>SJYV01003245.1:899614-1006084 GCA_006410875.1 Neotragus pygmaeus
CTTTTCTTAGTTCCTCAAGACTCTGTGAACATACTTGCTTTGGAGTTTTAGCTCTGGCTTTTGGGAATGCTTTTTCCCTCAACACCCACATAATTCAACCCCTCATCTCCTTCCATCTTTACTCAAATGTAACCTACTCAGGAAGTTCTTTCTTGGCCACTGGTTCCAGATTTTTTTTAACACTCCTATCCCCCTCTTCATACTTAATTTTTCTCCTTGGTCTTTATCACTACTGAAATTTTATAAACTTGCGTTATTATTTTGCTGTCTCCTCCACTAGAATATAAATTCCACAAGAGCAGAAATTTTCATCTACTTAAATTAATTCTAAATTCCCAGGGCCAATAATGCTTAGAAAGTAGTAAATACTTGTTGTATTTAAAATAGTAATACAAATAGTAAATATTTGTTGAATGAATGAGAACACATATTGAAAGAAGAACCAGATGGAACATCGTCTACAAATAAAAATGAAATATCTAAAAACTAGATTAAGGATAAAATTATTTTTCAAAGGACAACAGAATGTCAACAAGAGAGATGTATGCCATAGTTCATCTTATGAAGCTAGCATAAATTTACCAAAACTAGCAAGGAGGGTAAGTAAGAAAAACAACAGACCAATCTTGCCCATGAAAATAGATACAGACATCCTAAACAAGAGTTTATCACATAAAGTCCAGAAAAGTATGAAAAATATATCATGGCCAATATTAGGGCATAATTCCATTTATATAAATTTCAAAATTAGAGAACACTAAGAATACAAGCATTGTTCATTATCCAAATCCACTTGGTAACTGAGTTCAGACAGTGACAACCTAAATAATCAGTTGGCATATTTGTGGATACTTCAACTGAGTGTGTTTATTTTTTAAAGTAATATATAGTATGTAGACTTTTCTGGTGTGCTGTTTTATGAACCTTGACCTATGCATCGATTTATGCCATTCTGACCACTGACCCAGTCAGAATGCAGAATTGTCCTATCACCTCATGGATTCCGTCATACTCCCAGTCCTTCTCAACTAGTGAGCTATTCTCCGTCACTATAGGTTTTGTGCTTTGGGGGGTTTGTTTATATTTTAGAATGTCCTATAAGCGGAATACCATAGTATGTAATCTTTTGAGACCGACTTTTTCCCATTCAGACAAATAACATCAAGATTCACCCAAGTTGGTGCATATCTCAGTAGCCCACTCCTTTTCATTGCTGGATTTGGATGCACCACAGTCTGTTTATTCATTCACTCACTGAAAGACATCTGGGTTGTTTAAAACCGTTATGAATACTGACAAATTTTTATCTGAATGCAAGTCTTCATTTCTCTTGGGTAAATGCCTAGGGATTGCCAGGTCATATGGTAAGCATATATTTAACTTTATAAGAAACTTTCAGAATAGCTGCATCATTTTATCTTCCTACCAACAGTACATGAGAGTTCCAGTTGCTCCATAAACTCATCACCACTTGGTATTGTCAGGATTTTTATTTTAGCCCATCCTATAGGTATGCAGTAGATACTTAGTCCTTTTGGTTCCCCCAGATTGGAAAGCAAATAGCCAGATTTTAATAGTTAGGGAGTCATCTAAAATTTTATTTTATTTGGTTACTTGTTTGGATAGTAAAGGATACACCCATATGTGGAAAGATTGTGAAGAAGAGCAGCAATTTGTTTAGTATAGAAGTAGATAGTGGTTTCTCTAATGGAAAGGGAGGTAGATGCCATCCACTATGCTCCCAGAGGCTCTAAGATACCTATTATGCATTATTTATAAAGCGGCTTGGTGGTATAGGTGGTACATGCGACAGTTCTATTCTTGAAACTATACCCACATGTTTGATAGATTTTACAATTAACAACTTTTAAAGAGATATTTGAGCACACAGAACACACAAACCCCAAAGGAAGGCAGAAAAACTTACAACCACTTCTTTTGGAAGTTCAAGTACAATCAGTTAAAACACTTAAAGGAATTTCGTAGAAGAATATAAGACTCTCTTGAAGCTTATTTAAATATAAAATAATTTCTTTAATACTGTGTTTTTGTGCACACCCCCTAGGGCAAATGGCTAGTTTATTAATGAGCTTATTTCTTTCCAGAAGCCTCAACCATAGGCTATTCAGACCACTCTTTTTCAATATTATTACTTACTGATGATATTAATGACTGACAAAGAGTAGCTTATTCCTAGAAACCAGGACAAGAACTTGACATTATGTAAGAAGCACATTGAACATATTATGTTTGTCATTCACAAATTATTAGACACCTCCCAGGCCACCTCAAGGCTACACAACACTTCAGCAATCTTCCCTTGTTGCCATCAATACCTTGTAAGGAGAAAATTTACCTGTGACAACACTGGGGATTTTGGAGAGAAAGCTCTTCACTGTTCTGACGGGCACACCCCCTGTCTTGTCATCTTGCATCTTTGTAATGATGTCTTCAATCTGGAAGAGATTAAAGAAAGGAAGTGTTATTGCATCTCACAAAGTAATAGCAAATGGTACCTTTATAAACAGCCAAAATGTGGGAACATGGACGCCAACAAGAGATACCAGGAAAGGCCTCTGCTGTGTCAATAAACATAGTAGCAGGATCTGCTATGGGTCTTGTGCTGGGGATGCAGAGGCCAGGGGGTTATATATAGAGAGCAAAAAGCATGAACTCTAAGAACAAGGCTGTGCCCCCAGTTCAGTAAGGTAGGGAGAAAAAAATTCTTGATGGGATCCAACATGTAATTCAGTATGAATGTGATGAAGTTCCTCCCCTTTCCCAGACTGGATTTATATATAATTTGAATCATATGAAATTGCCATATTCAACCTAAAGAAAAGGAAATTTCCTCTACTATATTAACACACAGCTGTTTGGAAGTATAGGCAGGGCTGCCTTTGGGAACAGAGAAGAGTCCAGCCAGAGTGGCGCAGGAGAAAAAGAATACAAATCAAGACATGGGAAGTGCTGATCTGCAGAAGTTGGAGGACAGGTCTCAAGGTAGAGTGGTGGTGTGAAGGGGGCTGCCTTGAGCCAAGAACAGGATCCTCTCCTTTTGGACTAGGGAAGACCACGCTATCAGGGGAAAGGCCACGGCGGGCTATGGCCTGGAGCCAGGTGAAATTGTATTGATGAAACCAGATACCTTGTACATATACTGAAAAAAGAACAGAGAGAGGAGATGGGCGACCAACAATACAGGTGTCTTAACTTGGAAAACCAATCTGTAGCTGAGAATTTACAAGGTAGATGTAATTCCCTGGGCAGAAATCTTCAGAATAGGATACAGAGCAACCTGTAAGAAGGACATAGATGCTTTTGTTTGTCCAGTGGTAGGGGAGGGCAGCTGGAAAAGATGAGAAGATAGTGTTTAGCTTCATCACTTATTTTGTTCCCCTAGGCGACAGACTGTAGTTGAAACACCAGGATGGATTCTCTGAGTACTTCCATATTAAGTCACACAATTTTAAGTCTAGAAATTTAAAGCTGTAGTTCAGCTAATCTAATGTACTAGCATAGCAATTCATGGGTAAGTTTCTCAAAGTCACATGACTAACAACTTATTTGCAGGAAACAGATAACTTGTTAGAGACAAAGTTAGGATAAGACATAATGTAACAATAACATACAATAACCAAAATATATTTAGACTTTATTATGTAGTACTCTTCTAAGTACTAGACACATATTATCCTATTTCATTCCCCTGAGTACTCCACAACCTCAATTCCAGTATTATCTTCTTTCTTAGATAAAGAAATTGAGATTTGGTGAAGTGTATCAATCCAGCTAGACTAGGCTAAGTTGCGGTAACAACTCTCAAAATCACAATGGTTTAACATGATCATTTTTTTCTCTCTCGTGCTACAAATCTATCAGAGGTCAAAAGGGGGAATGTGCTCATTGCAGTTTCTTTGGGACCCAGGCTGATGGAGAAGCCACCATCTTGAATGTTGCTGGTCGATGTGTTAGAGGGACAAGAGAGAATTCTGAAGACTCTTGCATGAGTTATTACATGCTATAGCCAGACGTTAATATAATAATGTCAGAGCTCTTTAGACAAAATGAGTCACCACCCAACCACAAAGGAGCCAGTCTTTTGGGTGCCAGGAAGGGAGGGGAGCTGACCACCTGTGAGCAGCATCAGTGACCACCTTAGAGGTTAAACTACCTTGCCAAGGTCACACAGCTACCCGGTGGTAGACCTGAACTTGAACCCAGCCACACACCCCAGAGATCAGGCTTCTGACCTCTGGGATGCTCTGTCATCCAATAAGAGTCTCAGAGAACAAGCCAAACAAGGAGACCATTCTCCCCTGGATATCCCTTGATTTCCCTGAGAAGGACTGACAGTGAGAAAGAACTTAAGCTCCTGGTCCCTTAGGCAGTGGTTGAATACATAACACCAGGAAAAAGGGTCCTTCTCTGAAGACCTGTGTTCTGTATCAGGAGGATTTTCAACCATATTCTTATTCAGAGTCTCAGCTAGGGCCCCACCTTCTGTCCTCTAAACTCAACCCAGTGATTCAAAGTAGTTTGAGTATTTACTACTTATTGATAGTCCAGGAGAGTTATTCCTAGAAAAGTGATAGTATTTTCAAAATCATCTATGCTTTTGGTTTAGTGTGCTATGTGAAACCAGAAGTATCAGTTACATTGCTGCTTTTTATGGCTTGAAAATTACTGGGAATTAGAGGAAAGCCAATATTGTAATTCAATTAGACCCCTGACTTAACACTAGTGGGTAAAAGTCCCAGTTAAGTGATATGGACTGGATTTAGACTGGCAGAGGTCATCTCCATGATTCATTTTTCTTCTGCTCTGTTTAGTTGCTTTATCACACCATTGAATCTTAAAAGGACTGATTTACTAAAGAAGAAGATCCATCTTCTTATGTTGGCCCACCATGTACCAAGGGTTAGATCACTCATCAGAGATGACAGGACAATCCCCTTAAGTGACCAGAAAGGGGATAATGTTCCAGTAATACCTTATAACATTGGAGGTGTAGAATAATGTTTCATTGGTTCCGTAGTTCCTAATTCCTTCCCAGTATTAATGTATACCCAGATCCCTACCCTGGCTTCATGATGGGCTAAAAGTCTGCTTCTTTACTTTGGGGCTTAGCCATGTGACTTGCATGGCTAATATAATGTTACTGAATGGGATATGAGCAGAGACTTTCAATATACCTGGATGGTGATGCTCACCCTCTTCCCTTACCCTCCTGCATCTGATAGTTGCTGTTCCAAGGAAGGTAAGAGACATCCAGAGCAGAAAGGATGCAACACATAGCCAGATCAATCAAAGATCGTGTAAGACAGTGGTCCAGCTTCCCTGTGGTTAAAAGTCAGCCGAGCTGTAGATTTGTTAGTGAAAAATACAAGCTTATTGTGTGCCACTGAGTTTGGAGTGATTTACTATGCAGAAAAGTTGTGGCTATTGCTGACTGATACATAGAGCTCGGGGGGAAACATGCATTTTCAAAATTGATGAAGTCATACAAATACCTGGTAACAAGAATCAATCAATTTTAGAGGTGGAGTATCCTAGAATCCAAACCTTTTAAAGAATGTAGAAATTCCTATACTATGCATTATGTGCTTAAAAATTCTTAAGGTCAATTCTACCAGCATTATGCCAGGCAAATTTGTGATCACTGAGTTTGATTCCATAGCATGGCTCACTGTGACATCAGCTAATAATACTGTCTCTGAATTTTTTTTTTTTTTGGCCGGTGTACAGAGAGCTAAGAGTACAGACCCACCAAAAATTCAAGAGTGGGTTCCCAGGAGCTTATATAAATTATCATGACAAACATTTTCAGAACATCTATGTTATGATCAATCCTAGGTATTTAAAATCAATTATCAATATTCGTGGTCTTAAAATTTATTTAACAAAGATATTGAAATTAAAACTCAGAAAGGTTAAGTGGTTTATTCAAGGACACATAGCTAGAAAGTGGCAAAGCCAGGATTTCTCACCCAATTCTTCTTATCTCCAATGCCCAAGCTCTTTCTGTCAAATCTAAGATTCATCTTATATCTTCAACCAGTGCCTGACAACATGCTTTGTAGCTAGAAAGCACTTAATACTGTTTGCATTGAAGGGAAAGTTTAGTTCAGGCCTAAGAGGGTATAGGAGAAAAAGGAAATTGATCCAGATAATCATATTCTCAACCCTCTCAGGGTTTATTCTGGTCCAGTGACTGCTGGTATCTTGTTGCTCAGCATTTTCCCTCCTGGTCTTAGGGGCTTGACTGGATTTATCTTCTATTGGTAGATCACAGCTTCCGGGTTGGGGATGGGGAGAGGGGAGGTATACACTTTTGTTTCCTTGACTGTTCAGTTCCGTCTAACTTCTGGGACCTTTTGTTCTTGAAGAAGAGCAACATCAATCCCCTGTCATCCTTTAATATGAAGTTCTGTGTCACCAGGGAGCATGCTGGACCTAAGTGACACTGAGCCAATCAATAAGCAGATGGCCCTTATCTGACAGCCAAGCCATGCACAGAAACCACGTGGCCAGCTCGACCAGTTCTGCCTGGATGGCTCGCGACAACCAGACACCCTTCTTCAAGGAGCTCAGAGCTCAAAGCACTGACAAGCATGTAAAACAGCAGGAAAAATGGAAACCGCTCACTATACCATCGTGAGTTTGGAATGAGGAATATTATGAGGACCGTAGATGGAACTCACTGAAATAGCCATGAGGTCTAAGAGAGGAGTGAGGAGAAGCAATCCTCCGTTTACAAAGTGAAGCCACAGCAGGATGCTAGGAAGAACACTGGTCTGAGGCCCAAGAGAAATGCCAGCCTCAGTTTCACTGACTTGCTGTGTTGACCTTGGACAAGTTATTTAACCCCTCTGGACTTTATGTCCCTCATCTCTACAGTGATAGCCCTGGCTGCTAAACTAAAATTTCTAATTCTAAAACATCCGAGACTTCTCTGACCTGACAGATACAAAGCTGTGTTTGCAAGGAGCAGCAATCAGGCTGCCAGGTTCCCCTTCTGCCCATCTGCCCTGTGGATCCGTGCAGGATGTTCCCTGTGCTGAGCAGTGCAAGGTGAGGGAAAGGTGCTGGGCAGGACCAGGGAGTTCTGATGTTTTGAGAAATCATTTTGGACAGATGGCATCAGAAGCCAGACAGAGACATGATCCAAAGGGGCCCTGACACTGCCCTTCTTGGCCAGCTCCATCTCTACTTGGATAGATGGCATGCCTAACAGAAATGACTAACGGCCAATATTAGTTTTGTTTGTGTAAATTAATTACCTGAAAACTAAGTTATTTAGCTCCTCCGATTTTTCCTCAGTGGAAGATTAGAAAACTTCAAGATTAGGCAAACTATGCTGCTATTAAAAAAAAAAAAGTCCACCCCAACTTCAGCAAAGAAGGCAGAGTATGCCTCAGGCACGAGGGTCTTTTTATTGAAGCATTTCATCTTGACTTTGCAATCAGTTGTCTATTTCTAGCTACTAATGACTGTCACTTCAGCTCCTGCATTCATTAAAAATCCCTTCTGTTTTGGTGTCTGCGAATGAGTGAAAATGACTCTTTGGACACATCTTATCAGCCCGGAGGCAGGAATCAGAGCTGGCAAATGATAATCATATTTCTTAATCCAAAATGGGCATGCTTCACTGAGCATGCTCTGTCCCATATGTGTTCCATAAGATGAGTCCATTTCTCACTCTTGTTTTTAAAAACACAGAACACTGCTGTTCTCAACTTGTAAATGTTCTCAGCTTTACCTACTGGTTTAGTGAACATTTATTGAGCATCTACACAGTGCCAGGCACTGATCTAGTTTCTATGGTTATAAAAAGCAGGTAAAAGACAAAATCCGTTCCTCTTTATCATGGACTAATAAATGTCAGAAAGATTCAGTGATCCAGTCTGTGTTGGAGATAGCAGAGCCAAGTATGAGTTCCCCAAAATGCTGGAAACACTAAGGAATATCACTTTCAGAAGCCCTCAGAAGGGGAACTATGCAGGCTTCCTCCCTTTTTTTCCACCCCATTCAATGGGCAGGAGCAGAATTTGAGATTCCTTGTGCTAGTTACGACAAGATTGCAGTGCCTCCTAATTTGTGTTCAGTTAAAGTTACTTTAGAATCGGTGTCACAGCCTAGAATGCTTTTGACAAAAAGTTTTTAAAAATCCAAATTCAGAACAGTATGGAGGTTCCCCCAAAAACTAAAAATAGAGTTACCATATGATCTTGCAATCCCATGCCTAGGCATATATTCAGAGAAAACTATGATTAAAAGAGATACATGCAATGTTCACAGCAGCACCATTTTCAACAGCCAAGACATGGAAGCAAACTAACTGTCCACCTGTAGAGGAATGGAGAAAGAAGACGTGGTGGGTACATATACACAGGTGTGGACTATTTCTCAGCCATAAAAAAGAATGAAGCAATGGCACTTGCAGAGATTATCATACTAACTGGTGTAAAGCAGACAGAAAGACAAGTGCCATATGGTATCGTTCACATGTGGAATCTAAAATATGACACAGATGAACTTACATTCAAACCAGACACTGACTCACAGGCAAGGAAGTCAAACTTATGCTGACCAGAGGGGAAACACGGAGAGGCTCAATCATGAGTTTGGGATTAACACATATACACTACTGTATGTAAAACAGATAAACAAAGATGTCCTTTGTATAGCACAGGAAACCATATTCAATATCTTATAATAATCTTTAATGGAAAAGAATCCGAAAAAGAATACACACACACACACATGCATATATATACATATGCACTTCCATAAATTTTTTTTAAAGTCCAAACACAGGGGATACAGTAGGTCCCCTACATACAAACCTTCAAGTTGTGAACTTTCAAAGATGCGAACATGGATTTGCCTGTCCAGCCATGTAAGTTAGTTCACCTGTCTGACATACATCGTCACATGTGAGCATCTTCCACGAGTGGCTGTGCTTTTGTGTGCTTTATACAATACTGTATGGGGAACAATAGACCAGTATCTTTTTGTCAAGCCTCGGATGTCAGGAGGAAGTAAGCATAAAAACAGCAGAGATGTTGCTGTTACTGCTAAGAAGTTATTGTACTGTACTTTTAAAGTTACTGTATTTTAAGATTAAAAATGTTTTCTCTATTTTTTGTGTTTTTTTAATGTGTTATTTGTGTGAAAAGTATTATAAACCTGTTAGAGTACTGTACTATATAGCTGATGGTGTTGGTTGGACACTTAGGCTAAATTTGTTGGACTTAGGAACAAATGGGACTTAGGAATGCACTCTCAGCTTGGTACTCATTCATATGTAGGGGACTTACTGCATGGGTGGATGCAGCATTACTGTAGTTATCCAATCTACCTGAATCACCGTCTTGGCCGTTCCTTCATGGTTTCCAGAAGATTACCCCAGCGCTAGACATCACTTCTACGTTACAGAAGTAGAGATGCGGGAAGAACCAGGGACTGGTGGTACAGCCATATTTGTTCCTTTTATCCGGAAAATCATATTCCTTCCTAGAAGATCCCAACAGATCTCTCCTCTTGTCTCATGGACCAGAACAGGGTCATATGGCAACATGTGGTTGCAAAGAAAGCTGGGAAGAATGTAGTTAGCTTTTCCAGCCTCTTCACCACATAGTATGGGAAGAGGGGAATGGAAATGGGGTGGGGCTCACCAAGTAACTCTGTCTACCACTAAGACCTTGTATTAAAGAGCATTCATGAAGGATGGTTGGGCAGATCTTAATTCATCTCTCATCTGTTCTCTACATTGCAGCACCATAATTTTGTACTCGCATTTCCTATCAGGTTGTTTTTTTGTTTTGTTTTTTTACTCACCATTTAATCCTAATTGTGAGTGCTCAGTAAATATATATTAATGAATAACTGAATGTGGCAGTGGTGGTTTAGTTTCTAAGTTGTGTCTGACTCTTGCAACCCCATGGACTATATAGCCTGTGAGATCTCCTCTGTCCATGGGATTTCCCAGGCAAGAATACTGGAGTGGGTTGCCATTTCCTTCTCCAGGGGATCTTCCTGACCCAGGGATAAAACCTGTGTCTCCTGCATTGCAGGCAGATTCTTCACCACTGAGCCACCAGAGAAGTCCTATAATCAAATGTATTCATCAGTAAATGAATGAGGAAATGACATGAGTGCTATATTCTTAAATAACTTTATCTTGGAATCCAGCATTGAACAGGATACTTAATATTTTAGGGTCTCAGGGGTAGTGATATCTGGAATTTAAAGTAAATTTGACATTTAAACATTTTTAAGATAATTCTGCTTTGGAAATATGTTAAATAAGTAGAAATCTCAAGATTTCTTGAACCTTAGCAACTAAGCTCAAGGAATTACTAAATAGGTATTTAGGTACTAGTTGAGCCAGGAGCCAATTCCCCAGTATACTGAGCCTAACATCTCCCAGGGGCAGTGCTAGGCCGGAAAGATGAAACAGCATTGTTTTGTCTCCTGAAAGTTTATTTCTATGGTTTTAATATTACCATATGTAGTGCTTCATAAATTACTTTTATGGAAAACATCTTCATTTAATTGAAGAGAAAAAGTAGGCAAGAATGATGTTCTAGGTCAGTGAACAAATAGCTTATTGATGATACTTTAGAGGAAATGACTTTCCCTTGAGCTTGGTTAGAATAGTCAAGTCTTAGAAGGCATCGTCTCTCTTGTAGAAGAATCTATTGCTTGTTTGGAAATATGAGCAGACCACAGAATAAAGAATGTCTGATTGAGGAAGGTCAGATACAGTGTAAGTGAGGAAAATGGACACTGACCAATGACACATTCTAGAGATGTCAGAGGACCTAAAATCTTTTTATTATAATCTCAAATTACTGTAATTTGAGTGTGCCATCTTCTTCTTATTGGGAACCATCCCCCTTTCACAAATAAGCACACTGATACTCAGGGAAGGTAAACTGCCCAAGGCCAAATGAGACTTGAATAGTGAGATTATTGATAAGAAACCCTGGCAGCCTTGAGCCAGAGCTGGCTCCCTGGGTCACTACACCAGTGCCAGGGCAGCTCGCAGGGAGGTTTCGCTTAACCTTAGGCTTTAGCTGAGTGCAAGGAGATGCAAAAGATGGGGCCACATCTTGTGCTTAAAAGTTTAATACACAGAGGGGAAGGCAGAAAAATGTTCCCTTCAAAAGATGTCCTCATCCTAATCACTGGAACGTGTGACTATTACCTTACATGGCAAAAGACACTTTGCAGGTGTAATGGGTTTAGGTCTCTGAGATGGAATGGTTATCCTGGGTTATCCAAGTGGGTTCAATCTAATCACATGAGTTCTTGAAAGATAAAGACTTTTTCCAGCTGTAGTCAGACACACACACACACACACACACACAGAGAGAGAGAGAGAGAGAGAGAGAGAGAGAGATGACTATAGAAAAGAGGTCAGAGAAATCGGAATTTGTTGGCTTTGAAGATGGAAGGAGGAGCCACAGTCCAAGAGATGTGAGAGTACTTTAAAGGCTACAACAAGCAAGGAAACCGAGTGTCCCCGGGAGCCTTCAGAAAGGTGTGCAATCCTGCCAATACCTTGATTTTAGTGCAGAAAGACCCATTTCAGACTTCTGAGCCCCAGAATTATAGAACAGCAAACGTATGTTGGGTTAAGCCACTGAAATTGTGGTGTAATTTGTTACAGCAGCAACAGTGACCCCTACTCAAGAACAAATGTTTGGAAAAACCATTATTCTGTATTGCAAAACAGATTAATATTTTCTCCTCCTGGGGAGGAAGTGGGTAGATTTCCCACATTCCACTGCTCTCTGCTTTTTCTGCACAGTTTAACTGCCAAACCAATGGCCAACCAGAAACTGTGGCTGTCTGCTTGGGGAAGATGTCAGGGATGAGGACAGGGAAGATGTCTGTCTCTAACCCAAAGTAATTGCTTCCATGACATTTTAAATGCTTCAGTTTTTGGCCTACTGGGACCAATTAGATAGTGGCTCAGAGGTTATTTCCAGGAGCTTCGTAAATGGGTCACAGCAGCCCGCTAATTAACTTCAACACCACAATCTACACATGGAAAAACAAATACCCTTTCTTATTTCTCATCTCCAATCTTCCCTTGCCACATTCTTCAGTCTAGCCTACCAAGGAGAATTGGACAATAAACATCAAGTGGAGACACAATATAGATAATTAGGTCAGCATCATAAAATGCTCCAACTTTGAACATGAAGCCTTCTACAGAAAGATTCTAGTTCAACATGTACATCATTTCCCCCTTATTCCCTCAGTAATAAGTCAATATCTTAGGTTCCAAAGAAAACTGGTCCCTCCAGTATCTTGGAATCTCACTATATTTTTTCCTCCTGGAGGGGCAACAAGAAACATAAAACTTGTCCCCTCTCTGCCCCCCATCCCTGTCCCCGCAAGGATATCCTGGACTCTGGAATCATTCACCCTTTCTGACTCTTCAACAGCTTCCCCGACTCCAAGCTGAACAACTGAACTGGTCACTGGAGCGAATTAGAATCGTTCATGTAAATCATCTCCTCAAATATCTGCTGTGGTTCCCTACTGCTACAAAATAAGTGCCAAGTNCTCTGGAATCATTCACCCTTTCTGACTCTTCAACAGCTTCCCCGACTCCAAGCTGAACAACTGAACTGGTCACTGGAGCGAATTAGAATCGTTCATGTAAATCATCTCCTCAAATATCTGCTGTGGTTCCCTACTGCTACAAAATAAGTGCCAAATTTCCTATTATGGCATTCAAGGTCCTCTATGATTTGGCATCATACTACCTTTCCAGCATCAGCTCTCCAAACTTTTGGTTCTTAGATACACCTATCTGCAAACAATTCTCTGTATTCTCATGCAATAATAATCTGTCCACCACTGCAAACCCACTGGGTCCTCATCACGCTCCCAGACCCTGTACAAATCTCCTATAGGAAATGTCACTTGATTTTTCCAGCATATGCATACATATGCATTAAGAATGTCTATATTTTTATTGAAGTATATTTTACTTGGCTTCCCTTGTGTCTCAGACAGTAAAGAATCTGCTTGCAATGCAGGAGACCTGGGTTCAATCCCTGGGTTGAGAAGATCCCCTGGAGAAGGGAACAGCTACCCACTCCAGTATTCTGGCCTGGAGAATTCCATGGACAGAGGAGCCTGGCAGGCTATATATAGTTCTTGGGGTTGCAAAGAGTTGGACATGACTGAGCTACTTTCACACATACACACACACACACACACACACATTTTACTTACAATGTGTTGATTTCTTCTGTACAGAAAAGTGATCCTGTTATACATATACATATATAGTCTTTTAAAAATATTCTTTTCCATTATGGTTTATCATAGGATATTGAATAGAGTTCTCTGTGCTATACAGTGGGACCTTGTTGTTTAATCCATTCTCTATATAATAGCTCATGTAGAACCTATCTATGAAACAGAAACAGACTCCCAGACATACAGAACAGACTTTTGGTTGCCAAGGGGAAGAGGACTGGGCCGGATGGAGCAGGAGGTTGGGATTAACAAATGTAAGCTATTATATATGGAATGGATCAACAAAATGAATGTTTATATTTTTTATTCCCTTTTTCCATTCAAAGGATGTGAGGTAAGATCCAAAACATAATGTTTCCCCCTTGCTCCAATGGTAAGTGCCAAATGCCTCCACTTAGGACTTTTTTTCTGTTACTGAAGTTTGGCTTCTTTCCCTCTGGACCATAACTTTCTGAAGGGGAGAGACAGTTCTCATCTTTGAAGACAGGACCTGGTCATCTGTACCTGGGCCCCATTGAACGGAAAAATAAAACAGAGGATAACAGTCAGCCCTTCAAACAGGAAGGACTCACCCCTTAATCTCAGGATAATGAGAGAGCCAGCCCTTCAGTCTCCCAGAGCTTCAGAGAGAAGAGAATTTCCAGATGGATCAAGAAGGGCTAGAATGAAATTTCCTCAACAACTGCAAACCCTAGGATGCCTAGAGACGTTTTAGAGAATTAAAGAAGAAAAAGCAGGGCTGCACCTGAGGCCCAGGCATCCCCAAGCTCCCCTCTCACTTCGTCCACACCTCTTCCTATAGGGCTGCCTGGAGACTGCTCAGCTGCCTGTCCCCCGCAGCCCCTGTCTGCTTTGCTCAGAGCCACGGACATCCGTACTCAGAAGCCGGGGTGGCACCCCGACTTGGTGCTAAACGTCTCCCTGTTGGTGATGAGGACAGCACCCTTCCCTCCAGCGGGGAGGGAGACGCTGCAGGACTCCCCTCAGCCCTTCTGACTCTGATTCTGGGCCTGTGGTTCACCTGGCCCGGCCCCACCTGTCCCGAGGGGACCCTGTCTTTTCACCGTTTCCTCGGGTGGTGGCCCCACTGCTGCTGATCCTGTCGCTTTCCTTGCCGGGGCATTTCCTTCTTTGGTGACATCATTCTTCAATTTTGATGTCTGCAGATGCTCCAGTGAACACGGGAGAGTTACCCCCCAGGGAAGGGAGACTGAGAAAAGCCAGTAGGCCAAGCCAGGTGACCTGGTCCTAAAGGAGAAACAGGAGGCGGATCATCACTGATCCCAAGTATATTTGCATGCTCACTAGGAGCTAGGTGCTGGAAAGCCGGACAGGAGGGTTTTCCTTCCAGACTTATCTTTCGGCGCAGAGGTCCCTTGAGGATTTTACATGAGCCTAAGGAAGCATGTTCCTTTGGAACAGTCCCAAAAGGAGCTGTGCAGAAGGGGGGCAATTACACTGCTGACTTCAGGTAATTCCCGCCTCCACTCCTGAGGGCGCCCCTGAGCACTGCCCTCAGCAACCTGGGGTCCCCACACTATTGGGTGGGACCCAGGGCAACCCTGGCTTGTGCTGCCAGAGGGACAGCAGCAACGATTCTGTTCTGGGTTTCGAGGCTCATGCATCTGAAGAGTGAAACTGTTAGCCGCTCAGTCGTGTCTTTGCGACCCCATGGACTGTAGCCCGTCAGGCTCCTCTGTCTGTGGGATTTTCCAAGCAAGAATACTGGAGTGGGTTGCCATTCCCTTCTCCAGGGGGATCTTCCTGACCCAGGGATGGAACCCAGGTCTCCTGCATTGCAGGCAGATTCTTTACCATCTGAGCCACCTGGGAAACCCTCTGATGTGTCTCCTTGCTGATAATTAATGCTGCTTGGAACATGCCAGTACACTGCTTTCTGGAACACTCATCTGAGTCATGCCAGAGTGGCCCGCCTGCTCTGTATCTGATGCCCAGAGGCTGCTGTCTCCCCTGCATCCTTCTCCTCACTGCATTCCTGCACTGTAAGTGCCCCTAACCCTTCTTTCCTTACATAAGAAAGAAGCACAAGGTCCCCCTGCTCTTTCTGCAATGCCTGGTCTCTCCTCTCATTCAATCCAGCCACCAAAGGACTAAACAGAAGGGACTAAGCCACGATGAGTACTTTTACTCACCTTTTTATAGTATTTCCCCAACTTTTAAACATATTCATGAACTACTTTTTATTAATTTTAAGGAATTACAGTGTATTTCTAAAATTTAAGTGACGATGTAGGCAAAAGCTCTTAGCACAGTAACTGGCACATAGATAGTTG
Source organism: Neotragus pygmaeus (assembly GCA_006410875.1). Lineage (NCBI taxonomy): Eukaryota > Metazoa > Chordata > Mammalia > Artiodactyla > Bovidae > Neotragus > Neotragus pygmaeus. Next base: position 915,199 of record SJYV01003245.1, read on the forward strand.
CTTCCAATAAATGTTAATTTCCCCTCCTTCAAAACAGATTTAATTTCTTCTTCTATCTGAAGGAAGTGATTAACGACAGAAGATTCTACCACTCCCTTCAGATGCACGTGATTGACCCTTTGTTTTCAGTCCCCTACAGAAGCTTCAGCAGATGGCAGCTGGGGATGAAGAGCCATGCTCTCCAAAGAACTGTCACTGAAGTCATTTCCTACCTAATGAGCCCACTTACTGTAGGTTTCACCTCCATGGAAGAGGTCTGCCCAGGAACCAACTCTGAATCACCCCTGGGCTCCGTGAGCAGCCTTACTTTTACCACCTTCCATCCCAAGCCCCACCACGTGGCAGGATAAGCAGCAGCACTTTCCTGGCCACCAGTAGCACCTTGCCAAATGCTGGACTGGAAGAAACACAGGCTGGAATCAAGATTGCCAGGAGAAATATCAATACCTCAGATATGCAGATGATACCACCCTATGGCAGAAAGTGAAGAGGAACTAAAAAGCCTCTTGGTGAAAGTGAAAGAGGAGAGTGAAAAAGTTGGCTTAAAGCTCAACACTCAGAAAATGAAGATCATGGCATCCGGTCCCATCACTTCATGGGAAATAGATGGGGAAACAGTGGAAACAGTGTCAGACTTTATTTTGGGAGACATCAAAATCACTGCAGATGGTGACTGCAGCAATGAAATTAAAAGACGCTTACTCCTTGGAAGAAAAGTTATGACCAACCTAGATAGTATATTCAAAAGCAGAGACATTACTTTGCCGACTAAGGTCCATCTAGTCAAGGCTATGGTTTTTCCTGTGGTCATGTATGGATGTGAGAGTTGGACCGTGAAGAGGCTGAGTGCCAAAGAATTGATGCTTTTGAGCTGTGGTGTTGGAGAAGACTCCTGAGAGTCCCTTGGACTGCAAGGAGATCCAACCAGTCCATTCTGAAGGAGATCAACCCTGGGATTTCTTTGGAAGGAAGGATGCTAAAGCTGAAATTCCAGTACTTTGGCCACCTCATGCGAAGAGTTGACTCATTGGAAAAGAGTCTGATGCTGGGAGGGATTGGTGGCAGGAGGAGAAGGGGATGACCAAGGATAAGATGGCTGGATGGCATCACTGACTCGATGGATGTGACTCTGAGTGAAGTCCAGGAGTTGGTGATGGACGAGGAGGCCTGGCGTGCTGTGATTCATGGGGTCGCAAAGAGTCAGACACGACTGAGCACCTGAACTGAAACTGAAACTGAAGGGAGGTCTGGAGAAAGGACAAGCTTTGCAGGCCCAGGAATAGGTGTTTTTCTATGTCCTTTGCCTCCTGCTCCTGAAATCATGACCTGAAAGATAAATTTGTGTCTCATTCCCAAGAAAATGAGATATAATACAGTATGTATTCACCTGGCATAATTCCAATTTTAATCTAAGAAGGACTGGAGAAACTCTGGGAAGCTTGTGATACTCTGCTGACCACACACTGAAAATCTATGGGATAAACACCCATGAAGGGACGTGAAAGTGTTAGCTGCTCAGTCGTGTCTGACTTTGCGAGCCCATGATCTGTGGCCTACCAGGCTCCTCTGTCCATGGAATTCTCCAGGCAAAAGTGCTGGAGTGGGTAGCCATTCCCTTCTGCAGGGAATCTTCCCAACCCAGGGATCGAACCCAGGTCTCTCCCATTGCAGGCCGATTCTTTACCATCTGAGCCACCACCCATACCTGAAAATAAACCCTGCATGTTCCTTGGGAGGGCAGTGGGATCATTTGCCAATGACTTCTGTTAACTACACGGGTGTAAGTGACTTTTGTAGTCACTATTTTTTGCAATCTCCTTGCAGCTCTTCTACAACAGGAGGGCAAGTGAGGGTCAGATGGAGCCTGCAGGCCTATCAGACAGGACCTAGGAGCACCCACTGGGTGCCCAGCCCCCACCTCCAGGGGACACAGGGTGGTTGGAGAGTCATCCTGCAACTTGACAGTCATTCAGCTGCCCACTCACCCTAGCTTTTCAAGTTTCAACAGAGATGCTGCAGTCTATCCCACCCAGCCTTTAGGAGGAACTTGAGAGGAGAAATTTAAAGGAGGGCACCCGGNGTGGTTGGAGAGTCATCCTGCAACTTGACAGTCATTCAGCTGCCCACTCACCCTAGCTTTTCAAGTTTCAACAGAGATGCTGCAGTCTATCCCACCCAACCTTTAGGAGGAACTTGAGAGGAGAAGTTTAAAGGAGGGCACCCGGCCGCTTCCATCTAAATGAAGATGACCCTTTCCCTCCTCTGCTTGTGGTGGGAGGATTTACAGGGAACCAGAGGTGCAGAGGAGGGAGGCAAATGGGAGAAACTGCTGGATTTGAACCCGTGATCACAGCAGTTTGGAAGGGAGAGGGTTTCTCCCCCCAGCCCCCACCGCCATCTAGGAAGAAAGGCTGTTATAGGGCCTCAAATGATTGGCAGGAGTGTGGGATAGGTACGTGGTTGGTGGGAACTGGACCAGTTCCAGAGCAGGATCACATCAGAAAGGCCACGTCTCCAGCGGGACTTCCACAAGCAGCTCTACGGGCTTCGCAGGAACTTCCTGCTGTCGTGAATCTGCTTGTTGTGGGCTGAATTCTGTTCTCCCCAAAGTCCTACCTTCACATCCTTACCCACCAGTAACTCAGAATGTGGGCTGATGTGGAGACAGGATCTTTACAGAGGCCATCATGTTAGAATGAGGTCATTGGGGTGGGTCCTAATCCGAACAACCCTGTCGGTACAAAAAAGGGATACCGGACACAGAGACAGGTAACAGGAAGTCCATGTGGAGACTCAGGGAGATGCCAGTCATCTGCAAGCCCAGCAGAGTGCCTGGAACACATCCTTCCCTCACAGCCCTCGGCAGGAACCAGCCCTGTGGACATCTGGATCCCAAGCTTCTAGACACGGAGCTTTGAGACAGTAAGTTTATGTTGTTTAGGCCACTCCATCTGTAATACCTTCTTATGGCAGCCCTAGCAAACTTAACACTCCTCAATGACTTTATAGGTCAGGGGAATTAATTTTCCAACTCCTTCCGTTCAGCATGCAAGGAAAACAGTTTCCTCTCATGGTCCCTTTTCTCCACTGCTCTCTCCCTACACACACACACACACACACACACACACACACACACACACACACACACACGTGCACTCTCTCTCTCTCTCTGTCTCTCTGTCTCTTCAAGAGACGATGACTAATTATTTCCAGATTAGACAAAGTGCCATGTGCCAGACTGACTTATTTGACATCTCGTATATTGTCTAAATCCCAGGAAGCCACACAGCATACTACTTCAAAACTCTGCCTTTTTAAAAAGCCAAGACCTTGTCTAATGTTAGAGCTGAGAGTAAATACAGGTTCTGAGACTAGATTCAGAACCAGAGGTGCAGGAAAACATTACTTCCTAGAATCAGGAGTGAGGAGTATTACCAGAGCTGGTTTTTATTTGTTCTAAAACTATCTGTGAGTGCATGCAGGCTAAGTCACTTCAGACATGGCTGGCTCTTTGTAATCCTATGGACCATAGCCTGCCAAGGCTCCTCTGTCCATGGAATTCTCCAGGCAAGAATACTGGAGTGGGTAGCCATTCTCCTCTCCAGGGGATCTTTCCAACTCAGGAACTGAACCTGGATCTTCTGCATTGCTGGCAGATTCTTTACTGTCTGAGCCACCAGGGAAGCCCCCTACACTGAATATAAATTGGTGCAGCTACTGTAGAAAGTAATATGGAGGTTTCTCAAAAAAATAAAAATAGAAATACCACATGACCCAGCAATTCCACTCCTGGGAACATATTCTAAAAATACAAAAGTACTAATTCAAGGAGATACATGTACTCCAATGTTTGCAGTAACATTATTTCCAATTGCCAAGGTATGGAAGCAACCAAGTGTCGATCAACAGATAAATTAATGAAGAAAATAAGGTCTATATACATAATCAAATACTATTCAGCCATAAAAAGAAATTTTGCCGTTTGCAGCAATACAGATGGACTGGGAGGGCATTATGCTAAGTGAAATAAGTTAGAGAAAGACAAATACATATCACATATGTGGAATCTAAACAATTCAACAAACTAGTGAATATAACAAAAAAGAAACAGATTCACAGATCTAGAGAACAAACTAATGGTCACTAATGGGGAGAGGGGAGGAAGGAGGGGCAAGATAGGGTAAGGGCATAAGAGGTACAAACCATTAGGTATAAAATAAGCTATAATGATACACAACATAGGGAATAAAGCTAATATTTTATAGTAACTGTAAATGAAGTATAAACTTTAAAAATTATGAATCACTATATTGTAATCTGTAACATATAATATTGTACATCAACTATATTTTCAAAAAACAGTGTGTTTGCTCTGTAAACACAGCTTCCAAACAAGGCCTGCAGCCCCTGGCCCTTCCTGTATAGAGATTTTCATCTATCACTGCCAAGCTCGAGAATCACTTCTTGAGCCAAGGCCCTGGTCCCTAGGAGTCACTTCCTTTCCTTAAAATGCAACTAAGTCAGCCTGGAAGGGAAACCTGTTAACCTATTACTCGCATCCTCCCTGGGATGAGTTAGTCCATCAGATGAGCGAGTTATCACCAGAAGCAGCCAGAGAGCAGGGGCCCTCTAAAGGGCTAGGGGCTGTGGGAGATGACAGGTAGGAGGAGCGGTGGAGTCTGAGGCTTGAATTCTAAAGTGGGCTGTGTGAGAGGGGATGGGTGAGGGTGGCATGGAAGGGCCCCTCCAGAGCCAGGGGAAGCCTGAGATTGCCAGCCCCCCAGGGGGGAAGAGTGTCCAGGAGGGAGGCAAGATGCTGACTTGAGTAGGGGGAGGGGTGACATTCTCATCTCAAAAAGCCTTTCAGAGTAGCTGCATGTGGTTCTTACCTTTGCTTTGTCCCAAGGAAATCACGCCCCTTCTGAGGGTATCAATCTCCTTATAAATGACTCGGCTTCCCTGCTAGCTCAGCTGGTAAAGAATCTGCCTGCAATGTGGGAGACCTGGGTCCGATCCCTGGGTTGGGAAGATCCCTGGGAGGAGGGCATGGCAACCTGTTCCAGCATTCTTACCTGGAGAATCCCCATGGACAGAGGAGCCTAGAGGACTCTAGTCTGTGGGGCCTCGAAGAGTCGGACATGACCGAGTGATTTTCACTTTCGTAAATGATTGGATGAGCTCCATCATGGAACTCATTTTTGCAGAAAATGTTTAAGACAGACACCCTCATTTCCTTGATATCCAAACGTCTCCGTGGGTCTGTTTGGATTTCTGGATCTTTCCAGACCAGGAGTCCTTCCTCCTGTCTTCAAGATGAATGATGGTTCCCAGGGGAGGGGAGGCAGAAGGAGAAGCACTCCCTGGCTTGCCCACCACGTGGCCTTCACCTCTGTGCCCGCCTGCTTCCCTGGGTTGGTGCAGGGTTCAGATGAGACGTACTCAGATGCTCTTTCAAAAGCTGGGAGAGAGTGTTGTTGGCCCAGCTCCTATGCCCCACTGCCCTGGAAAGCAAAGAGGTCCAGCCTGAGCCTCAGGGTGGGTGAGCTCTGGCATGGTTGGAAGGCTATCCCACACTGGGTCTTATGGGGAAGGACAACACCATTGAAAGTATGGGTGAGCAGCCATAAAAAAGATTGCAGTAATGCCATTTGCAGCAGTATGGAGGGACCTAGAGAGTGTCATACCAAAGTAAGTCAGACACAGAAAGACAAGTAACATATCACTTATATGTGGAACCTAAACAAAAGGGATACAAATGAATTTTTATTTACAAAACAGAAACTGACTCACAGACATAGAACACGAACGTATAGATACCAAAGCGGAAAGGTGGCGGGGGATAAATTAGGAGTTTTGCATTAACATGTACACACTACTACATATAAACTACAAAGACCTACTCTATAGCACAGGGAACTGTATCCAGTATCTTATAATAACCTATAATGAAAAAGAATCTGAAANAGTCAGACACAGAAAGACAAGTAACATATCACTTATATGTGGAACCTAAACAAAAGGGATACAAATGAACTTTTATTTACAAAACAGAAACTGACTCACAGACATAGAACACGAACGTATAGATACCAAAGGGGAAAGGTGGCGGGGGATAAATTAGGAGTTTTGCATTAACATGTACACACTACTACATATAAACTACAAGGACCTACTCTATAGCACAGGGAACTGTATCCAGTATCTTATAATAACCTATAATGAAAAAGAATCTGAAAAAAGAATTTGAATCAGTTTGCTCTATACCTGATACTAACACAACATCGTAGGTCAACCGTACGTCAATTTTAAAAAGATATTTAAAAAATATGGATGAGCGCCCTAAAACAGGTCCTTTTTGTTCCCCAGAGACCTCTTTTTGGACACCAATTACGTGCTGTCCTTAGACATTCTCCTCTGACATTTAAGAGCCTGGGGGTGGGGTGGAGGGTGCAGAAGGTTCAGGGGAGGGGAATGGCTGAGATGGAGAGAAAATTATACCACCTGCAGTTGTGATAATGTGTGTGCAGCAGAGAGAGAAAACTTCCATCTGATATGAATTCTGACAGATAAAAAGCCTTTGTCCACACATAGGTCAGAAATCTGGTGTGTGTGTGTGTGTGTGTGTAAAATCTTGTGTCCTCGCAGGGTTAGAAATAAAACTCAGCCAGTGTGTGTGTGTGTGTGTGTGTGTGTGTGTGTGTGTGTGTGTGTATAAAATCTTGTGCCCTCGCAGGGCTAGAAATAAAACTCAGCCAGTAGGTGTTGGATTCCAGTGGCTTCTCTGGCAGGGAGGGCACGAGAGCTCTTGGGGAGTGTGATGGCAAAGGTGTCACCTCCCCACGGTCACAAAGTCCTTTCCTGTGTCTCCAGCACATGGCGTGGCTACTCCACAGAGGCCAAGCCAAAGCAGCTCAGGGTTTGAGCCCCAGATACCAGCAAACCACAAGGCACAAATCAAGCAACACAGTGAGCGGCCGGGAGAAATGCAATTTTTGACAGTGGGAACTATCGATGAGGTAAACACAGCAGCGGGGACTGTGTCCAGAGGACAGAGAGGAGCTGCAGAGCTGCCTGGAGCTTTGAGCATTTGCAGAAGCAGGCATGACAACCGCCCCTGTCTGACTGGGAGGCCACAGCATCTTCCCAGTGACATACCGATTAGGTCCCCTCCCCTCTTCTACCTCCCTCGAAGTTGCCCTATGGCTCAGGCAGGAGCTGATTACATTCCCAACTGTGTGTTCAGAGTTGAAAAAGCTCAAGGACAAAGCATCGGCAAAGGCCTTTATTTGACTCAAATTCATGATATTAAACTTTTTTTCCCTACATTTAAATTTTCTACAAATAGCAGGGAGACTATACTGTGCATCCTCTATGCATATCCCTTTCTGGGGAGGTGGGGTAGATGTGTAGGGATAGGTCTGTGGCCTGAGACCCATAATGTGTGGAGCCCTCATGGCCCAAGAGGCAGTACAGGGCCTCCACGGTGCCCTCTTCTCCCCATCTTCCTCATTCTGGGGTGAAGAGCCCTCTACTGTGCCATCCAGCAGATGTTTTGCACACCCCTGGGAGGGGGTCACACAGAACTCAGCCTTGCTCTTAGCTAATAATCATGGGTGAGTCTATTTCTCAGTTTCTTTCTGCAAATAAAAGCATTCCATATCTTCCAAAATCCTCTCCAGATCTCATAATCTTCTTGCTCCAAATCTTCAGCTTGACACGTCCCTTTAGGACATACAAGGAATGCTGTATCCCCAGGGGAAGGCTCCCCTCCAGATGTGTCTCTTGCCACAGCCTCTACCCTCCCTCTTCCCAACAGGAGAGTAGAGAAAGCTTAGCTGAAAAATGAGTACAATAATGTCTTGGTATCCAAAGGGATTGGCTCTGGGACCCCCATGGATAACAAAATCTGATGATTCTCAAGTCCCTTTCTTGGACTTAAAAAGGTGTAGTGCAGTCAATTCTCTGTATCTGTGGTTTCAACTAACCTAGGATAGAAACCTGCTGATATGGAGGGTCAGCTTTTGGGCTACAGAAATGGTCCCTGGCTGCTGCTTCTCAGGAGCCTGGTGCTCACAGAAAATATGGCTCATTTTTGCTCCCTGCTCAGGGGCAAAAGGAACCAGGAGCACCCCAGCGTCTGAGCCACCTTGCCGCAATCAATTTTGGTATTTTTATCATCCCAATCAGAAATACCATACCCATTAGCAGTCCCTTTAGTTCTTGCCTATCATTCCCCCACCCAACCACGTCTGCCAGCCCTAAGCAACCACTAATTAACCTTCTCTATAGATATATAAGCACTTCCCTGATGGCTCAGATGATAAAGAAATCTGCCTGCAATGTAGGAGACCTGGGTTTGATCCCTGGGTTGGGAAGATCCCCTGGAGGAGGGCATGGCAACCCGTTCCAGCACTCTTGCCTGGAGAATTTCATGGACAGAGGAGCCTGGCGGGCTACAGTCCATGGGGTTGCAGAGTTGGACACAACTGAGCGACGAAGCCCAGCACACAGATATAAATATCCCTATTCTGGACATTTCACATCGGTAGAGCCATACATTAATTACAGGTGATACTTGGACTTTTGCTTGCCTCCACTCCTCTCTTTCCCTCTCTCATTGTTTCCAGATCCAGATGGGGATCAGGGGTGTTAGTAAACAGAGTCTTTGAAGCCCCAGCAATAATCCTTGGGTCCCCCGTATGAGGGTGAATCTCCCGCATGAACAGAAATATCGAAACTTTCTTTTTTGGTGAAGATTTGGGGGACTCTGCAAACTCCACTGTAGTTTGCGAGCCATCTGGAGCCTATAGGAGCTTAGTTCAAGTTGTTCTCAAGGAGACCCAGTGCTGGCAGCAGCCTGCAGTGTCTGTCAGACAGTTTCCTGAGCCAAGTGGAAGCTGGGGCCCCAAACAGCACCTCCAAGGTAAATTGGGCTGAACCATGTCTGGTCGGCCCCAGAGCCAAGAGCCCCTTCGCTCAAATAAATCACAGGCCACCTCTGTATACGTAAACACAGCCCCGTCCAATGGGGGCTGACAGGTGATTTCATGCATCATTTAACTCTTTGCATTGCCAAGGAATGCAACAGAGATTAGACAATCAGAATAATTTCACATTCGTAAATGGCTTTCTTTTCTCTAAGGAAGAAAATATGGCAAACAAACTTGAAGGAAGTATTCAGCTGGACAACCCATGGAAAAAAACAAAATTGGGCATTTGTTACAATGATAAATTGGACATACTTCCCTTTACTCTCCTTTGCTAGGGCTGGAGGGGAGGTGAGTAGCCTTACAGAGAGGTCCTCAAGGCGGGTGGGAGATACCAGCTGTGATTTGCTTCNTAGTCTTGTGATCCAGCCTAACTCTGAGGGCAGAAACTGGAGCTTTTCTTTCTAGCTTCCCCAGCCATGGGGAGGTGGCCCCCAGTCTGGGCACATCTCTGGGGTGTTACCTACCTGCAAAAGGTGTCAGTTAGGCAGGTTAAGGTGGAAAGTGGATGAGAATTGCTGGCCTTAGTGCGTACTGTGTGGTGAGCGCCCAACATGCGTTTTAATCTGCTGACCGATAACATGTATGAGCATTCTCTAAGGTGCCTTCTGGAGGGCACTAGGCTTTCGAGACACTCCTTGTTAGAAAAGTTCAGGAGCCAGATATGTTTGAGAAACACAGCTTGCTATATCTCCTCCTTAGAGATAGACAGCACATGGCAGTCTATTAAAAGCTCTGAGAAGTTCCCACAGTGAAGAGTCCTGCTTAGTTTTGTTTACACCAGTGTTCTCCAAACTTGTGTGCCCGTGCAATCCTTTTGATTTTTACTTATTTGTCAGTCTAGCTGGGCTGGGTCTTCGTTGCGTCACATGGACTTTCCTCTGGTTGTGGAGTATGGGCTTCTCTAGCTGCAGTGTGAGGCCTTAGTTGCCCCTTGGCGTGTGGGATCTTAGTTTCCTGACCAGGGATTGAACCCATGTCTTCTGCATTGCAAGGCAGACTTTTAACAACTGGACCGTAGGGGAGTCCTGAGAATCCTTTTCTAAAGCCAGGGAGCTGCCGATCTGCTGACTGTGCTTTGGCAAGTGCTGTGTAGCGTGCAGTGACATTAAAGACTTAGTTACTGTGAATCTCTCATCTGGTAGTTACATTTCATAATTCTACAGAGTTTTACCTTTTATAATTTTTACCAAAAAAAGGGACTGATGTATCCCACGGATCAGAGTAAACTGCTGCCTGTTCACTTTCGTTAGCTCTCTGTGCCTTTGAGAAACCATGAGGGTGTCTGTGTGTTCACCCTTATCTTATACTTCATTTAGCCCTGAATTCCAGGAGCCTGTGGGAGAAGTACTGTGCTCTGGAGCTATTTGAGTTGTTGCCTACCGTCATCACAGTGGATGTTGGTCTGTCCCTGTCTGTTCTCTTTGATTGACTAGTGCTGAGACTCCCTTTGGCACAGGCAGATGGACAGACACCACCCAGTGTCATGGACAGGCTCAGCTGTGGAGCAGACATGCCAAAAATAAAGCTGTGGTGTTCTCGCTAGTCAGAGCTGGGACTCCAGTGTTACTGAGTCATTATCCTATTCTTTATTGCCTGGCCACTTGTGATCAGATGAGGGTTTGTTTCCCCGATGCCCTTATGGCTGCAATGGAGAGGTGTGGGATGACAGTGTGGTTACGTGGATTTGTAACTGATGCTGTGGCCATGCCCAGGGTGGGCTGCTTAATGGATTCCTGTCAGCCTGGGAGGAGGGCTCTAGTGCTTTGCCACGGGCTCTGTACCCAGCGCCATCCTGGTTAGTTTTTTAAAAATAATTAAGACATGAAGGCCCACAGACTACATTTTGCAGATGACTTATGTAAAGGACAAGTAGCATACATATAATGGATGACAGAATTGAAATGCAAAGGTGATATAAAATGTTGGGAGTGGGTATGTGTGATGAGCTGGGATTTTAAATGAATAGAAAGTTTAGAAAGCTAAAAATTTAAAACATGATAGTGTGAGAGTAAGAAATGGGGGCTTTTTTTTTTTTCTTTAATTACAGTTGGTGTTTAAGAAGACTGAAGATTGATAAATATCAAATTGAGATTACTGTTGGGAAGAAAAGGATGTGGACTCGGAGAGATACATAGGAGATTTAAGCTTATTGGTAATATTTCTTAAGCAGGGTGGTGTGTCCATGGGTGTTTGTAATATATAACTTTGTCTGCCTTAAATATTTGTTAAAGTAAATGGGCTCCAGAAGCTCTGGACTATGGGTTCTGCATTGTATCTTTAAGTGAAGTAGCAAATTAGTATCTGATAAAATCCTTCTGTTCATGGCACTTGAAAGTTATGTATCGGGGGCATTGTTTATTCCGAGTACCACATTTGAAGAGGGACAGTGCAGAGGCAGAAACACGAGGGTATGTTTCAGAGGTAATGAATATGGGAGCTAGTTCTGTAACAGTTAGTTAAAGGAAATGTGTAGCATGTAGACTAGTGAGGCAGTGACTAAGGGGACACGTGACGGCTGCCCTCAGTCACTTAAAGAACTCAGTGTATCTTTCCTGCTCCTCTTTTCTGATACGATTGTCTTCTTTTGTGTTAGATATTTTTCTAGCACACCATTCTAATTCTCTTGTTTCTTGTACCATATTTTGGAGTTATTTTCTTAATGGTTGCCCTAGGGATTACAGTGAGCCTCATAAAACAATCTAGTTTTGACTAATACCAACTTAATTCCGATTGTACAACCAAAGTGCTCCAGAATAAGTATGTTCTCTCTCCTTTCTTAGAATTTGCACATAACAGTAGTACAATCTTTATAAGCCCATCAGCAGTTTTAGTCTGTGTCTTTTAATCAGTTGGAAGAAAAGGGATGCAAGTAAACGTACATTTATACTGTCTTTTATATTTACCTTTATAGTGATAATTTTTCCTTTACTTGGAAAATAAAGTATATTTCCTTTCAGTTCAGCCTGAAGGACTGCCTTTAGGCAGTCAAAATACTGTATTTAGTATTTCTTGTAGGGCAGATATACTCCAGATGAATTCTCTTATTTTCTGTTTATCTGGGAATATCTTAATTTCTCCTTTTATTTTTGAAGGATCATTTTGCTGGCTCTAGATTTGTTGATTGGCAGTCTCTTTTTAGCGGTTTGAATGTGCTGCATGCACTGCTTTCTGAGTTCCATGATTTCTGAGGAGAAGTACGGGGTACCTTGTGCGTGAGTCTTTTTTCTCTAGATCCCTTCAAGATTCTGTCTCCAGCTTTCTATAATTTAACTGTGTCTAGGTGTGAGTCTCTTTGAGTTTATTCTTCATGGTGTTTGCTGAGCTTCTTTGCTATGCAGATGAATGTTTTCCCTCAAATTTGGGATAGTTTTTGGCCTTAGTTTCTTCAGATGTCCTCTCTACTCCTTTTTCTTTTTCCTTCCCCATCTGGGACGCCTATAACGCCTATATTGGTCCACTCAGATGATGTCTCATGATTCTCTTGAGGCTCTGTTAATTTTGTTAATTTTTTGTTTTTTTGATCTTTTTCTTTCTCAATATGGAAAATCTTAATTGACCTTAAATTTTCTGATTCTTTTTCTAGCTCAAATCTATTGTTAAGCCCCTTTAGTGAATTTTTTTTGTTTATTTCAGCTATTATACTTTTCAACTATAAAACTTCTATTTGGTTCTTAAAAAATAATTTCTATTTCTTTATCAGTATTCTATACTTTCTGAGACATTGTGTGTATATGTTTATTTCTTTAGATACGCTTTCCTTTAGTATTTTGAACATATTTATAATGGGGTGTTCCACTCTCCAGGTTTTCTTTTAAGTCTTTCGATCAGCCTCCTTTTAGCCCTAGTTGGTAGTGCCATGTCAGGCAACTGCACTGTTAAACAGGAGTCCCTTATTTTTTCTGACAAATGCCCTGGGTATAGGACAGAGTTAGATCTAACTCAGATTGGATGAAGACAAGCCTTGAGAACAGAGCTTTCTAGCAAGCTGCCAGACAGGCCAAAGAGTGACCGTTTTCTGGGGATGATGCTTTTGGAGAGCTGTAAACCCATTTGGCCTCCTTGGGAGTTGTTAGACCTCTGGTTATTACAGCTACTGTAGTTGGAGGCTGTTGGTTTTCGAGGCTGCCGTGGAGCTGGGGGACGAGAGTGGGATTAATGCAGGTGAAAACAACACAGAGGCTGCTGTTCTTAATAAGGGTCAGTCGTTTTCCTTGAATAAATGCTCCTCAGAATATTACGAGCTTGTAGTTAAATTTCTGGAGCTCTGGAAAAGTTGATTTTTGACAATGTTTGGCAGTATCCTTGTTGCTTCTTTTGAGGAGCAGATTTTCGGCAATCTTCACTCTGTAGTTAGAAAGTTAACTCTAGCAGCACTTCATCAAGTGAGGCACCCTTGTGTAATGAGAGTCTGCCGGGCACACGCTGTGTGCTCTGTCTCACTGTGTCTCCTGTTCTTTCTTCTTATCTGAGTATTTCATGTCTTGGAGTAGCCTCAGGGGAGTGTTACGGAGCGCAGGTTACTGAGAGCCACTGGTCATGACTTTATTAGAAGTGAGGCTCAGCTTTTGGGCGGGCAGCAAGCAGAACGTGTTTCAGACCTCAGATCATGTGGATCTGCTCCATCAGTGTCTCATTTTGCCAGTGGAGTCTATCCTTTACAATTTGCCCAGCTTTGTACAGTAAATCTCATGATGAAGAAAATCCATCATTTCCCAAAGTTAGGCTTGGAAGACAAAGCTTTTAACGGCTAAAACGGCCCTTTCCTCTGGATCCGGTTGGGGTTTGAAATCCAGTCCAGATATAGTGTTCATTTCTCTCTGTCAGATCTTATCATCCTAGTTAATAGCTTGCCTTTTCTGTTGAATATTTTTTATTTACACACTTAAAATCTGAGTTTTCACACATAAAATGAATTTGAATTTCTCACATGACCAGAAGTTTGGGTTATGGATATTAATTTTATCACAGCTTTTTACTTCACAGGTCATCAGTGTCTAGTTCTATAAGATGGAAATACAAGTGCCTATTAGTAAAAAGCAGAGCTTCTGTTCTGAAAAGCTGTGTGTGATTTTGTATCTGTTAACATGTTAGTGTATATTTTTTGTCTTTTACATGTTTGTGTATTTTACATGTTTGTGTATTTACATGTGTATGTATAAAATAATTTAACCAAGTAGTCTAAAATGTGGCATTAAGTTGGTAGTACAGCAGTTTTGAAATCTTGAAAGATAAAACTGGAAACATTTGCTTGTATTTTTTTCACCCCAGAGGATTTTGTTAATGAGACATTTTATACTGCCATAAACCCAGGGCAGTGATAAAGAAAGGTGTTGATTGATTTTTGGATGACAAGGGATGTCTCTAATTGCAGAACTTGACGTTTGTGTCACTTGGGCTGTTGTAGGTGAGCAAGACGTGGAAGGTGATTGCGGAAGACGAGGTGCTGTGGTACAGGCTGTGCCAGCAGGAAGGCCACCTCCCCGAGAGCAGCATCTCCGATTATTCTTGCTGGAAGCTCGTCTTCCAAGAGTGCCGAGCCAAGGAGCACATGTTGAGAACCAACTGGAAGGTAGGCAGTGGCCAGCACCATTACCTGCAGGGGAATTGTCTACAGGGACCCAGGATTCCAAGCCTGGGATGAAACCCTGAGTCCCTCCAGTTTCAGCCTGAGGTTCACTGCTGTAGGCAGAGATAAAGGTGTGGTGAGTGTCCCTGCAGCTGACAGTGACTTGTTGACCATTGGAGTACCTGCCCTCAATTCCAGCCACCTATCTGGGAGCATCCTTTGTCCTCCAGGAGAGGAGGTGAGCTTGAGGTGCCAGTCACCTCCCTCTGATGGTTGGGGTGTTTGGAGTGGTGCTCCATGCAGCCTGCTTTCACTGTTCCCTCTTCCCTGGATGGACCAAGAAAGCATCACCTGATTACAAAAGAGGGCCTGAAAGTGCTCTTTCCAGTCAATGTAAGAGGGAGATTACTAAGCGTCTCTAAGTACTGTCTTCCCTTCCCTCACATAACCTATTGGCTTGCTTCCATAGCGTTTACCACTTCAAAATCTCTACAGAAATATTAAATCACAGCTACGCATTTACCCAGTGAAGTGTTTCTGTAGAAATCACTGTCAGGAGCAGTGTTACATGGAGCTGTCTGAGGCATGAGGAGACGCCAGCCTGGTGGCCATTTCTTCCCACCTGGGTGGCTGGATATTCAGGTGGAGGGAAGGGATGGAACTGGATTCTCTGTTTCCCCCCTGTAAAAGTCAATCCTATTAGATTTGAGATGAACAAGCTTTTGCTCATTACTGGTAGGGACATACTGCCTGTGTGCACGTCTGTCCTCAGTCACCTCACAACCTGATTAGTGACCGTATTCTAGATCTGGGTAGTGTCCCAGTTCCTAGCAAAGTCAATGAGAACAGTGTTCCTTTAACTTGGTGCTTCTCAGCCCCGGCACTGGCACCATCTGGGGCCAGATCCTTTTTAGTGAGGGCTGTCCGGAGCGTTGCAGGATCTTCTGCTTCTGCGGCATCTCCAGCCTCTTCCCCAGTACAGGCCAGAAAACATTCCCTTCCTTCCCCCATCACCCTGGTTGAGAGCCACCCTTCCAAAGAGAATTAGCACAGCTGTCCTTAGACCACAAGGACACCTCCACTACGTAAAAGTCCTGCTGCCCTGCCGTGTGCCTCTGGACCGGGTGGAGGCCCCTTCTTCCCCTTTTGCTTTGTTTGGTCTGTGTGAAGGACGTAAGTGACAGCAAACCTGCTGTGACAGGCTGGAGACAGGAAAGCCAAGGGTCTAACCCTGCTGCTGCTGCTCAGTCGCTTCAGTCGTGTCCGACTCTTCGCGACCCCATAGACGGCAGCCCACCAGGCTCCCCTGTCCCTGGGATTCTCCAGGCAAGAACACTGGAGTGCATTGCCATTGCTTTCTCCAATGCATGAAAGTAAAAAGTGAAAGTGAAGTCGCTCAGTTGTGTCCGACTCTTCGCGACCCCACGGACTGCAGCCCATCAGGCTCCTCCGCCCATGGGATTTTCCAGGCAAGAGTGCTGGAATGGGGTGCCATCGCCTTCTCCAACCCTGACAGGAGGGGCCATAATTTAAGGAACGCTTGAGAGGAGGGTGTTCTGTCCAGGAAGGAGGGATGCTTTTGAGAGTTGTGAGCACAAGAGCTGGAGGTACTCCATGTACCATGGCTCAAGTTCGTGAGTGTCAGATCCTACAGGAGAACACAGCAGCTGAGTTCTTGGTTTGCTCCAGAGACAGTGAGCACTTCCCAGGTGGTGCAGTTGGTAACCTGGCAGACTCCACCTGCCAGTGCAGGAGACGCAGGTTCAGTTCCTGGGTTGGAAAGACCCCCTGGGGAAGGAAATGACAACCCCCTCCAGTCGTCTTGTCTGGAGAATTCCATGGACAGAGAAACCTGGTGGGCTACAGTCCATGGGGTTGAAAAAGAGTTGGACACAACTGAGTGCACACACCTACATCCCACCAGAGAGAATGAAGGGGGGAAGCAGGTATGCCTGCCTCATCCAGGCTGAGGGGGCAGAAGTGAAGCTGTCTAATGACCTGCCTCATAGCATCTGGAACTTCATGCCTGTGTACAGATTGCATACAGTTTAACTGAACATCTGTTTATTGTTTTTCTCTAACAAGCACAAAGCCATGTGTTTGGTGAGTGCTCAATAAGAGGTTGCTGCTTGAATGAACTGGAGTCAGACTGGAGGGAGGCTTCTCTTTGGAGCATCTTGGGCCCACATCCCACACTGTTACCTATAAGGACTACAGAGGTCAAGTGTCAAGTGATGGCTCTTGCATTAACAGTAGTGATTCTGGAATGAAAAGAATCCTTATGAAAACATGAAAGGGGGCAGAGAGCAGGATGCCTTCCCTGTGGGTGCCTCTGCTTTCCCATCTCTACTGTGGAGCTGAGAGTAGCTGCGCTCTCCAGGCTGCAGTCAAGAGGACTGTCTAGTGGTATCTAACGCTCCTCCCCAGGGCTTGGCCTGTGTCTGCAGCTCGGTTAGCCTCGACTTTGGCACACAGATGCTGTGATTTGGTGCTATCCCTGGTCATCCTCTGGATGGGTCGGGAAGGTGATTTGGTTTGGAATCTCCTAGGTCAGTGTCTGGGGAAGCTCAGCAGGGACCCCAGGGTTCTCAGTAGTTCACATAGAGGGTGACCTGTGAATGTACAAACTTACCTGGACTTTAGAGCAAGGGTGAAACGGTGTNAAAAAAAAAAAAGGCTAGAAATTAAGAGTTACATAGAATGGAAAAGAAGAAATAAAACTGTCTATTTTCAGATGACATGACTGTCTACAGTGAAAATCCAAGGGACTCCACAGGAGAAAACAACAACAAAACTCCTAGAACTAATAAGTGAGTCCAGGAAAGTCTACAAGCTATGAGACAAACATACCAAACAGTTATATTTCTGTGTATTAACAATGAAAGTGTGGTTATCAAGATTAAAATACCATGTATAATCACTCAAAAAAACAGGTGGTAAATCTAACAAAACATGTACAGAACTTATATGTTGAAAAGTATAAAATACTGATGAAAGAAACCAAAGAAAGTCTAAACAAACAGACAGACCATATGCAAGTATGGAAAACTCAACATATGAAGAAGTTGATTTTTCCCGAAGTAGACGTACAGGTTTAAAGTAATTCCTATCGAAATTTCAGCAAGAGTTTTTACTGATACAGACAGGATCACTCTAAAATATATGTAAAGGCAATGGAACTAGAATAGTGAAAACAATTTTGAAAAAAGAGAGTCTATTTTTAGTCAGTTTAGACTGCTATAACAAAATACCAGACTTGGGGGCTTATAAACAATAAAAAAGTTATTTCTCACAGTTCTGGGAGGGTGCCAGCATAGCCAAGTTCCCGTGAGAACCCTCTTCCAGGTGCAGACTCCCGACTTCTCATTGTATTCTCACATGGTGGAAAGAGGACAAGAGAGCTTTCTGGGGTCCTTTAAAAAGGACACTAATTTCATTCATGAGGGCTCTACCCTGACCTAATGACCTCCAAAAGGCTCCATCTCCTAATACTCTCACATTGGGAATTAGGATTTCAACATTTGATTTTGAAGGGACATGAATATTTAGTCCATTTCAGGGAGAGGAATCATTTAACCAATTTCAACACTTCTTATATCCTATAGTATTCAAGACCATATTGGTATTGGTAAAGGAACAGACACACAGATCCATGAAAAAGAATAGAGAACCCCAAAATAGACCCACACATAAATAACCAACTGATTTGGGACAAAGGTGAGAAAGCAATCCAACAAAGGAAAGACACCCTTTTCAACAAATGGTGCTGGAGCAATAGGACAGTCACAGTCCAAAAAAAAAAAAAAAAAGAAATTTGATCCTCAATCTAAATCTCATACTTTATGCAAAAATTAACTTTATGTGGATAATGGGCTTAAACATAAAATGTAAGAAGTTCACAACTTTTAGGGGAAAAAATGGGAGGAAAATCTTTGGGATGTAGAATTAGGCAAACAAAAAGTTCTTAGAAATGACACAAAAAAGCACAATGCATAGAAGAAAAAAATTGCTAAATAGGACTGTTAATGTTACAAACATTTGTCTAGGAAAGACTTTGTTAAAAGGACGAAAAGACAAACCACAAACCAGAAGAAAGTATTTTCAAACCACATATTTGACAAAAGATTCCTATCTAGAATATATAGACAAATCTCAAACTCATCAGTAAGGAAATAATCCAACTACAAAATGGACAAAAGAGATATTGCACCAAAGAGGACACACAGATGGCAAATAAGCACATGAAAAGATGTTCAACATCNCTTCACCTTCCAAAGCAGGGGGTGTGGGTTTGATTCCTGGTCAGGGAGTTAAGATCCCACATGCCTCATGGCCAGAAAACCAAAATATAAAACAGAAACAATATTGTAACAAATTCAATAAAGACTTTAAAAATGGTCATATTAAAAAATCTTAAAAATAATAAAAAAATATATGCAGCTATAGATATAGGTAAAGGTATATAATGTACGTATAACTATATATATGTTTATATATGTATGTATGTGAAAATGAGTGTTAGTTGTTCAGTTGTGTCTGACTCTTTGTGACCCCATGGACTGTTGTAGCCTGTCAGGCTCCTCTGTTCATGGAATTCTCCAGGTAAGAAGCCATTCCCTTCTCCAGGGGATCTTACAGACCCAGGGATTGAACCCAGGTGACTTGCACTAGAGGCAGGTTCTTTACTGTCTGACCCATCAGGGAGGATACCATATGTAGGGGTGTGTGTGTATGCACACACACACACACACACACACACACACACACACACACACACACACATATATATATAACTAAGCAGNAGAGGCAGGTTCTTTACTGTCTGACCCATCAGGGAGGATACCATATGTAAGGGTGTGTGTGTATGCACATACATACACACACACACACACACACACACACACACACACACACACACACACACACACACACACACACACACACACACACACACACACACACACACACACACACACACACACACACACATATATATATATATATAACTAAGCAGACATATGGCTCAGTGGTAAAGAATCCACCTGCCAAAGCAGGAGACACAATAGACATGAGTCTGATCCCTTGGTCAGGAAGATTTCCGGAGTAGGAAATGTCAACCCGCTCCAAATTCTTGCCTGGAGAATTCCATAGACAGAAGAGCCTGGTAGGCTATAGTCCATGAGGTCACAAAGAGTCAGACATAACTGAGCAGAGCGCGCACACACACACACACACACACACACACAATGTTATACTTTTAACCTTTGTATATTTAATATCCTTATATAGCAGTTTCTTGATTTATCATGTTTAAATGAGAGCCTTTGATTTTCATCTGTAAATGATGAAAAAAATCAACACATGCCACCTTCTCACTTCTCTATTATTATTATATTAATCATAATNATACTTTTAACCTTTGTATATTTAATATCCTTATAGAGCAGTTTCTTGATTTATCATGTTTAAATGAGAGCCTTTGATTTTCATCTGTAAATGATGAAAAAAATCAACACATGCCACCTTCTCACTTCTCTATTATTATTATATTAATCATAATATCTACATATAGTCAGGACTTATACTTACTTTTCTGCAACCAAAATTTCCATATTTATTTTAGACTTAATCCAAAAGCTAAATGTATTCAGTGTTTACTTGAAAGTTCTTTTGCCAGATTTTCTCCATTCATCTCTTAGTCAGCTACAGTCTCTCCTTAATAGTTTTTTAAAAGAATGACTCATAAGAACCAACTTCTCTGGGCTCTTAAATGTTGGACAAGTTTTATCTGCTGTCTTTATTTTGATTGACAGTGGCTTGTGTAAAATCTTTAGGCCACCCACTTTTTTTTCTTTCACTGAGGTATCTGTAGGCATTATCTCCACTAATTTAGAATGCTTCTGTAAGGAAGCCTTAGTTTAGTCTGACTTTTTGTTATTGTTGTTCTTTTTTTAAATTCAAACATTTAATTTTCTATTGGGGTATAGCCAATCAACAATATTATGATAGTTCCAAGTGAATAGTGAAGGGACATAACCATACATATACCTGGACTCATTTCCTGCCCCCACCCCCAATCCAGGCTGTTACATAACATTAAGCAGAGTTCCATGTGCTATACAATAGGTCCTCATTGGTTATCCATTTTAAATAAAAGCAGATGACTACAATAATTAGGCAAAGTGGCTAAGACCTTTGACAATGAAAATAAAGAGAAAGGGCAAACATAGACATTTTCCCCATTCCCCAGTGTGCACATGTCCATCCCCAATTCTCTATCACTTCCCCTCTCCTTCCACCCCCCGTATCACATAACCATAAGTTCATTTTCAAATTCTGTGAGTCTCTGTTTTCCAAGTAGGTTCATTTGTGTGGTTTCTTTTTAGATTCCACGTGTAAGGGATGTCATGTGATATTTCACCTTCTCTGTTTGACTTCATTCAGTGTGACAATCTCTAGGTTCAGCCAAGTTGCTGCAAATGGCATGATTTCATTCTTTTTAATTAGCCTGACTTTTAAAACACTTCTGGTTTTATATAG
This sequence comes from Neotragus pygmaeus, assembly GCA_006410875.1. Lineage (NCBI taxonomy): Eukaryota > Metazoa > Chordata > Mammalia > Artiodactyla > Bovidae > Neotragus > Neotragus pygmaeus. Next base: position 936,295 of record SJYV01003245.1, read on the forward strand.
GTTACTTGGTATTCTTGAACAAATGATCACTTATCTCTAAAGTTTATTAACACCCGTAAGGTACAGATTAGTGTTGATGGCTTTTAAGCAAATTTTCCTGGAACATAGTCGATCCTTTCAATCTATAAACTCTTATCATCTTTTTTCAAAGTTGTGTGGATTTATATCTTTGACTACTACTTTGTGTTTCATTTTTTTTACTTCTCTTTAGCGATATTTTATTAGGTATCTGTGGGGTCTTGATTTGCATTAAAATACTTACAAATAACTAAAAATATATTTTGTGTACAATTAAAAAAATCTCTTTAAGATAATAACATTACATAAAAGAAATATAAAATGCAAAAATATTTCTTAACAGAATGTATGAAAATTTGAAATTCAAATATTGCAGAAAATCTAAGTTTTTCTATACTTCTGTATTTTCAGGTATTCAACTGGTCATCAGAAATATCTCATAACTTAGACTCTATGTCAGAAAATGGAATAACATTTTTGAACTAAACTTGAAACAAACCATTCCATGAAAAAAAAAATCTACTGTGTCATCTCCATTACTTTCAAACTCTTAGTACCTTTTTACTTTATTTGCTTTGAGAATCCTGCCCTTAAGAGTTCCTTTTCTGTTTCTAGCAGTGTGCATTTTCCTCGGTGTTGCTTCAAAATCACCTTCATATCCGTGCTGACTTTCCTACTTCCCCTCTTTGGTCAGCGACATCAATTATTCCTTTTCTCCTCTCATTTCACCACGCCATCCCTGACCTCTTCGTCTGTTTTGAACGCGTCTGTGACTTCTTTAATTTGTGTTCATGGTCAAACAGTACTTTTTTCAGTGTCTGTTAGAATCACTAGTCGTCAGTGTCCTCCATTTACCATTTGCTTTTCCAGTTCTTTCTCTCCCTTTCTGTTGCAGTGAGATGGCTGGATGGCATCATTGACTTGACGATCGCGAGTCTGAGTGAACTCCGGGAGTTGGTGATGGACAGGGAGGCCTGGCGTGCTGCGATTCATGGGGTCACAAATAGTTGGACACGACTCAGCGACTGAACTGAACTGATTGCAATAGTTTTGTGGTAGCAAATAGTATGTTATAGTGTTCTGGGCTGGTTCCTTTTTTTATTGTCACTGTTCTTTGAATGTGGCGAATTCTTCTTAATCCAGATACTTGAAAAAAGTTCATATGGGGGAGGAGGCAGGACATTACTGTGTATTGGTAAAAATTTGCCCTGATTGACCAGTGAATCTCATTACAAAGGTCTATGTATTTATGAGTTATTTTAGCTGTGCTTCTTCTCAGCTAACAGGCTACAGCAATGCCTTACCAATCTACACAGCATACTTGTGCATTTCCTTTTTGGCTTCATCTGCTACTAGGTAGGTAGAGCCTAAGGATGCTTTTGTTTCCAGCTTTGTAATACAATTGCCATTTTTCAAAGGGTTGTTGGTTTCACCCTTTAGGATACGCTTACTCTGTAGTGCCAATTTGGAGCTATATTTTCTGTTTGCTTCACTGAAGTTGATAGCCTGGTCACAGTCACTTTGTCTCAGCTCTTCCTGAAATCTTGAGTTTGGCCGGTTCTATGTCACAGACTGTGGTTCACAGATACAGAATCTCCTAGCTTTACTGAAAATGGAATTTATACTTTTTACTCTTTTTTTTGTTGTTGTTTATTTTATAACTTTCAAGAAGAAAATGGAAAGAGCTTTCTTTCTGATAAAATCTTAAAATTTAAAGAATATCATGCTGTGTTTACTACTCCAAAGTGTATAAAAAACTCGTGGCTCTTCTTTCTGGTTTAGGATTTAGAATCTCAGTTTTACAAATCAACACAACACTGGGGACTAAGTGTCAAAAGAAACCAAATCAAGTATTAAACTTTGAGGTCATAAATGTGTCAGGGAGTGGCTGGCTACAATAATTAGGCAAAGTAGCAAAGACCTTCGGCAATGAAAATAAAGACAAGGGGCAAACATAAACATTTTCCCCATTCCCCAGGGGCCCAAAGAAGCTTCTCTAGGATGAGAAATCATTGACATTTAAGAAAGATTGATTTAATTCTGGAAGGATACTAATGTTAGATCGAATTTTAAAGAGGACCATAACAGGTGAATCCAGAGAGAAAATTAGAATACTTTTACCTTGGTTGTTATAGATTTCATAACTTTTCCCTCAGTCTTTATGTCTTGAATAAATCTATTATTATTATCAGCAATTATAATACCACCAGCTGTGTGGATATTATGTGTCTGAGCTAGTGCTAAATGCCGCCCCCCCCCAACCCTATGATGTGGGGCTACTATTATTGAATATTTCCAATCATACATGAGAAACTGAGACTTAGAAAGTTTAACTGTCTAGTTCAAGGTCACATAACCGATGAGTGCTACATCCAGCACTAGAGCCCACCCAACTACTACACAGTTTACGGTAACTACTATTAGTCATCAGTTATCTAGTTTATACATCATTTTAATGGAATTGCATGCTAATAGCAACATTAACTACATACATACACAATCACATTTCTCGGTTGCCTACCTCAGAAACAACTTATACACCAGGAGCTACACTTTGAGAAATCTTGATGCACTGATTTGGCTGTAGGTGGGTGGGGAATGGGCAGGGAGACAGAACACCAATCAGGGGCCTACTGAATACAAGAAGATATTATTAATTTTCTTGTGTGACAAGGATTCTAACATCAGGTAGTCTAGGGCTAAAATAAGTGGTCAAGAATGACATCAAGGAACTGGACTTCCTGCAACATCCCTTTTCATTGTCAAGAGTAAGCACTGAATGCCTAGAGGGCAAATCCTCTTCTCCTGAACAAAGAGCAAAAGGCAAAGAGACTTAATTACTGGGGGAGGAGGGAGAGGGAAGTTTCCCTAGGGAATTCTGCCCACACATCATTGGACAGAACTGTGTTTACCAGCTACCCCAAGCCAAGCCACAAGGAAGTCTGAGACTTTGACGTTTCTGGCCTCTGTGGATGGAGCAGACAAAGTAGAATGAGCTGTAACAAGGGTTAAATAAACCAATCATCCTGGAAAGGACTTACTTTTTCATGAAGAAGTGGCAGAAAATTTTGTCCTTCCTAGCCTTGGTCTTGGACTACTTACACAACCTCTCAGGGTCTTGGTTATTCATTGAGAGAGACAGAGTTGAGAACTATACAGTGCTGGAAGAGAATTTAATAATCCAATGCTTACACAATTGCCTATCCTGATACCTAGCACTGGAGAACGCAATGGCAACCCACTCCAGTAATCTTGCCTGGAAAATCCCATGGACAGAAGAGCCTGATGAGAGGCAGCCCATGGGGTCGTGAAGAGTCAGACATGACTGAGTGACTTCAATCTCACTTTTTACTTTCAGACAGTGGAGAAGGAAATGGTGACCCACTTCAGTATTCTTGCCTGGAGAATCCGAGGGATGGCGGAGCCTGGTGGGCTCCCATCTATGGGGTCGCACAGAGTCGGAAACGACTGAAGCGACTTAGCAGCAGCAGCAGCAGCAGCAGATACCTAGCACATAAATGGCAGTTCTTAAACACTACCACTAGGTCCAGTAACATTCCAATCTGTCAANTGGAGAATCTGAGGGATGGCGGAGCCTGGTGGGCTCCCATCTATGGGGTCGCACAGAGTCGGAAACGACTGAAGCGACTTAGCAGCAGCAGCAGCAGCAGCAGATACCTAGCACATAAATGGCAGTTCTTAAACACTACCACTAGGTCCAGTAACATTCCAATCTGTCAAAACTCTTAATTGACTTAGGAGTATCAAAAATCCTTGCTAAAAATAAAAGATTCCCTAGAAGAATGCAAGGAGATTTACTTTGTCAACACTGAATTACAATTCTCTCCAGGGAAGCTATTATTGGTTCACCTACAGATTTCATGATTTATTCAATGTTTCGACTACTAACTAAACATTTAGCAGGTGCTATATTTTCAATGTACTGCCAGGAGCATTTAAAGAAAATACAACAAAAATTCCTCACACAACATTCTCCATCTAAAAGAAAAAAGAAACTGGCAATAATGTGACTTCAAGTATCTCCAACAGAAACATATTTACATTTCAAGATTCTGTTCTTTCTCTACCTTGGACTGAATTAACTTAGCTTGCCTGCTGTGGTAAACGCATGTGGTGATTATAGTGGAGAAATTCAATCTTGGTTTTTGTTTCTAATCTCTCCAACTGATATATATGTATGTTTTTGACTCTGGTCTTAATAAATTCCTAAGGACATTCAAATCGGATCTTCATATGTAAATAGTTCCTACCAAAAAACAAGTCAGTTGTGGTTTGAAGCAGGGTGGGAGGAGGGGCAGCTTAAGGCTGAAAGGGCACAGAGCCTGAAGTGAAATCTTACACAGTTTCTGTTACATGTTTGCAAATATACAACAACCAGTTCCTTGAAACTTCAAACCCACAGGATTTCTCAGGGGAGGAATAAGTTGTCTGCATGCCACCTATCTCTCAGTTTTACATAACTTAGAAGAATTTCTCTCTGAGGAGACTTAAGGCAAGACATAGTAAATATATTCCCTGTTTTAAAATTTCCATAATGTGGAGTGACTTCTGTCTGCTCGTCTCAGCAGAAAGTGTCCAAGTGGGATGGTGCTGAAAGACATTTTTAAAGAACTACAATATGGCACAGTGATAAAACCACTAAACTCAGGCTCAGAGGACTCAAGTTCAGTCTCTGACCCTCCCACTTGCTATCTGTGTCACAGAGCCTATGCTGTTGTATGCGTCACCCAAGAAGTGTCTCAACACCCTTCTCTTTCACCACCAGTACAAAGGCTGGAAAAGTAAACATGTGCTCAGCCTTCTACGCAGCCATGAAATTAAAAGACACTTGCTCCTTGGAAGAAAAGCTATGACAAACCTAGACTGCATATTAAGAAGAAGAGACATCACTGTGCTGACAAAGGTCTGTATAGTCAAAGCTATGATTTTTCTAGTAGTCATGTACGGATGTGAGAGCCGGACCATGAAGAAGGATGAGTGCTGAAGAATTGATGCTTTTCAACTGTGTTGCTAGAGAAGATTCTTGAGAGTTCCTTTGACAGCAAGGAGATCAAACCAGTCAATTCTAAAGGAAATCAATCCTAAATATTAATTGGAAGGACTGATGTTGAAGCTTAAGCTCCAATACTTTGACCACTTGATGCAAAGGGCTGACTCATTGGAAAAGATTCTGATGCTGGGAAAGATTGAGGGCAGGAGGAGAAGGGGGCAACCTAGGGTGAGATGCTTGGATGGCATCACTGACTCAATGAACATGAGTTTGAGTAAACTCCAAGAGACAGGGAAGGACAGGGAAGCCTGGCGTGCTGCAGTCCATGGGGTCGTAAAGGGTCAGACACAACATAGCGAGTGAACAACAACAGCAGCAGCCTTTCATGTAGCTGAGAACTTCCATGAGACATAGTCCTAGCCAATGAGACATACGCAGCAATCTTACGTCTTACATCAGAAGGTGAACCAGAGGATGCCTGAGGAAGTCTAACTTTCAGGAGAAAAGAAAATAAGATACTGCTAATACTGCTCCTTCTTACATTTCTTCTTCTCTTGACCATGTCTGTGATGTGAAAACAGCCATCTTGTGACTTTAAAGGAAAGACCAAGAGAACAGCAGGAAAGAACCACGATGTCTGTGATGCTGTCCAGCCTCTGAGGCAGTGGTCTGCTTCTAAGACTCTTATTATGAGGACCTCTCCCCACCAAATACAGACAGAGTAACTCATATTTTCTACTACATGGAAGCAAAATATTCCCACTGACCCAGTAACTCTGGAAGGTTACTTTGTCTTCTCTACAAATGAAGACACAACATGCCCAAACACACAGATACTGTGAATTCTGAATACAACAAGGCATAACAAAATCCTTTGTTAATTAGAAAGTTCACAGACCAGGGAATCAGAACTTCAGAAAATGTTTGGTTGCTTTGTTTCCCAGATATGGCCAAAAGTTGGGGAAAGAAGTATTAGAAGTGATTTTATAACTAATCTACATCAATTGTGCTTAGACACAATATGATAGCAAATGATAGGTAGCAAAATGATAACCTATATGAAGTATCGGTAATTTCTTCTAATATGATTATTTTCCTTTATTCTTTTTTGATCACCTCAGTTTACCTTCCCCATCATTTCCTCTTCCTCCTCCTATATATGTATTTACATATATACATACACACATATATACATATATATATATATATATATAGGTGTCCCTGTTGACTCAATGCTAAAGAACCCACCTGGCAATGCAGGAGATATGGGTTTAATCCCTAGATCAGGAAGATCCCCTGGAGAAGGAAATGGCAAGCCACTCCAGTCTATGGGGTGGCAAAAGAGTTGGACATGACTTAGTGACTAGACACCACCAAGCTCAGTTGCTCAGGTGTGTCCGACTCTCTTGTGACCCCATGGAGTGTAGCCCACCTGGCTCCTCTGTGCATGGAATTTTCCGGGCAAGAAAACTGGAGTATGTTGCCATTTCCTTCTCCAGGGGACCTTTTCAACCCAAGAATAGAACCTGCACTCTATTGGCAAGTGGACTCTTTACTACTGAAAAGTCCAAACAACAACAACTATATATATAAATATATTAGCCTCTTATGTATCATGATGTTGTTAGTTCTTTATTTTCTTGGGCTACCTTTGAAATAGCTTGGGAAAATAGGCACAGAGATGGGATGATTGTATAGATAAGCTATCTTCTCCATCCTACCACCTGGTACCCTAATTTCAGAGACAGAAAGGAAGAAGCAGTCTGACTATCAGAGGGAGTCATCCTAAGAAACTTGTGAGAGAAACTGTAGGAGGAGGTTTAAGAGTAAAATCAACTCTCCCTGGGGATATGTAACTACAAGGAGAAGGAGAGAGGAAAAGAAAGAAAGCAGTAGCCTTCGCTGACTGCCTATTATGTGGCAGGCTGCCACTGTGCCAGCAACTGTGGCCAGAGCCAGCTTCATGGTGTGACCTGCAAGGTTGCATGGGACCCCGGGCTTGGAAGGGCCCCATGCTTGGTTTAATGCTCTGCTGTTGCCATCTTGAAACTCTTAATAATGTAGGCACAAGGGACCTTGCATTTTCATTCTGCGCTGGGCCCTGCCAGTTAGGTAGCCTCTCTGTGGCATTTGTGCCATCTCCTGTGTGCTCCCTGGTGGCTCAGATGGCAAAAGGTCTGCCTGCAGTGCAGGAGATCTGGGTTCAATCCCTGCCTTGGGAAGATCCCCCGGAGAGGGAAATGGCAACCCACTCTAGTATTCGTGCCTGGAAAATCCCATGGACAGAGGAACCTGGCAGACTACAGTTCATGGGGTCACAAAGAGTCAGACACAACTGAGCGACTAACCCTTTACCTTACCTGTGAACGAGATAGTCTAATACTCTCCCCAGTTGAAGAAACTGAGGCCCAGTTTCTTGAGGAAGGTTGAGGAAGATTGAGGAAGGCTGCCTAAGGTCACAGCCAGAAAGTAAATGGATGAGCTAGATTTCAAACAACACCAAGCTCATTCTAGCTCCAAAGTTGTTCTTTGCTGATGCTGGATTCTCTTCCATAGGATAGCTAAACTCTGGCGAATGTCTGGACAGGAGAAATGTGAGGATCCAAAAAACCAAAATCTATGAAGCTGAAGAATATTGGCATTATAGTGATGGATATTAGCATTGCTGCTACTGCTGCTGCTGCTAAGTCACTTCAGTAGTGTCTGACTCTGTGTGACCCCATAGACGGCAGCCCACCAGGCTCCCCCGCCCCTGGGATTCTCCAGGCAAGAACATTGGAGTGGGTTGCCATTGCCTTCTCCAATGCATGAAAGTGAAAAGTGAAAGTGAAGGTGCTCAGTCGTGTCAGACTCTTAGCGACCCCATGGACTGCAGCCCCCCAGGCTCCTCCGTCCAAGGGATTTTCCAGGCAAGAGTACTGGAGTGGGGTGCCGTAGCATTGAAGTGAGGCCAATTAGGTTCCATGGCTTTGCATTGCTGTTGTCATTGTCTAGTCACTCGGTCATGTCTGACTCCTGGGGACCCCATGGGCTGTAGCCCACTAGGCTCCTCTGCCCATGGAATTCTCCAGGCAAGAATACTGGAGTGGATTGCTATTTCCTTTTCCAGGCGATCTTCCAACCAAGGGACTGAACTTGCATCTCTTGCGTTTCCTGCACTGCAGGCAAATTCTTTACCACTGAGCCACCTGGCAAGCCCGGAGGAAGTTATAGAAGGGCTTTGAAAGGCTAACACCCCCTCTGCTTGGTTGCCTCTACAGTTGCCACCTACAGGGTGCAATTCATGTGTCAGGGTCTCCTCTAAGCCTTCTGACACTCAATCCTCCTAATTGTCTTTTTGCTGCTGCTGCTGCTGCTAAGTCGCTTCAGTTGTATCCAACTCTGTGTGACCTCATAGACAGCAGCCCACCAGGCTCCCCCGCCTCTGGGATTCTCCAGGCAAGAACACTGGAGTGGGTTGTCATTTCCTTCTCCAATGCATGAAAGTGAAAAGTGAAAGTGAAGTCGCTCAGTCGTGTCAGACTCTTAGCGACCCATGGACTGCAGCCCACCAGGCTCCTCCATCTATGGGATTTTCCAGGCAAGAGTACTGGTGTGGGGTGCCATTGCTTTCTCTATTTTTGCTGTAGGACTGTAACACATTATCCCCATGACACACCAGGAAACACTATCTAAATATTTTAGAATTTTGCAAACACTTTCACATTTGTGATTTTACTTCATCTATACTGCCATGCTGTAGGTCAACTGTGGCAGGTATTGCTAGGTCATTTGACAAACAAAGAAATTAATTCCCAGAAAGATTCAAACCTTTGCATAAAGAAGCACATTAAGTTAGTGGGCAGAGCTGAACTCAGAACCTGAATTTTTCATCTGAGACAGATACTTCCCCTGCTAAAACACCAAAAAATGAAAAGGTGAAACAAACAACAAACACAAAAACTTACTTGACCACTTTATAGCTTTTTTCACAGATGTTACTTGGCAAAATGATGAGTGATAATAGAACTACCTGAGGATTTATCCCAGAGTTTTCAGTGGGTGCATTTATCTCAAAACTATAAGAAGCTGCTGTATAACACAGAGAGCTCAGCCTGGCACTCTGCGATGATCTAGAGGGGTGAGATAAAGGGATGGGAGGGAGGCTCAGGAGGGAGGGGATATATGTATAATTTTTGGCTGATTCTCGTTGTTGTATGGCAAAAACCAACACAACATTGTAAAGTAATTTTCCTAAAATGAAAAATAAATTTAAAAAAAAGCTACGGGAACAACATTTGCCAGAGAAAATTAGATCTGAGTACTAAGAAAATATTTACCAGCCAAATAAAGCAACTCTATGAGCTTGTGTGGAATCTTAATGCAGAGCATCAGGGTGCCCTGCCCCTACAGAAACTCTGCAGGGGCCATCTGTTTGCATTCACAAACTGAACCCAGTGACGCCAGGCTGCCCCCAGGAGCTGGTGCCCTTTAATGGGGATCACATGGTCCCCAAGAACACTTCCTCTTTTTTTCAATTACTAGAAATCCTACAGCTGGAGTTTTCTGCTGGGGGCCTCTTCAGAATGCTGCCTAAAGAAAATGACGAAATCGATCTTGACCCTTGTAATCTTTTGATCTGGCAAGGGAACCAGAAGCAGAACCCTTTGCAATTTCCTACTGCATGGCTGAAGGTCATTCTTCCTTTTCTCATCAGCAGTGGTAACTTCCATCCCCAAGGTTCTGAAATCAAACTGCAATTTTGTATGCAAATGAACTGTGTCTATCAATGACTGTAATAAAACCCAACAGCGGTCCTTCTGAGTGACAATGAGAGAGGCACTGGGGAGGCACGGCATATTCCAGGGATGCTTTTCATCATCATCACTGGAAACAAAGAGGAAGAAGACATAGATGAACCACATGAACAATACGAGCGAAACTGCCAGACTGCCAGGAAATTTCTCTCCTGGGCATGGCTATAATACATTTATACTAGATTTATTTGACTGAGAAAAAATAGAACAGCTACAATTGTGTTTTCTCTTCTATTTTTTCTTTTGAAAGCTCTCTTGACCTTCGGCAGCAGGATTATCCCACTTTGATGTGAGTGCATTAAACATTAACAATCTTACCATGTTAGTCTCCCAGACCAAATCTTATTAGCATTTAGTTCTGACATTGGTACTTGCTGGTGAATTATTTTAAAAAATGTAAAGAGTCTGAGGTTGTGTGATAAAAATCACATAACCACAAAATGGAGATCATTAAAGGCTTTTGAAGGTGTGAAATAGCCAGGACCAGTATTACTGAGGCTCTTGGTCCCTGTTTTACTTTCATTAAAATACTTTGTGGGGCAAAGTACTGTTCCTTTTTTTGATACAATTCTGAGCAAGGCTGGAAAAGCATTAAGTACACAGTCCCTGGTAGGAGGTCAGGACTAAAAAGATGGTCATCCCTTCTCTCCACATACTCCTTAGCTAAGGTGAGCACACAAATCACTCCCTTACTTTCTGGAATAAGTCTAAGTCAATGTCTGTTGGGTGTCCGAATGTTAAATTGCGTTCCACTCTTTGTGACCCCATGGACTGTAGCCTGCCAGGCTCTTTCATCCATGGGATTTTCCAGACAAGAATACTGGAGTAGGTTGCCATTTCCTTCTCCAGTATATCTTCCTGACCCAGGGATCAAACTGCATCTCCTGTGTCTCCTGCATTGGCAGGTGGGTTCTTTACCATTAGCACCCCCTGGGACACAGCAGAGTCCTGCTTTCCTTATTCTGTCAAGAATATCACCTGTTTTACCTTCTGAGAAGGCTTTCCTGGTAGCTCAGATGGTAAAGAATCTGCCTGCAATGCGGGACATCCAGGTTCGATCCCTGGGTCGGAAAGATCCCCTGGAGAAGGGAATGGCAACCCACTCCAGGATTCTTGCCTGGAGAATCCCATGGACAGAGGAGCCTAGCGGGCTACAGTCCATGGTGTCACAAAGAGTCAGACATGACTGAGCAACTAACACTTTCACTTACCTTCTGGGAACTGGGAAGCAGAGGTCTGGTTGCCTTTTCCTAAAAAGACCCTGGTCCCTAGAATTCTGAATTCTCAAATATGAAATCTAATTATGATGGGAGAAATCAGTCAGATGAGTCCCTGCAAGGGTCTGGTTCTAACATTCTCTGAAACAGCAGCCTGCGTCTCTCAAAGCCTTGGGGAGGCCGCCTGTGGATGTGTGGATGGAGCCTGGTGTTTGTAAATCATGCATACAAATGGGGAAAGGTGGACAGGTCCAGTGGGGCTCCAGCCTTCTCTGAGGAATCCCTGAGCAGACAATCTGCTGTGGAAATTATCACCCCAGAGTATCTCGTTAAAAGTTGCCTGTATAAGACGGGGGAAAGGCATAAATCAGTTTCTTTGCTGCTAGTACTTGTCCCTGGTAACTAAGCTGACAGCATACGTTAGCCTCCTTTGTCCTGACCAAATAGGAGAGAAGATCACTTTCTAAGGGATGGGTTACAGACGTGCTGGAGTTAAGGTCAAGAGCCTAGGAATCAGTGCACTACAAGAAGACCAGGATTTTATACCCCCAGGAGGTCTCTGAAAATGAACAGCTTAACCTTTTGCTTCCCAGAGACGAGACGAGGGAAGCGACCCTCCCTGGGCACTGGCTGCTGCTTCCACCGCTGCCACATCTCTGGTGCCAAGTGTCCTCTCTGGCAGCAGGAAGAGAAAGGTGTCCCCACCAGAGCCTTGGAGCAGCAGTGCCGGCACCCCCACCGGATCCTGCACTGGACTCTGCTCAGCGGTGCACAAGGGCTTCGGGCACCCTGGGGGGGCCAAGGTGCTGAAGCCTCATCAGTAATGGATGGCCCATAGGGTGCGAAGAGCTGGTGGAGGGGGAGGCAGGGGGAAGCAGGTGGGGGAGGAGCCTCTCAGGGAGCTGACATAGGCACCTGGCTGGGCACCCACAAAGCTCAGTTTATACCAATGCTGGAGGAAGGAAGAAAGGAAGGAACAATTTGCTGGAAAACAAAGGTTGGGACAACTAACAATTGCAATACCCAGAATACGTCTCCAATCTGAGCTGAATACTGAGCATACGATTTTGGCCAATCACAGAAATGACCATACAGGTAACCTGCCCCTGTGGGCTCTCTCCTCCACAGACTATGAGTAGAGATTCAAGGCACCAGACTGCTGCCATCACCACCAGTGATTTTTTTTTTTTTCCTCTCCTGAGTGTGAAAGAAAGCAGCTGTTCACCAGAGTACAGAACTTAAAAGGATGTGCTGTTGCTTCCAACGTGTGTGTTCTTTCAGATGCATGAATTAATAATGCAGCCATATTTGTCAAGTAAGCAACCTAAAGTTCATGACATTGCAGGAGGACCAGGTTAATGGAGCTTTTCTAAACCAAGTGTAAATGCACAAGCTGCCAATTTCAATCATATTTTAAAAATGAGTAGAGTCTATAGAAAACATCAGGTTGTGATTCATCTCCTGTTGAGACTCAAGGGTGTTCACTCATTCACTGTCCATTTAGTTGTTCATTCACTGAACCTCTTGCGGCTCAGCTGGTAAAGAATCCTCCTGCAATTTGGGAGACCTCGGTTCGATCCCCAGGTTGGGAAGATCCCCTGGAGAAGGGAAAGGCTACCCACTCCAGTATTCTGGACTAGAGAATTCCATGGACTGTATAGTTCAAGGGGTCACTAAGAGTCAGATGTGACTGAGTGACTTTCATTTAGTTGTTCATTAACTGACCACACATTTAGTAAGAGTCAGATGTGTGCCAGCCAGTGTGCTAGGTTCTAGCAGCTAAATCATGGTTCCTGGTTTTGCGACACTTTCTCTCTATTACGAATTATAACCAGAGGAGTCAGAAACTCCAAGCTCGCACATTCACGTTCACATGCCATCCTCACATAGGTCCTGAGGTTGTGGGGAGCCAGGTGTCAGCAGGCTGATGACAGGTCACCCCAGACAGCTCCAGTTCTGCCTGAAGCCTTTTTATAGAGACTTACAGAGGGTGTGTGGGTAAATCTCTGGTGTGAGGGGGTGAAGAGTGAGAGTGAACATATAACACAAAATATGGAGAAGCTAAAAATAGGAATTTAAAATCAACACCAGATAAAACCAATTGCATACTACAAAGACAGCAAACACTGATACGGAGGTCATTTACTCTACTATCCCCAGTGAGAGAGGCTTTTTAGTGAAAAAGATTCTGAGGTTAAACCTAACAGGCATGAAATGATTTGACGATTTATAGTATTTGTCTAGATTTACAGAACTGATCAAGGTTCAAAACTTCTCAGCTCTCTGGGTGCAAATGGCTTCTTCCTTCCTTTCCCTCCATAACCACTGAAAGGTAAACTTTGAACCCTTTTTTGGCTAGTGATGAATATGAACATATGTCCATGTATATTTTGTCAGCTAGATTTATGTTTATTACTTCTGGTTAAGTGTTCTATATGAAGACCTCACATTTTATTTCAGCAGAGGTTTAGAGTTTTGTGCAGACCTTGACATTCATTAATCAATTAAGCAGCACAGGGTTGGGCATTTGCTATGTGCAAGGCCAGAATTCTGAGCACAACTGGATGGTCAGTCAAAGATCCTGCCTTCTCTAGCTTAAGGAAAAACTATATAAGAAAAGGAACTATATAAGATGCTTGGGGCTGGTGCACTGAGACGACCCAGAGGGATGGTACGGGGAAAGAGGAGGGAGGAAAGGAAAAAAAAAACACAACTATAGGGAACTATATAAGAAAAGGGTACAAATAACTCTGAAACAGGATAAACAGTACAAGGGAGACAGAGGAGGAGTAAGTGAAGCTCAGAAGAGACAAAGACAGCCTCTGCTTGCATGATCAAAAGGGGCTTTGGAGGAAGGTGAGTTTGGGTTGAGTCTTGAATGACGGCTTTGCTCTATCCTGGTGCCCAGAACATGGTGGCTACTCTGTTCCTATGTGGTGTAGTGAAACCACAGAAGTTGATGTCAAGAATAAGATAAAGGCATCCTTTATCCTTTACTCAATATCGTTGTGAAGGCCAGCCCGAAACAGACAAGGGAAAACAAATAAGGACTATAAAAACGAAAAGCAAGGAAGTAAAATCATCATTATTTAGAGATGATGTGATTGTATACCTGGAAACCTATTATATGTAACATGAAATTGAATTAGATGGCTATGGGAAATTCATATCTGGAAATCAGTAGCCTTAATATTTGCTAATTATAACTAGTTTAAAAAAATCTCAAAGAAAGAAAAGACTATAAATATCTAGGAATAAATGTAGTGAGAAGTGTACAATACCTGTATAAACTAAACTTTAAAACATTGTTTGGGATATAAAAACCTTTAAAGAAATAAAATATGTATCACATCTTTTGATGGGAAAACTCAGCATCTTAATGATTTAATTGCTCTCAATTTAATATATGTTTATAATAATCTCAACAAAAATAGCAATAAAATTTATCCACAGAGTTGTAGACAAGATGATTTAAGGGTTCATTGTTGTTGTTCGGCCTCTAAGTCATGTCTGACTCTTTGTGACCCCATGGACTGTAGCCTGCTAGGTTCCTCTGTCCATGGAATTTCACAGGCAAGAATACTGGAGTGGGTTGCCATTTCCTTCACTAGGTGATCTTCTCGACCTAGGGATTGAACCCGGGTCTCCTGCCTTGGCAGGTGGATTCTTTACTGCTGAGCTACCAAGGAAGTTCATTAAGAGTTCTTATAGATGGACTTCCCTGATGGTCCAGGGGTTAGGACTTTGCCTTCCAATGCAGGAGGTGCAAGTTTGATCCCTGGTCAGGGAACTAAGATCCCATATGCCTCGTGGCCAGGGAAGCCTGGCATGCTGCAATTTATGAGGTTGCAAAGAGTCAGACATGACTTAGTGACTGAACAACAACAAGGTGTTCAACTGAAAAAAGAAAAGTTGCAGATCTTTATCTTATACTTCACAAAAGCATAGATGAATCAAAGATTTAAATGTAACCACTGAATCATTTTAATCCACATAAAAACAGGAAAATTTCTTCATACAACTATAGAGTAGAGAAGCTCTTTCTGTGTGTGATCCAAAAAAACAGAATCCATTTAAGAAAATAAATGTAACAACATAAAATAAAATGAAATAAAAAAAAGGCTGGACAGCAAAATCTACAAAGTCAAATAATATACTACAAGCAATTAAACTCCATATTATAGAAAAAAGGGCTAATTTACTTAATATAGAAAAAGCTTCGTAAAGTCAGTAAGAAAAAGACCAGAAATATAAACTAATCTTAAGGCTATGAAAATACATTTACACTCACTTCTAATAAGAAGAATATAAACTAAAAGCACAGCAACCTGACATTTTTCACTTATCACCTTGGCCAAGATTAGACAGTCTGATGACATCCTAGTTGACAAGGATGTGGGGGACAGGTTTTCAGATGTGGCCTCTGACAAACTATGTTGGTATATATTTTATGGAGAGCAAGTCGGCAATGCTTATCCAAATTTTAAATATGCATAGTCTTTGAACCACACTTTAACTTCTAAATATTCACTCCTTCAGATATCAGATAACTTTTGCTCAAGAAAAGTCACTACAGCAGTGCTGTAAGACCAAAGAGTGAAACTAAATATCTACCAATTGCGAACAAGACAAATAAATTAGTTTGTATTTGTACTGTTGAAATGTTATCCTACAACATGAATGAATCTTCAAAATAATATGCTAAGTTAAAGAAGCCAGACACAGAAGAGTGTATATGGTACGGTTCCATTTCCATGATGTTCTAGAATAGAAAACAAATCAAGAAGCCCATGTTGATCTTCCTTACATTTATCTTCAACTCTTTTGGAGAGTGTGCAATAGGATGACATTGCAGTTTACTCTTTAGCCTCTGGGGCAGAGTTATCAACATTTTCATAGTCAACATTTAAGCAATTGCTCTTATACTGTCAAATTATGGCATTCTAACCTCTCTATTAGCTTATGTATTATAACACATTTCCTAAATAAATGCATTTAAAAAACTGATCATGATGATAGAAATCACATCTGTGGTTGTTTCTAGGAGGGGAGTTCAATTTGGGGGAAGCGGAAAGAAAGAACTTTCTGGGATGAAAAAAATATTATATATATAACATTTAATTCCATTAAAACTTTAATTGAAGTATAATGGATGCACAATCTTATATAAGCTATAGGTATACAATATACTGATCCACAATCTTTAAAGGTTATACTCCATTTATAGTCATTATAAAATCGTTGCTATTTTCCCTACATTGTACAACACATCCTTGCATTTAGCAGTTTATTTTATACATAATAGCTTGTACCTCTCAGTCCCCTACCCTTTATTGTTCCCCCTCTCTTCTCTCTCCCCACTGGTAACCAAACGTTTGCTCTCTATATCTGTAAGTCTGCTTCTTTGTTGTTATATTCACTAGTTTGTTGTATTTATTTAGATCTCACAAATAAGTAATATAATTCAGTATTTGTCTTTCTCTCTGGCTTATTTCACTTAGCATAATGCCCTCCAAGTCCGTCCATGTTGCCATAAATGGAAATTTTTAATTCTTTTTATGGTTGAGTAGTATTGCATTGCATATATTTACCACTCCTTCTTTATCCGTTCATTTCTTGATGGACACTTAGCTTGTTTCATGTCTTGGCTATTGTAAATAATGCTACTAGGAACAATGGGATGTATGTATCTTTTCGAATTAGTATATTTGTTTTTTTGAACACACACCTAGAAGTAGAATTGTTGGATCATCTGGTAGTTCTACTTTCAGTTTATTTAGAAACTGTCATACTTTTCCACAGTGGCTGTACCAATTTACATTCCCACCAACAGTGTACAAGGGTTCCCTTTTCTCCATATCCTAGCTAACAAAAATGTATATTTTAGAATGTGGAGGATTACACAACTGTATGCATTTGTTAACACAAGATCAAACTGCACTTAAAAGCTATGCATTTCATTTTNTCACTGACTCAGTGGACATGAGTTTGGGTAAACTCCAGGAGTTGGTGATGGACAGGGAGGCCTGGCATGTTGCAGTCCATGGGTTGCAAAGAGTTGTACATGACTGAGTGACTGAACTGAATTGAAAGCCTGCTTCTTCATTCAATGATGGCCGTGTTTTTGCTGTGGCCTCACATGGCAGAACGGATAGGGAGCTTTCTTAAGGTTTTTAAGTCTTATTTATGAGGGCTATACCCTCAGGACTGCATCATCTCCCAAAGGCCTCTCTTGATAGCCACTCTCCTGATACCATGAACTTACAGGGGTAGCTTTCAACATATGAAGCTTAGGACACAAATATTCAGACCACAGCTACCCCTAACCGTATGAATTCACATTCTTCAGGGTTCCCCTTACCTAGGGTACTTGTCCAGTCTATTTCTCCTTTGAAATTGCTCTGGCTGCCCACTCCGAGTCCCTAGGTGTGGGTCAAGGAAGTCATACTTGAATCGTTTGACCTTATTCATTTCAGTAACAGTCAATTAGATCCATGAGAGACTTAATCTTAACCCAGGAGAATTATGTCCCTCTCTTGTCAATCTAGGGTTGTGAAAACAAGTAGTAGATAAGTTGGATGGCTGGAGGTAAGAGAGCCAAATGCCTGAAATGAAAGGATCCACTGAGCTAGGGCTGGGGCAGACCATGTGTAAGTAGAAGAGGGTGAGAAAATGAAGAAATAAGAGAGGCAAGGATGTGAGGACCACGTGTGGTTCTATGAAAGGAAACAGCTTTCCCACCTCCTACACCACATAGCTTGCTGTGCTTTAGTGTCCTCATTCTTTTTAGACCCTCCATTGACTTGGGGGCTAGAATGAAATTCCAATCCTTGCAATTCTATGGTCCTGATGATGGCATCCACTCGTTCACTGTCTGGACAATAATTTTGTTTATAATGAGGGATGTGGACACTAAAATAGACGTAGTGAGATTTTAAGTTTGAAAATAAAGCCCAGCAAAGATGGCAAAGTACTTAGCACTACTGTTAGAATATCTAGCATCATTTTGCAAATTATGTGTGATGGTTAATTTGATGTGTCAACTTGACTGAGTCACAAGGTGCTCAGATATTTGGTCAAACATTATTCTTGGAGTCTTTGAGGATATTTCTGGTTGAGATTAACATTTTGAATCAGTAGACTGAATAAGGCAGAATGCTCTCCCTAATGTGAGTGGGCCTCATCCAATAATTTGAAGGCCTGAATAGAACAAAAAGGCTGATTGTGGTGTTGGAGAAGACTCCTGAGAGTCCCTTGGACTGCAAGGAGATCAAACCAGTGAATCCTAAAGGAAATCAAACCTGAATATTCATTGGAAGGACTGCTGCTGAAACTCTAATACTTTGGCCACCTGATGCAAAGAGCCAATCCATTAGAAAAGACCCTGATGCTGGGAAAGACTGAAGGCAGAAGGAGAAAGGGGCAACAGAGGATGAGATGGTTAGAGAGCATCACCAACTCAATGGACATGAATTTGAGAAAACTCTGGGAGTTAGTGGAGGACAGAGGAGCCTGGTGTGCTGCAGTCCACGGAATTACAAAGAATTGGATGACTTAGCGGCTGATCAATAACAACAACTCCTATGAGTAAGGGTGAATTTTTCCTGCCTTCAGACTCAAAACAGAACATTGCCTCTTCCTGGGTCTTGAGCCCACTACCCTTCAGACAGGAAGTAAAACATAAGCTCTTTTAGTTCTCAGGACTTCACACTCTGATGGGAATGATCCATCAGCTCTCAGTGTTTCCTGCTTGCTGACTCACCCTGCAGCTCTTGGAACAAGCCAGCCTCTAACATTGTGTGAGCCAATTCCTTGTAATAAATCTTGTCTGTTTATATACATCATATTGGCTGTGTTTCTCTGGAGAACCTTGACTAATACATTAGGAAAGATGCTCCTCCTGAGTGGACATGGCCTGTGAGCAGATGGTACCTTTGTGTGAATCGGAGCAAGTGCCCCTTGTGGTCAGAGGTGGGGAGAAGCAGATCACGGATGGGACGTTGGGGCTCCCTTAGCTGGGCTCCATCGGACAAAGCCCAGCCTCCACACCCATCAGTAGTGCCCTTCCAGTAGTGGAGCCCAGGAGTCAGCAAACAAGGGCTTGTGGGCCACATCCAGCCTGCCACCTAATTCTGTAAGTAAGTTTACTGGAACACAATCATACCCATTTGTGGGCTGCTTCTGCAAACTTAATAAGTTGCAACAAAGAGGTCATAAGGCCCACGAGCTGAAAATACTTATTACAGAAAAAGTTCACTGACCCTTGGCTTAGCCCGTATCTGATATTCATTTTCTAAAGATCCACACTCTAAATAATGAAATAAATCTACTACTGAGTACAGGAAATGCATCTCAAGTGCTGGAACTGAATGGGTACTTGGGTCACTTGGTCAACATTTGCTTAAAAACACAATGCAATGCTGGAATCCTATAGAAGTTCATTTCTCCCTACAAAAGGTTGAGCAGTATATTCTCTGGCAGGATAAATCAGGTTTATTGATCATAAGAATACATATGATTCTGTTTCTATATAAGGTCTGGGGAGAGAGAAAAGAAAAGCAAAACTCTAACCCATCAGAAGAAACTTTCAAAGTCTCACCCCAATTATAATTCGAAGAATGCTGTATACCAGTTTCACAGGTTTTTTGAAAGAAGGCCTCATCTGTTGCTTTACTATTTTTCTGTCCTGCTTCAATGATCTTCAATAGGCAGAAAGATCATGAATAATTGGGGATGAAAACACAACTTTCTTGAATTTGTTACAGGATAGTGGCTTAGAATGAACTAAAATAGATATACATGCAGTCTTCTGGTGGGAATGTCTAGTAAAAAAACACCTGTTGACTGTAACTATAAGTAGGGTTTTATTTAGAGTTTCTTTAAGAGGGAGTAAAGCCCAGAGTAATTTTTTTTTTTTTTTTTTGCAAGGGACGAGTTAAAAGAGGATGAAATGTTGACAGACGCAGAATAACCACAATAAAAACGTCACCAGAGAAAAACTAGTATGCTTCAAAGATGAGAAAGAGCATTTCACAGGAGACTAAGAGCTGTCAGCAAAGTGATGTGTTCAGAAAATGCGACTGTGTTCTCAATCCATCACCCCATGTCAAGGTTCCTGTGTCACATCTTCAGAACCCCTCCAGGCCTCTCTTCCCAGTTCAGGAAGACTGAAATCCTGGTGGGCACTCACAAAGAAATCGCTTATGAAAGCCCCTCCTTCCTTCCAGCTAGATGGGATGGCTCACTTTTATGCTCTTAAGAACCTACAAGCTAGTAATATATTTCTTACATCAAGAACCTATGGCTGATTCATGTGAATGTATGGCAAAAACCACAACAATACTGTAAAGCAATTAGCCTTCAGTTAAAATAAGTAAATTAATTTGGAAAAATAAAATAAAAAAAGAAAGCTCTGGGTTCAGCCCATCTGGCAGAAGGCATTCCTGAAGACAAGTAAAGCCTGGGGAGCACTGAAGTTTTAGAAACAGCCTGTAGAGCGCACTCTTAAAACAGTACGATTGGGAAAATTGCAGCAAACGGAACATACATGGGTAGGGGAACTCAAGGTTTATTTTATTATCAGGACCAACTCCTTTTCCCCCAGTCTGCAGACAGGGATAATTCTAAGTGTAGGGAACTCCCCCGGTGATTTTTAATTCCACTGTTCTCCTCGCCGTGGCTCAGCCTTCATCCTGTTGGCCTGGAGTCTCAACTTCTCTGCTTCCCTGGCAGTGGAGGATGTGGCTGCCCTCCTCCTTTGTGCCTGTGGTCAGGGAAAGTGAAGTGTGGTGACACCGAGCCACCCGTCCCAGCCACTGCGCCGGCAGAGAGAAGGGCCGGGTGGATGGTAGGCGGAGCTGACCACACCGAAGTGTCAAATCCATGCTGGTGACTGGAATACAAATTTACTAAACACAAGGCTTGAAGCCCGGCAGGGATTAACTTGATGCCACGCTGTCAGAGAAAACCAGTAACCTGGGGAAGGCAGTCTCCACATTTCCTCGGGTAAAAATCTTCACTACAGTTTGTTCAGGATGCTCTGAACCGGGCTGTTCCATAGCAGCGGGTCCAGTCGAGTTCCCAGGCTTGAGTCTCTTAGCTTTGGGTTCATCTGGAATGTGCTACCTAACATCAGCTTTTTAAAAGCGGATTGGCGTATATACACACACACATTCATACAGACACATATGTGCATCTCCACATAGACACACACTTATACATACACACAGACATATGTATAATCATAGCACACATGATATGCATACATATAACACACATATGTATAAACATAATACACATATACACTATATATATGCATATAACACATACATACATGTATATATACATGAAAGTGAAAGTTGCTCAGTTGTGTCCGACTCTTTGCGACCCCATGAACTGTATAGTCCATGGAATTCTCCAGGCAAGAATATTAGAATGGGTAGCCTTTCCCTTCCCCAGGGGATCTTTCTAACCCAGGGATTGAACCCAGGTCTCCTGCATTGCAGGTGGATTCTTTACCAGCTGAGCCACCAGGGAAACCCAAGAATACTGGAGTGGGTAGCCTATCCCTTCTCCACCAGATCTTCCTGACCCAGGAATCAAACCAGGGTCCCCTGCATTGCAGGTGAATTCTTTACCAGCTGAGCTTACCAGGGAAACCCATATATACACACATATATACAGAAATATATAGATACACACATACATCACCTATACATGACTGGGTTTACCAAAAAGTTCATTTGAGTTTTTCTGTCATACCATCATACTGTATGAAAATACCCAAATGAACTTTCTAGCCAACCCAATATAAATACATATGTACACATACATATACCCACAATACATACACATGTAACACACATATATACATAGACACACAAATATATTAATACATACACAATAGACGCAAATATATACACACACATACATATACAAATACCCATATATACACATACTTATATATAAACACATATATACATATATACACACATATATACACATGTGACGGAGAAGGCAATGGCACCCCACTCCAGTACTCTTGCCTGGAAACTCCCATGGATGGACGAGCCTGGTAGGCTGCAGTCCATGGGGTTGCTGAGTCAGACACAACTGAGCGACTTCCCTTTCACTTTTCACTTTCGTGCATTGGAGAAGGAAATGGCAACCCACTCCAGTGTTCTTGCCTGGAGAATNCCTTTAGAATGGACTGGTTGGACCTCCTTGCAGTCCAAGGGACTCTCAAGAGTCTTCTCCAACACCGCATGGAAAATAATTCTGATAAAAATTAATCTTGTTAAAAGGAAACAGACATGGGAAGATGGAAATGATTTAAGGGTGGCCATATATAAAACAGAATTTAAATCAATTCAGAGAAGTTCATAACTAAAAAAACTTGCTCTCTGGAAGGAAATATATCAATGCTGGTATAATTCTGAGTAAAATGTGTGTTTTGGTAAATATGGAGAGAAATGTTTCTGCAGTCAGGGGTAAAAACATGGGTCAGAAGAGAGGGTAAAAACAGTGAGGCTCAGAAGTTCTGTCTTTCCTGTTATGCACTCAAATGAAGTATAAGTAAGTCCTTTCTTTACTACAAAAAAACATAATTTTAAAACATCTAGTTGTTTTTTATTTCATCCTTTCTTTTTTTTAATAAAGAAATTGAATAAGTAATAGAAAATAGTACAGGGATATGTGCACAAAGTCATTGTTCCCACTTCTGGCCCCACAGGCCCCTAATGGATTTTAAACATTTTTTTTCTTTATAATCTAAAATAAGATGTATATTTAGCATCACAACCCACTATACAATTATGTGTCTGTAACAAAGTCACACAAAACAATTTTTACATGATAAGGAAATAAATAATAAAGTTAATGCTAAATATAATTTCATCATTTAAATAAAACATAAAAATTTCCAAATGAAAAATGCAAGCATTAAAGAACACTGATTACCAACCACTAAATTGATTTGGTGATCTATTATACAAATGGTTGCCACCCAATTTGTATTTACTGTATGTACAAATGTATATTGACATAATCAACTTCAAAAACCCCCACAAATTGTAGACTTATACAAACTGTTCTGCATTTCGCTTTTTGTGCTTAACATTTTTGAGATTGTTATAGATAGTATATATATGTTTGTCTGTTCTTTTTAATGGCTATATCATAGTCTGTTGTATGGATGTACTAGAGTTTATAAAATCAGTTTCTCACTGATGCACATTTAGATAGTCTTTCTATTGCTACTATAAGTAGTACTGCCGTCAATAGGCTTGTGTATCCTATCAGGTCCATTTTTAGAACTGGAATTTAAAATTCTATTACATACTGCCAAGTTGTCCTCCTGCCATGATGTACTGTTTGGAACTCTCAACAGTGATGCATTAGAGTGACTGTTTCTCTAATCAGTGTGTTATCAAACTATTGCTCTACGCCCATCTAATAAATGAACAAACGAGAAATTGTGATTTTAGTTTGCATTTCATCTGAATGTCATGGAACTTTTCACATGGTTAAAAGCCAATTGTATTTTTTTTTTTCTGTAATAATGTGTTAAACAAAAACTTGTTTCTATTGGGGTTTTTGGCTTTTTCCAATTGATAAAATTAAAACTCTTTATACATATGATGGAAATGAATTCTTTATCATGTTTTCGCAGTATTTTTTCATTTCTTGCTTTTTGACTTTGTTTATGGGTTTTCTGGTCATGAAATCATTTTGAATTTTATATAGACAGGTTTATTCACTTTTTTGCATTCTGGATTTAATGTTTTGCTTAAAGAAGTCCTTTCCACAGAATTACATAATTTGTTCTTATAGCATATAATCTACAAAATTACATAGTTCTCTTATGGTTAAGTTTTTACTTTTAAATACTTTATCCATCTGGAATTAATTTTGGTATGAAGAAATGGATGGCCTAGCCAGTTATTCCAAACCAGTTACTGAATAATGTGTATTTTTCCTGTTGCATTGAAAAACTATCTCCAGATAAAACAAATATTTGTATATGTTTGTGCTTACTCCTGATTTTTGTATTTGCTTCTGATTATTAATTTTTGAGCCAGTGGAAGACTATTTTAATTACTATGGTATAAAATAATTTATAATTTAATATCTGTTATGGCTCATACTTCCCCCCATGCTTTTCTGTATCATGGCTTTTCTTGCATTTTTATTTTTTGATATGAATTTTAGAATCCTGTCTTTCCTCTGCCCCACCCTAATTGTTTTCTTTTCTATTGATCATGTTAAATTTATAGATCAAAGCAGGAAAATGGACAACTTTGTAAGAAGACTTTCTATCCAAGAAAAGAGAACATCTTTCTATTTATCTAACTCTTTACTTTTCATTAGTTATTTTATGCTATCTAGACAGATAGATCTTAAAGTTACTTCATGTGGATCTTAAAGATTGCTTTAAAATTTTTACTAGATATTTTTTCTTTTGGATTACAATTCTAAATAGTATCTTTTCTTTCATTAAATCTTGTGATTAGCTGTTGTTTCTGGAAAAGCTATTTATTTTTAAAATATTGATCTTGCAAAGTTACTTCAGTCTTATTGCTTGAGGATACTTTTTTAGTTGATTCTCTTTAGTTTTTCAGATATATAATCATAATATTTGCAAACAATAATCATTTCCCTCTTGTCTAATTTTTACCTTGTTTCTTATGACTTCAGGAGATGTTTCTGAAGTCTGACTTAGTGGATGGTCAGACATCTGTGCCAGCAGCTTTGACCAATGAACCCCTACTTGGAGGTGGCAGAGTGAAGGAGGAACCAGCAAGGTGTCTGGCTCCAAATCGCTGGATTCCCATCCCAGCTCCACCATTTCTCAGCTGTGTGACCTTGGACACACATAACCTTCCTGTGACTCAGTTTCTCATCTATAAAACAATGGGCTCCACCTCATAGTGTGGTCATGTGGACTAAGTCAGCACTGTGGTTGGCATATGGAAAGCTGGAAAATACTTTATACATGTCTGTTAACATTGTCATTAGAGCCAACAGCCATGGACACGTCTAGCAGGGTTTAACTGTACAAAAATCTCTAATCTATTTACTAGATCTTTAAATGTTTACGAACCAACTTTCAAACTCTTCAGGCTTTTCTTAATTAAAATTTTTTCTTTGTAAAGAATCTAAGTCTGATAGGTTTATGTAAATAAAATCAAGCATGATTGTGGGGTCTTAAAGTGGTATCCTCTTTTTCATAAGGGCTTGCTTATGTTTTCACTAGGCTTCCCTGGTGGCTCAGAGGTTAAAGCGTTTGCCTCTAATGCAGGAGACCTGGGTTTGATCCCTGGGACAGGAAGATCCTCTGGAGAAGGAAATGGCAACCCACTCCAGTATTCTTGCCTGGAGAATCCCATGGATGGAGGAGCCTGGTGGGCTACAGTCCATGGGATTGCAGAGTCGGACACGACTGAGCGACTTAACTTTCTTTTCACTGGAGAAGGAACTTGAAATGAAGCAGCTCGAAAGGGCCACCTCACATGAGGAGGCAGTTGGCATCAGAGTCTGATGGCCATTTTTTAACTTGACAACTGTTAATGATCAGGTGCACTCAGTGACGAAAGATCAATGAGACCATTTCCTGTCATTGAGGGACACAGTCTAACAGGAGATAGACGCTCTGCAAGTAACTAGGACTTGTTTTGTAGGTGTCTCGGTTTGTCTAGACGGTTTTGGAGGACATGCTAAGCAAACTCTTAGGGATCTCTTTGTATGAGGCATTGATGAGGCTGGGGGACTCACTCTGACACAAGAGTTGAGGTAAGACAACTTGATCCTGGGAGGGTACGGGGGGTCATTTTAAGTGTCTATCACTCAACAGTTATTGCTACTATTAACTGACTTTCTGTTATGGACCAGACATTTTAGATACATCAGTATTATCTCATTTCATTCTCTTCACAACTCTCAGAGGAATGCATTATGGGCTTCATTTCACAGATAGAAACAGCAGTTCAAGGAGATGAAGGACTTGCCCCAGGCTAACCAAGCAGTAAATGGCAGAAATGGGATTTGCCCTGCTGTCTGTCTATCTGGTGCCATCAGTGTTGTGCTTTATCCCAGTTGTCCTCTGATTTGGCTCACATGGACTTACACCGGAGTTCCAAGTGAGGGGGTGAGGGAACTCCACCACTGAAGGAGTAAGCACTGGCAGAATTCATTGGCTAAAATCTCTGGGACATGGATGCTTAACTCAGCCCTGCATTGTGACCCGTGTTGAGTCAGGTTGGCCAGCAGTTAGGTAGGTTGTTTACTACGCAAAGGGACTCAGCTGAGAGAGCAAGACAGGGCTGAAATCCAGACTGAGCTCCTTTTGCCAAAGGCACCTTGGTGAGGGGCTACATATGTCGGGAAGGAGTGCCCTTTCCCAGTTCCTACTGAGATGGGCTAATGATGACACATGGGCTGACTCCAGCCCTGACTCTCACGGCAGCGCAAAAGGAAGTTGTCCTATTTTCCTCACTCGGGGTGGCCCCTGGAGCCCAGAAACAGCAGTGCGCTGGGCCGTGGATCCAGCAGCCTTCAGGTACGTCTAGGTCCATCATTCTGCTCCAGGCTTTTCAAGAGAACTCACTGATTCATGATGCCCTGTTGTAGGCATCTTCTCTCTATATCTGGAGCTGGTCTGGTCTGTAGTCCACCCTTTCCTCCACCATTCTGCATCTTCAGGCTTTCTACTTTCTCTGCCTGGAACAAATTCAGGTTTTATGGAACCTGAAGCTTATGAAATTTGAGACCTTCTTTAGAAAAAAAAAAAAAAATCAAACTCTGAATACCAAATCAGGTGCAGAGCCTGGGAAGGGGCCTGGGCAAGTGAGAAGGCCCCAGAGCATGTGCTTCATAACTTTAGGCTAAGTCGGCCCGTTTCCACCACACCCTCGCTGACCCTTTCCCCGGGCCTCGTCTCCCGTCCCTGGCCCTTTTGGATGGACTTGGCCTAGACTTTGGCCTTCGGCATTCTGCCAGCACATGGCTTTCGGTCTCTGTGTCCCAGCTCCACACAGAGCCACCTGGGGAAGTGCAGGTCCCCCGGGTACTGGTGTGCCGTCCTCAGAATCCTGACCTGCCTCCATGTGGCCTGGCCTGAAGTGGGAGGCAACAGGCTGGACCAGAGACGTGTGGATAGACACCTGGCTCTGGCAGCTTCACAGAGGAGCGGTGGCCGTGGCGGGTAGTGCAGCAAGAGGAGACATCGTGCGTGAGCTGGAGCAGGGGGAAGACGGAAGACACCAGAAGTCAGCGCTGGCGACCAACACCCTTACACACACAAACACACAGGCACTGAAAGTAAAGTCGCTCAGTCGTGTCCCACTCTGTGACCCTGCGGGCTGTAGCCCACCAGGCTCCCCTGTCCATGGGATGCTCCAGGGAAGAATACTGGAGTGGGTTGCCATGCCCTTCTNACAAACACACAGGCACTGAAAGTAAAGTCGCTCAGTCGTGTCCCACTCTGTGACCCTGCGGGCTGTAGCCCACCAGGCTCCCCTGTCCATGGGATGCTCCAGGGAAGAATACTGGAGTGGGTTGCCATGCCCTTCTCCAGGGGATTTTCTTGACCCAGGGATCGAACCTGGGTCTCCTGCATTTTAGGCTGACGCTTTACCCTCTGAGCCATCTGCCATTTAGATACACAGACACTGGTTGGGAATAAGTTCAAGGCTCTGATCTTACTTGGGATAGATAGGAAATGCGCCAGAGAAGGTTGTGGTAGAAACTTGGTTTACACACCTGTTCACGGAAGAAACCTGGGATGTGGGAGCGCAGATGAGGGAAGCCACGAGGAGGCCAGAGGGTGAAGGCTGCCCAGAGAGGACCTGCGAACTTGGTTTTTGAAGGGGAGGCAGGTGTCTTTCAGGCAGAAAAGGAGGAATGGCCAGCATCGCGGACAACAGTGAGAAAAATGAGAGCAGATGTCCGCGCAGGGTCACCTTGGGAGGAGGTGCGAGGGACCGGCACACTGACGTCAGCTTTTCAGAGAAAGCCCAGAGGCAGTCTGGCCACAGGCAAGGGTGTCCTGTCCCCGCCCAGGGCGGCAGCCCCTGCTGTGGGAAGCATCCACGTGGCCTTCAGGGCAGACGCTCTCCCGGAACCTGGCTTTCAGGCCCAATGGGTTAAGGCCCTAGGAGGTACCCAGGGAAGCTGGTACATTACATGAGAGCATGAACTGCTTTCATTCACAGACAACCTGGATAAATACGAAAGAGCGAACTAGCAAAGGAGGGAGCATTTTTTGTTTTTTTTTTTAATTTAAAGAAATAAATGGTGAGCAAATCAGAAAGGTTCTGACAAGCTACCTTGGTCAGACACAATTACAGAGCCATCATCAGTGCAGAGATTTAATGGCACCCCAGGGTTCGCAGCTGCTGCTCGGGAGGATAAAGGGGGCTGCCCTTGGGGGGCGAAGGGAGCGCCCCTGCTCCCCGCAGGAGTCAGAGGCTATAATGAAGTGTGTGTGCGTGTGTGTGTGTGTGTGTGTGTGTGGGTGGGTGTTGGTGGAGGTCACCCTCATGGACCTGACCAGCCACCTCTGAGAGTCACATCATGGAGCGGGGCAGCGCCACCTTACCGCCTGGGACTGAGAGTTTTTAGATAACTTTCAAAACCTCTGTACTACCTTTTACTGTTATCTGCAACGTTGCTTTATTTTCCTTCATTTTAAATTCCACACCTCGCCATTTTATTTTTGCCACAGTTGCAGAAGAAAACTGAACTTTAATAGCCCAAGGGAAAAGAAAACCACAGAATCTAGAGTCCAACAGACCTGGCTTCCTGGGCCAGCCTGTAGCCTTGGGACCTTGGATGGCTCATTCAAACTTTCAGAGCCTCAGTTTCCTAATCTTAAAATGGGGAAAATAATTGAAAAAAAGTCTTTTTTTTTTTTTTCAATATGCCTTTCATATTAGAATAGATTTAGATTCACGGAAAAGTTGCTTAGACAGCACAGTTCCCACATAGACTATAGGAATCCACTTTCTCCTATTACTGCATCTTACATTATATGATCCCTTGGTCATAATTAATGAACTGATATTGGTGCAATATTATTAATCATTATCCACATTTGCTTTAGATTTCTTTAGTCTTTATCTAAAAAGTCTTTCTGACTCGGTATTTCATTCATTTGGCTGTGACAACTTCTCAAACCTTGTTTTTGATGACCTTTACAGTTTTGATGAATACGGGTCAGGTATTCTGTAGACTGTCTCTCAGGATTCGTTTCATGTTTACTCACAAATTGACTGGGGTGATGGGTTTTTGGGAGGAAGGTTACAGAAGTAAAGTATTATTTTCATCACATCACGTCAGGATAGGTAATATCATGAAGACTTATCATTGTTGATGGTGACTTTGATCACCAGGCCGATGTTACTTCTGCAGAAACAAATTACTTTATGCCCCTTGACCTCTTTCCATACTGAACTCTTCAGAAAGAAGTTACTATGCACTATAGACTGCTCACACTTAAGGGAGGGGTGGGGGAGGCTGATGGTCCATCTCCCTGAGGGCAGAGTATCTACATAAATTACTTGGGATTCTTCTGTGCTAAGGATTTTGTTTCTTTCCCCCATTTATTTATGTCAGGATGAACTCATGGATGTTTATTTTGTACTTTAAGTTTTAATCCAATAATACATGATTTATTTTATTGCTTAAGTAGTTCCAGCTTTGGCCACTTAGGCTTTTGTTTTAGTTGGATTGTTTGTCTACTTATTGTTGAATTTGAAGAGTTCTTTGTGTAGTTTGAATAGAAGTCATTTATCTGATATATGTTTTGCAAAACTTTTCTCTTTGTCTGTGGTTTGTTTTTCCATTCTCTTAACAGTGTTGTTTACACAACAGAAGTTTTTTTTGTTTGTTTCTGAGCAGAACTTTTTTTACTTTAATAGAGACCAATATCAGTATTTTTCTTTCAGAGATTGTGCTTNGACTGATGTTGAAGCTGAAACTCCAATACTTTGGCCACCTGATGCCAAGAGCTGACTCACTGGAAAAGATTCTGATGCTGGGAAAGATTGAGGGCAGGACGAGAAGGGGACGACAGAAGATGAGATGGTTAGATGACATCACCGACTCAATGGACATGAATTTGAGTAGACTCCGGGAGTTGGTGACGGACAAGGAGGCCTGTTGTGCTGCAGTCCATGGGGTCTCAAAAAGTCGGACACGACTGAGGGACTAAACTGAATACACATGTCTGACTCAATGGAAATGAGTTTGAGTAAACTCGGGGAGTTGGCAATGGACAGGGAGGCTTGGTGTGCTGCAGTCCATGGGGTTGCAAAGAATCAGACTTGATTGAGTGACTGCACTGAACACATGGTAGACACACACATATATATATGTATACACACACACACACTTGTGCGTGTGTTTCGCTGGGCATTCATGTACAGCTATTCCAGGGTTAACAACAAAATGTCCTTTGGGGCCTAAGATGAAAATCATTGGAAAATGCTTAGCTCCTAAGATACAAAAAGCACGTGCTCTTTCTCTTTGTGCCTTTCTATTGTCATCCACGTTTGGCCCTGTACAGATGCACACTCAATAGGCAGTGCTGATGTGCTCAGCCCTGACTTTCTTTTCAAACCCGCTATGGAGAAGTGATGAGGGTCCTAAAGGAAAATCTTTCTTAGAATAAGTCTTTCATCAGCCTTGCCCTTCGCAACTTTAGAAGAGCTAATCTGCTCCATCTTTCTGGCTCATCAGAAAGGTTGTCCTGCTGTTCTCAATCCAACAAACATTTCTGCACCCTGGGTTTGTACAAAGAACTCTCATAGGTACTGTGAGGTTACAGAGATGAATAAGATGAGGACCAAAACCTTGAAAACTTTGCATTCAATGGGGAGAGAAGCCACACAAATGCCTGTAACCCAGATGGGGACAAATGGGGGCTACAATGCATTACAAAAAAGAGGCGTACTTGAGGAGCATGACAAAAAGAACAAGGAACTCAGCGGAGAGAGGAGGAAGTGGATTTGAACACAGCCATGGTGAATTACTAGAGCTTCCTGAAGCGGGGAAGACAGAAAGGGCAATTTGGCTGGGGCAGTGGCCTGGGAAGAGGGTACATAAGCACTGCCCACTATGGCTGGAAGGACACGGAGGTGGAGATGGACACGGGACATCTCAGAAGAATGCCATACTCAGGGCGTGAACATAACAAAGTAGGGAAGGAGAAGTTGAAAACACTGGCTCTTCGAAGATCACTGAGGAGCTGGCCAGAACAGCTGGGGATGGGAAGCACAAACCTCAACACAGGAGGAGAAGGGGACGGGAGAGCAAACACAGGAGGAAAACTCACCCCAACTACTCCTCCCTATCTTCTCCCCTGAGATACCACCTCCCTGGAATCGGCACAATGAAAGAACCTTCCTCCTGGGAAGGAAACCAGCTTGAAACCTCTCTCCCCTTTGTGCATGTTTGGCAGCTGCAGAAAATTCAGCACAGCCACGAAGGTTTCACTGATGGGAGCAATAGCTTTTAATTAACTCTAGGGAGGATCCGCTAAGAGAGGTGCAAATTGAACGTTTCCTTTACGACCCTCTAGGAGGACCGATTTCTAATTAACAGATTCTCCCACTGCAAGCCTAGCCGCCCACCTGCTTCTGCAGCAGGGTAAGCAATAATAATGTATCAGCAAGTCAGCCCTCAAAGAAGGGGTCCTGTGAGTTCCAAAACCTTTTAAAAGCCCGAGACTCATAAAACGGCTTTTCTCAGCAAGGATCAGTTTAAAGAGCTTGCAAATACCTTCTGCTGAAATTGTAGAAGGGATACAGCTGGGGCTCAGAGGGCCTGCTGACAGTCTGAAGGAAACTTGACCACTTACTAGGTTTGAAGTTAATGCAGGTATTAGGGAGTCACTTGGGAGTGGCAAGGGCTGAATAAGAATGGCTTACATTGCTGGTGGACTAGGCCGGAGACAAGGGGATGATGTTGCCTTCTTGAGAATAAACCCAAAGGGTGCACAGATTGGGGATCACCCAAGAACTTGGAGATTGGTCCAATCTTAGCCTTTATGTACCTGCAGAATTCTTTGCAAGGAGACTTCTCCTATTTCCTCATTTTGTCAAAAGCAATATTAATCTTACTCGAATTTTTCTATCTTCTTCTCACATGTGATTTTCCATAGCACAATGAACTCTTCATTCCTTTTTTTGAATGAAAAGTTCTATTTGGCTTGATGGCAAAGAATAAACACATTTTAAATGCCAATTTTCTTCATGCTTAATTTTTCTCTATGTATCCAATCTGAGAAGTGACAGGAGAAACAACAGTTCTGACAAGGAGCAACCAATAACTTTCAGCAAATCCATTAATTCGGGTCATGTTTACACTTCTTGTCGTCAATGAAACATCTGCCTAAATAGGTTTTCTTGGTGTATAAAGTCATAGCCATCTGTCCACATGAGATAATACACTGCTTCAGTTTTACAAGGATGTGAGAACTGCAGGCTTATATTTTCTGTCAGAAAAGGGCTTTGACTGCATTAACAGTGTTGGACATGGAGTCAGAAAACGTGGCCTGAGTCTCACTTTTGACACTTTAGCAAAGAGGTCTCCAGCCAGGGACCTTTGTTTCAGCATTTGTAATAACTATTTCCTAGGATGCAAGTGGACTGTATAGCTTCTGTGACATTGGGCACTGCATGATTAAATAAAAATGCCCTAAGGAACATTTGATAAGAGTAGGGGTGGGGATTGCAATTTAACTGTATTGCCAGGAAGCAGCATATGGCATTCATGAGGGCAATTCATCAATAGATTGTATTCTAAGTAATAGGGGCTCATTCTGACAACAAGCTTTTCACAGCAGAAAAAGAGAAAATGCTAATCTCATAGGGAGAACACGGGGGCCAAAGGGGAGAGAGTGGGAGAGCGTGTAGGTTCCATGACCTGGAATCAGCCATCACTTTCCAGATCAAGTGCACAGAAAGCAATCATCAGACAGTAGAGGAGATAGGGCAATGAAGATCCACGCTGGGCTAGACATGCTTCCCAGAGCAGCTGCTTAAGGATTAACACAAATTCTTTGGTAGGGAAAATTTAAAGACTGATATCAGAAAATACCATATAATCCTTTCTAGTTTATTGTATAGACGTTGGTTATAATCCTCATTTCAAAGTGTGGGTTTAGTGGCTCAACAGGGCCCTTTGTCATCTTCATGATATTACTATTTTCAAGAATTCCCCTTGTTATTGGCATTTGTAAATATGTAGGACGCGGGAAACTAACCTAAGTCTTAGAATCAAGATTCAGGTATCCAGAGAGAGCAAAGCCAGGGAAACTAGCTCCCTTTAAAATTCCATCTTAGCAAGACATTTCCAGCAGGGTGAGCCATCCATGACAAAAGCACGCTGATGTACCACCTTCAAGGTGCTGTCCTTCTGCCAAACACTCTTGTCCATGCTTCTAGAACTCTCAGCCTTCTGAAGAATCTGACCTTTCTTGTCCCCTCAAGCCGCCTTCCTAACTTCATTCTCTATGTCTCCTTGTCTAGAAAACCTCACTACATACACTACTGCAGACACGGTGGTGTCTGCTCAATATGTAGACATCTCTGCTCAACACACACTCTCTCTCCCTAGATGATGACTCTGATCTCCCTCTAGCCTGCAGTTCCAGCTTTCCACTTTGACTTGGAGACTCTGGCAGACCACTGGGGTTATTCCTTTTCCATCCCAACCAGACCAACATGACCTTCTTCTCTGCTTATTACCCTTGAAAGCAGCCCCCTAGCTAATTTATCCAAGTATTTAACCTACCTGGTCAAATATCAAGTCTATTTCCAGCCACAGATCTCTTTCATTCAATAGCATCAAGAAATGAATTTAGTATTATGGCGTTACTTAAGAAGCCAAGACATCAGACTAATGGAAGAGTCTTGAAAGAAAGAACTGAGTTTTCTAGCATCTTTTGAAGGACAACTAGCTTTGGTTTTTCCAGTAGTCATGTATGGATGTGAGAGCTGGACCATAAAGAAGGCTGAGAACTGAAGAATTGATGCTTTCGAACAGTGGTATTGGAGAAGACTCTTGAGAGTCCCTTGGATTGCAAGGAAAGCAAAGCAGTCAATCCTAAAGAAAATCAGTCCTGAATATTCATTGGAAAGACTGATGCTGAAGCTGAAGCTCCAATACTTTGGCTACATGATGTGAAGAGCCAACTCATTGGAAAAGACCCTGATGCTGGGGAAAACATAAGGCTGGAGGAGAAGGGGATGACAGAGGGCGAGATGGCTGAATGGCATCACTAACTCAATGGACGAGTTTGAGCAAGCTCTGGAAGATGAAAGACAAGGAAGCCTGGTGTGCTGCAGTTCATGGAGTCGCAGAGAGTCAGACACGACTGAGTCACTGAACAAGAAAAAATATAACATGTATACTATCCTGTCAGCTAAAGGGGCTTCCCTGGTGGCTCAGATGTTAAACAATCTGCCTGCTAAGGCAGGAGACCTGTGTTCGATCCCTGGGTTGGGAAGATCCCCTAGAGAAGGGAATAGCTACCCACATCAGCTAAAGAGAAAGTTGGCTTATGTCTCACACCCCAGGAAGCAGAGACATGGGCAGAGCAGTTGACCATGGCTGCCTCTGTGTTCTCTCTTGTCCTTCAGCCCCACTCCTAATGACACATTGCAGGTTTGGAAATCCCAACCCTGAGACAGTCACATATTAAGGACTTTTGGGCAATTTGGGCATTTCAAATGGTTTAAGGAACCCTATTACCTGAAAAGGGTAACACATTAACTATCTGTTACAGATTCCTGAAAACCAATTGATGCTAATCTACTGGTACCCAGTCACCCATCAGTAAAAAGGGTCATAGTAAAGTCAGGTACGTTTGATGGAAAAAAGGGACAAACATGATCTTCCTGCCGCCGCATTCATTTCGCATGGATGCCACCACTCAAAGGTCTGCATTACAGCCAGAATCCTAGCAGTCTTTATTGATGTTTCATAGGATTTCATTTTTCTTGTCCATTTCAATTTTGGAATACATGAATGACCCAGAACACTGAAGTGCTAAAATGTCTAGAAATACCATATAACTGGCGAGACCTTTATGTCAGCTACNTTGATCATCTGGCTTTCTCTAGGTAGCACTTTCAGCATTGCTGTATTTTACACTTATTCTCAATTTACAACTTTTATTAGTCAGAGTTCTCCAGAGAAATAGAACCAATAAAATTTATATAGATATACAGAAAATGATTTTTTTCTGAAAAAACCTACTAGTGATTATGGAGGCTAAGAAATCCTGTGATCTCCTAAAGGACTAGAAACCAGGAGAACTAAAGTTCAAGGGCAAAAGAAGATGGATGTCCAGTTCAAGTAGAGAGCAAAATCACCCTTCCTCTGCCTTTTTATTCTTCTATTCAGGCCCTCAACTGACTGGATGATCCCCAGTCAGTGAGCCCATCTATTCAAATGCTAATCTCTTCTTGAAACAGTCACCCAGAAATAACATTTTACCAGTTAGCTGGGCATTCCTTAACCCAGTAGAGTTAATAAAATTAACCATCACCTCATTGTATAGTTGCTAGAATTTATAGGGTCACACTTGTAGGAATCATATTGGTCTCTGTTTGTATCTTCTTGGCTTTTTCCTCTGGTGGCTTCATCACCGTATTCAAAAATTGTTAATGGCTTCCTGTTATGTTTGGGAAAAATTCTGAACCTTGGACTCTAGCATTCAAGACTTTCTACATTATGGCTCCACTTTCCAGCTGTATTCCCAATACTCTAATGCCACTACCAGATGGCAGTGTTTGCTTTTCTTTTCTTTTTTTAAAAATTCTGATTATTGATTTTGCCATTCTCTTTGCTTGCAGGAATCCTTTTTCTTTGACAATTGGGATATATTTTATTTATTGTATAACTATGCCACAATTTATTCACAATTGAATCTCTCATATTGATAGTAGATTGTTTCAAGTTTTACATGAAATAGATGCTGAAAGCTGCTATTTGCTCTGACCAGAATGCTCTTTTTAGTTATTTTTTTTAAATCAGTGATACTTGCAGGAATCTGCATCTCTGTCCTACATCTCTGTCTACCAGAGTCTCAACCATCACTTAAGACTCCATTCAGATTCCATTATTTCAGTGAGGACTTTTCTAGTGACACTCTACAGAAATATTTGCTTCATCATCTGAAATCTTCTCTGGCATTCAGAACACTTATTCCATCATGGCTCGTACAAAAATTAGTTTGTCTGTTTAGACATCTTTCCAACTATGTTCCCAACTATAACTCCTTGGGAACAGGACCATGACTTACATTCATTTTGTTTCTTCTTGTATTACTGAATATTGAAACTTGGGTATGGTAGAGGCCAACACAATCAGTGAATAAATACATTAATTCGTGAAGCACTCACAGTAGATACACTATTTGTGCAAACAAACAAACAAACAAAATTCCTTTTAGAGATATCTGGGAATTTTGCTAGAGCTTCGAGATTGGGCTATTCTTATGGACAGTCCATGGGATCATAACTCTTTAGTAGCACAACTTATGAACCCAGAGACACATGTTTTTTAGTATTAGAGGATACCATTTCCAACACACAAAAAGCTACAATTCAGTGCTAAATTGTGGGCTTGAGAAATGTGTGCCCTTCCTTTAATATGTGTCTTCACATGTACACTCAGTAGTGAATGGGGATCCCATCAAAAGAGTTGGAAGAACAGAGGTTTTAAGAGTCCAAAGTCCTGGTTTCTCTGGTCTTGATTCTGCTACAAACTAGAGGAATGACATTGGCGAGTCCTTTCTCTTCTTTGAGCCTTGATTTTCTCTTCTAAAAATTGACTCATCATCATGTTTCTGCCCCATTTGATTGCTGAGAGGCCAAATAAGGCATGAACACTTTAAATAAAGGAGAGGAAGTCTGGGGTCATGGGAAGGAGACAGAGAAAGAGAATAATAAGAAAGTGCCAGTAAGAATGGTGGTAGAAATTAAGGTATAATAGAACCAGAAACTGGCCTAGAGGCATTATCCGTGGAGGGTTCCTCTTCCACCTGAAAAACACCAGGGAGTCTTTCTGAAAGTCTTCCTAAGGGCTGTATCAGAGACTGCTATCTACACACCAAAGTTTCATTCTCCCCTCTTCACTATCAGAACCCCTATATTGTGACAGGGAGCCACCTTGGAAAGTTAAGTCGCTCCCGCCACCCCCCATTTTGGGCTTGAGGCATACTGCAGACATTCCACTTGCCTAGGAGAATGTGTTGTCAAAAGAGCAATCATGAACTTTTCTCCTGAAAAATCACTTTGGAACAGAGCTTAAATAACATGAAACGGCCTCTTGATGGCTCAGGTATGAAAAGATCTTTTTATCTCCTGGGAAGAATCTTGTCTTCCTCTTTTTCTTCTTTCCTCCTTCCCTCCCTCCCTTCTTCTCTCCTTCCTTCCCAATATTAATAGAATCATGAACCCAGTGTTATTAAGTAGCAGAAAGCAATGCTAGAGGACTTATACCAATTTTAATATAACATGAAAGACATCATAACAAGAACCCACGTTTACTTATGGTCACCAGGGGGTAAAAATCAGAGGAGGGGTAGTTAGGGAGTTTGGGATCGACATGTACACACTGCTATCTTTAAAATGGATAATCAGCACAGTCCTACTGTATAGCACAGGGAACCCTGCTCAATGTAATGTGGCAGCCTGGATGGGAGAGGAGTTTGAGGGAGAATGAATACATGTGTATGTATGGTTGAGTCCTTTTGCTGTCCCCCGAAACTATCACAACATTGTTAATTGGGTAGAATCCAATATAAAACTGAAAGTTAAAAAAATATTTAAGAAAGGGAATCTGAGTTTATCCTGCAAGCCCAGGCCAGTACATTTTTACCTACTTTCTTCACTTTGGTTATTGTTACTGCAGCCTCTTGTTCATTATGATGATGAATTTTCATCATGCTGCTTCCCAAATGAGGGAAGATCTTAAAAGAGCCAGGTACAATCTCATCCCTGTGGTCCTGCTTTATACTAGCCAGACCCAGAACAGGGCAGGACATTTTCTCCTCATTATCACCTCATCACTCAGTTCCCCTTGTCTGGGCAGGATCATCGAGGTGGGGCTCCGAGCTGAGTGCAGGAACCTAAGTGCTAATGAGGAGAAAGTGTTCAAGCTTGGATCCTGCCCTCTCACTCAGGTTCCATCGAAAATGGTAACACCTTGAGATCATCTTTCTTCTTACTACTAAGTCTGAATGAATCTTAATGCTGCTGTCTTCTGGAGTTAAGTAGTATACAGCAGGCTTTAGTTCTAAGCGATAAACCATGCCACCGAGAGGGAAATTAACCAAATATTAGGATGGTTCAGAAGATTCTTGTTTCTTTACGAAAAGAAAGACAATTTGAGTTGGGGGAAATGTTTGGGAGCAGGGGTCCCCGATCCCTGAAACGGGGCTGCACAGCAGGAGGTGAGCAGTGGGAGACAGCCAAGCTTCACCTGCCACTCCCCATCGCTCACCACAGCTTGCATTACCCACTGAACCGTCACTCACGTTGCCACCTGCACCATCACCCCACTGCTAGCAAACCACCTGAACCTTCCCTCCTACCCGCTTCCATCTGTGGAAAAATTGTCTCTGCAAAACTGGTCCTTGGTGCCAAAAAGATTGGGGACCACTAATTTTAAAAGACAAGTCATGGCTATGTGTTAAGCTTTGGGCTGGGTGATAAGAATGTGAATAAATATTTAACATTGATTAAGTATTTCTTTTAGACAGGAACCATGAGCTAAGAGACTTTGGAATTTAATTCTTTGTCAGTTCAGCTAAACTGCAACTATGGTTCCTGTATTTCCTTCCAGGCATGATTGTGGGTTAGGGTGAACTACAAGAACAATGTACATGAGAATTGAAAGGTAGAATCAAACCAGCAGCAGGTATGCTCGAGAGGTCCAGGCAGAGCTCCAGGTGCTCATGCAGGTCGTAGCTGATCTTCCACTCACCTGCTGGCATGCTGTGACAGCTGAGTTTTCAGATCCTCCAGCTCCCATAGAATCTTGCCTTCTGCCTCTTGAACCAGATATGTGTTCATCTTTGAGTTGAGGGAATTGAGTCTTTGAGGTAGGGGGATGAGAGACACATATGAGTTTAGTTGGTAGCTTCAAGTTTGTCCTTTCCTCTTCTCTCCCCACTTCATAGCCAGCTTTTCTAAGTGCTAACCCTGCTGACCTATACATAGCAACTTTAGCTCCACGCCCAGATAATAAGCCAACAGCCCTGTGCAGACTTTTTCACTATTGTCTTTTTTTACGATCTCTATTAATGATGTTTCTCTGATCTTCCAGCCATCCTCTCCTGGACTCATACTTGACTAATTTCTCCCACAGTTGTGTGAGGTCTCCTCTGTGTAATCAATCGTTTATTCTGTGTCATTCACATGATACTGGTTTTGAGACTGGCAGAGGCTTGAGGATCTCAAGGAGACTAGTAGTAAAGGCTTGCCGGATAGCAGGGAGTTGATTTTGGAGGATGGAGAAAAGAAAACTAACCCATAGGGTGTAGTGATGAGAAGTTTGAGAACACTGCTATCTGCAGTCACATGAAAAATAGAAAATATACCTAATAAACTGGTAGATTTGGGTAAGGAGATTTTCAGGAAGATGATTGAAAGTGCCAGCTGGTTTCTTTTCACCATGTGCAAGGCAGAGATAGAAAGAGATTAGCTTAAAAGGGAGCTGTTAGGTCTTCAAATGGAATTTAGAAGAAAATTGAAGGCTAAAATCCAGCAAAAAGACTTCAAAGTAAGAAGTGATCTCAGGGCAAGAAACAACTTAGGGCTATAAAACATTGTCTTAGGGTAAAAGTAATTACTTAAGTGTGTGTTTTATAGACCACAGGTAGACAACAAGACTTCTTAAAATCCTGATGTACCTATTAGATGTTCTTTGTTTTTCATATGAAAACAGAACTTCTGAGACTCTTTAGGGTCTAATGTTCACTTGGCACAAGATAGAAAATGAATTATCTCAGAATGAAGTGTGGATATAGCATTTGCCCTGTAGAGTAGAAGATAATTTGATACATAAGAAATGCACGTTTTTAAAGGAATTGTATTAACTTGAACTGAAATGAAAAGAACTGTTTTCATTTCAGTTCAATTGTTAATACATTAGACCCTAAAGAGTTTCAGAAGCTCATGTCTGACTCTTTGTGACCCCCTGAATTGCAGCACACCAGGCACCTCTGTCCTTCTCTGTCTACCAGAGTTTGCTTAAACTCATGTCCAGTGTGTCTGTGATGCCATCCAACTATCTCATCCTCTGTCGTCCCCTTCTCCTCCTGCCCTCAATCTTTCCCAGCATCAGAGTCTTTTCCAATGAGTCAGCTCTTCGCATCTGCTGACCAAAGTATTGGAGCTTCAGCAACAGCATCAGTCCTTCCAGTGAAATATTTAGGGCTGATTTCCTTTAAGATTGACTGGTTTAATCTCCCTGCTAAGAGAGGAATTCTGTATGTAAAGGGCTTTTTGAGATATTTTAGGTNTGCTGACCAAAGTATTGGAGCTTCAGCAACAGCATCAGTCCTTCCAGTGAAATATTTAGGGCTGATTTCCTTTAAGATTGACTGGTTTAATCTCCCTGCTAAGAGAGGAATTCTGTATGTAAAGGGCTTTTTGAGATATTTTAGGTGAGGGGCTGATATCATTAGACACAAGAAGATTACTATGTCTGCTGTAGAGAGAGGAGCTTACAGTTGAGGTCCATACTGAAGGCAATGATGATGAGGGCTTGAAATAAGCAGTCTTTGAGGATGGGGAGAAACAGTCATATTTTCTAAAAGAGGCAAGATGCAGTGGGTAGGCACTGCTGACAGACTTGTCAGGGGTGGGGAGTTGGGGANAAGCCCAGACAACCCAGAATTCATAGACAAAGGGTAGACGGGAAGAAGACAGAAAGGAGTCAAAAAACCTGCCACATTTGTTCAAGAAATCGAATTCCATTACCTATAAAAGTTCCTTTGTTCTAGATCTTAAAAAATAAGTAAAAGGTAAGTAGACGAACGTTTATAACAAGTCATTTC
Source organism: Neotragus pygmaeus (assembly GCA_006410875.1). NCBI lineage: Eukaryota > Metazoa > Chordata > Mammalia > Artiodactyla > Bovidae > Neotragus > Neotragus pygmaeus. The sequence goes on from SJYV01003245.1 coordinate 977,410, forward strand.
TAAGAGAAACCAATGTGTACAAAAGATGAGAATGTCATTTTCAAACTGAGTAGGAGAAATTCTTGTCAAAGGATGGAGACAAAAATCCCAGAGTGCTTAGGGAATCACAAATAATCCCCTGCAGCTGAAATTTAGGAGAAAGGGAAGGAGTTTGGATGTCAAGCATAGAAATATGGCCCCATCCTTTCACGGTCGTCCCTCCCACGAGAAGGGACGTGGCGGCCGTGAGCTGAAGGAAGGCTCTCAGGGCTATGGAGTCAGGCCATTCGACTCCAAGGTCAGCGGCCCTGGGACTCACCTGGTAGTGATAGTCATGGAGGCGGGGCTTCTCACTCTGCAGCTGAACCATCTGCACTTTTACCACCCAGTCCTTCTCTTTCTGCGTCNCTTTGGCTACATGATGTGAAGAGCCAACTCATTGGAAAAGACCCTGATGCTGGGGAAAACATAAGGCTGGAGGAGAAGGGGATGACAGAGGGCGAGATGGCTGAATGGCATCACTAACTCAATGGACGAGTTTGAGCAAGCTCTGGAAGATGAAAGACAAGGAAGCCTGGTGTGCTGCAGTTCATGGAGTCGCAGAGAGTCAGACACGACTGAGTCACTGAACAAGAAAAAATATAACATGTATACTATCCTGTCAGCTAAAGGGGCTTCCCTGGTGGCTCAGATGTTAAACAATCTGCCTGCTAAGGCAGGAGACCTGTGTTCGATCCCTGGGTTGGGAAGATCCCCTAGAGAAGGGAATAGCTACCCACATCAGCTAAAGAGAAAGTTGGCTTATGTCTCACACCCCAGGAAGCAGAGACATGGGCAGAGCAGTTGACCATGGCTGCCTCTGTGTTCTCTCTTGTCCTTCAGCCCCACTCCTAATGACACATTGCAGGTTTGGAAATCCCAACCCTGAGACAGTCACATATTAAGGACTTTTGGGCAATTTGGGCATTTCAAATGGTTTAAGGAACCCTATTACCTGAAAAGGGTAACACATTAACTATCTGTTACAGATTCCTGAAAACCAATTGATGCTAATCTACTGGTACCCAGTCACCCATCAGTAAAAAGGGTCATAGTAAAGTCAGGTACGTTTGATGGAAAAAAGGGACAAACATGATCTTCCTGCCGCCGCATTCATTTCGCATGGATGCCACCACTCAAAGGTCTGCATTACAGCCAGAATCCTAGCAGTCTTTATTGATGTTTCATAGGATTTCATTTTTCTTGTCCATTTCAATTTTGGAATACATGAATGACCCAGAACACTGAAGTGCTAAAATGTCTAGAAATACCATATAACTGGCGAGACCTTTATGTCAGCTACAGTGATTATTTTTAAACACAAAGGGGATCATTTTAATTCTGCTAAAAATCTTTCAATGGCTTCCAGTGTAACTGGAACTGAATTGTATAAAATTCACTGGAATTTGAATTGTATAAAATTCAAATCCCTCACTGTGGGCTATACTGCCCTGTAGGATCTGGCTCTTCTCTATCCTTTCAGATGCATGGGTTACCACGTCCCAGTCGCTCAGCAATCTCCAGCCACTCCTTACCCTATTCCTCAAGCACATCATACGCGCTCTGCTCAGGGCCTTTGCACTTGCAATCCCTCTCCTACAATGAGCTTCCTCCGGGTTTTTGCAGATCTGCCTCTGCAGTCCTGTCTCAGAAGTCACTTGCTCACAGAAGCCTTGCCTGACCAACCTGTATCAAGACGGCCCCTCCCCTAGCCACTTGATCTCATCACTTACTTTTATTTTCTTCATTGCATCTATCACTCTAGTAGTAGAAACTCAGCGTTACTTAAATTCCTGCAATAAATGTGTCTAGTTCCCAATGGTCTCTCTCGCCCCGAGAATCTTGTTATATTCCTCACTTTTTAGCTTGCTACGTATGTCTCACTCTCTCTGCATTAATACACCAATAACTATCTCTGTATTAGTAGCAACCAATAACTTTCAGCAAACCCATTAAATTAGGATTAGGGTCATGTTTCCACTTCTCGTTATAGCCTAAACACCTGCCTAAGTAGGCTTTCTTAGTGTATAAAGTCATAGCCATCTGTCCACATGAGATAAGATTCTCCACTTAAGTTTAGTAACAATGTGAGAACTTGAGGCTTATATTTTCTGCTGGAAGAGGGTTTTGTAGAAAGAGTGCTGGAATGGAGTCAGAAGACTTCGACTGACCCTTGGTAGAAGAGATCTGAGGCAAATAACCTCTGTTTCAGCATTTAGAAAAGGAAAATCATAACTACTTCCCAGGGTGCAAGTGAATATAGAACTTCTATTATGTTGCACATTGGGTGATCAAATAATAATTATTGATCGATTTGCTTTGATCCATCTCTTTTCTCTACACCATAAGCTCCATGAGAACAAGGATGTGGTTTCTCTCTTCATAACTGTGTCTACAGTGTGGGGAACAGCATCAAGTATACAGTTGGTGCTCACTACATTTGTTGAGTAGTTATATTAGCAGTTGGTCCTCACAGTTGTTCTGAGAGATAAATACATCACCCCACTTCACATGTGAAGACCCTGAGGTTACAAAAGCCTGATCGGGATAGCAAAACTGAGACTTAACTCTAACACTCACATTCTTTGTACCATTAATTTTACGAGTCAACTTGACCGGGCTACAGGGTGTTCAGATGGCTTGTCAAACACTTCTGGGTGTTTCTAAGAGGCTGCTCTTAGATGAGTTTGGCATGTAGGTCAGTAGACTGAATAAAGCAGGGTGTGGGTGGACCTCATCCAATCAGGTGAAGGCTTGAATAGAACAAAAGGCCAACCATCCCTTGATTAAGTGGGAATTCCCCGTGCCAGACTGCCCTGCCATCCAGTCTTGAATACCAACATTGGCTCTTCCTTGGCCTTGAGCCTGTGGGTCACTGGGCTGGAACTACATATCAGGCCTCCTGGGCCTCCTACTGGCTGAGTCACCCTGCAGATCTTGGGACTTGTCAGCTTACACAACTGCACAAGCCAATTCCTTCTAAGGAATATCTCCAGCCCTTTGTAGGTCTGTTTCTGGGCCATCAGTCATTCATCTAAGTCTGTTAATGGTTCCCATCTTCCCCTGACCCACCATACAATTTATCTTTCGAGACTCTGCTGTCACCTTGGGTAGGCTGAACAACCTTTCCCAGAATTTCCTGCTCTGTGTGTTTCTGACTAGAATGGGCCCTAAGAGACCTTCATGTGTGAAATTCAGAGGGCAGAAGTGAAAGAGCAGCTTTACCAATATACCCTACATATCCACTGACAGCCAGAAAAATCCTTCTTGTGCTTGAAGGCTGAGTTCTGCTTTTGCTACTAGCCAGAGAAAACTCTGCTCTTGAAGGATTCATGGGAGGTGAAGCCCAGTCAAATGATCCCCATGTTATGAACGTCTGTGCTGTATAACATATCTGATCCTAGAAATAAAGAGAGAGACCCACATTCAAAGATCCAGATATTATGCAAAGCAGGTACACCCTTGGAGGCTCTCAGAACTCTGCTTACTACAGTGCCCTTATTAAACTCATGATGGTCTAGAAATCTACAGGTAAGACTCATTGTTACGCACTGTTCCTGGTATGTACGTAACTGCTTTCACTCACAGGGGCGCTCTTCTGCTGTTTTTCTGCTTTCTTGTTGGGCAAACAATACTCATGTTCTCATGAATAATTAGGTAACAGATTGTAGCACTATAGAAATGAGAAATTTCTCTTTTCCTTTAAAATGTTCACTTATTAAGTCATTTAATTGCAAAATAATAACACATGCACATTAAACACACATAGAAAATCAGAACAGTGAAAGTAGTAATCTCACTATATCCAGCTGTAATCACCACACAAGACAAACATTTTGTTAATTGTTGACTTGTTCACAGTTGATGCTACAGTGCTTTTGGAATTTGATGGAATCCAGGTAGCAAACTTTCACTCTGGTGGGTGAGGATAAATTTTCTGTTAAAGGAAACAGATGTGTTCTTGTTAATTAACCCAGAAAGCAGTTAATCCTGAGTCATGGAACCAAGTAAACTGCATTTGTTTCCTGCTGCTACATTAACAAATTATCACAGACTCAAGGTCTTAAAGTAACACAAACTAATTCCCTTACAGTTCTGGATGTCCAAAGTCTAAAATGGGTGGTAGGGCTGTGTTTGTTCTGAAGGTTCTAGAGGAAAAATTCATTTCCTTCCTTGTTTTTTTTTTTTTTAAACTGTTGAGTTTGCCTGCATTCTTTGGCGTGTGGCCTCTCTCTTCTCCAAAGCCAGTAGTAGCATCAACCTGACCTCTGCTTCTATCACAACACTTCTCTGACCCTGAGCCTCCTGCCATTATCCCTTTATTGATTACATTTGGCCCATGTAGATAATCTGGGATAATCTCCCTACCTGAAGAAAGCTGAGTGCGGAAGAACTGATGCTTTTGAATGGTGGTGTTGGAGAAGACTCTTGAGAGTCCCTTGGACTGCAAGGAGATCCAACCAGTCCATTCTAAAGGAGATCAGCCCTGGGTGTTCTTTGGAAGGAATGATGCTAAAGCTGAAACTCCAGTACTTTGGCCACCTCATGCGAAGAGTTGACTCAATGGAAAAGGACTCTGATGCTGGGAGGGAATGGGGGCAGGAGGAGAAGGGGACGACCGAGGATGAGATGGCTGGATGGCATCACGGACTCGATGGATGTGAGTCTGAGTGAACTCTGGGAGCTGGTGATGGACAGGGAAGCCTGGTGTGCTGTGATTCATGGGGTCGCAAAGAGTTGGACACGACTGAGTGACTGAACTGAACTGAACTGGAAGATCCTGAACTTACATGTGCAAAGTCCCTTCTGCCATGCAAAGTATTAAATACGAAGGCTCTGGGCATTTGGAAGTGGACATATACGGTGGCCATCATTCTGTGTACTGTGTGAGCCTTGGGCCTGAATGAAACAAACTCCTGTGGCCTCTGGTTTCACTCTGGAAGGTCTGGGTGGTGAAGGCTGAGCTGCGCTAATTGTGCAGTGATTGGATGGCAGGGAGTAGAACCCCAGGCCCTGGATGCAGCACTGATGGGGCTCCCTCTGGTTTGAGAGCTCATGAACACGCACCCGAGATCCAGCCACACTGATGTGTTTAGAACCCCAGGCCCTGGATGCAACACTGATGGGGCTCTGGCTTGAGAGCTCATGAACACACACCCGAGTTCCAGTCACACTGATGGGTTATGATATCAACTGGGTCTGACCTGATAGACTTAAAGAGAGCATGACTGTAACTTCTTAAGTCAGAGGGGCAAGATGCTTCTGCAGCCAATGTAGACTGATGCTAGAACAGCCCCTAATCCATTGTCTTTGCCACTGCAGGTTTGGCAGGGGTAAATGACTTTCTGGGACACTCCTAACTGGGTATGGCATGGGAAGGAATGGCCCCCTCCCGCAGACCTCCAGGAACAATCTGGGCAGTACTCCCAGCTGTATGGGCTGTCCTAGTCCAACATTAGCAGCTTCACCGGAGGAAACATTGCTGTTCAGTAGTAGTAAATGGTTCCAAATTATTACATACTTGCACAGAAAATACATTCTGCTTTGCAGCTAGGCACGGTTCCATATACACTCCTGATGAAATGCCACTTCCATCTGCACATAGCAGGCTCAAGGACATCTTTTTCGTACCTTCTTAAGCTGAATCAACAATTCTGTAAATGGATGCAACTCCATACACCTGCCATACTTAATGTATTCAGGTCTCCCTGCAGTTACCCAGGGTTATTCCTCGAGCAGCTACAAAGGCGATGTTTCCTAGGTGTCCCTTAGGCCTGCGCTGGGGGATAAAGGTCACCACGTGAGATTATCCTTGAGGCATCAAGAGCCAGTGAGTGAAGTTTACACCTTCATAAGGCAGGAGTGTTTCTCAATGGCTGGTCACCGTATTTCCTCTCATCTCTTCTTGCTCTAAATCTTCACGGGGCCCCGCACTGTTCCGTAGCTTACCCACGCTGCCTACACAGTGCCCTTTATTCCATATATACCTCTTGCTGTCCCTGTTACCTATACTCCTGCTGTGTTAGCTGTCGACCCAACTTAATGCCCAGCTGGAAACTTGCCTCTCAGTTGTGATTAAAGGGAAAAAAGAAGAGAGGTGGTGATCTAGTTACTTGCCTATGTATAGTTCTTTGATGAAAGGAAAAAAGGTAATGAAGGAAGAAGTTGTCTAATGACTCACATATATATTATTTCTTCTCAGGGTGAGGTTTCTTGCCCATAGTGCAAGCTCCGAAAGGCAGAACCAACCTTCTCAAGTCTCTCTAGAATGCTCAATTTCAATTATGTATGACTTCATATGAATACAAGTTCCTGTTTAGTCCCTGAGTTGCCTCCAATGCTTTTTGCAACCCCACGGACTGAAGCCTGCCAGATTCCTCTGTCCGTGGAATTTCCCAGGCAAGAATACTGAAGTGGGTTCCATTCACTTTTCCAGGGGATCTTCTCGACCTGCACTGGCAGACAGATTCTTTACCACTGAGCCAGCAGTGAAGCCTGACCTCATCTCCAATTTAATTTCCTTAAAGCCAAGTTTCAACTGTGAAGGTGAAAGTCACTCAGTTGTGTCCAACTCTGTGACCCTTGGACCACACAGTCCATGGAATTCTCCAGGCCAGAATACTGGAGTGGGTAGCCTTTCACTTCTCCAGGGGACCTTCCCAACCCAGGGATCAAATCCAGGTCTCTCGCATTGCCAGCAGAACCAGTTTTATCTCTAATTCACCTAATTTGCTGGCATGACTCTTTGCAGAAGTTCGAATTTAAGAAAAAAGAATGGGGATGGACACAGTGCATTATAGTCACTGGGAGCAAGATGATGGGGCTGTACCCAGGATGGAGTAAAAAGGGTACAGAGCCTGAGTTGTGGATCGACAATATTTTGTACACTAGTCTAGCTTTTTGATGCTGTAGTAATGGCAAGACATTTTCAGCAGGCCAGTCTGTCTATGTTTTCAGTACATTTGTTAGTAAAGAGTCATGGAGAGCTAGAAACTGAAAGGGCATTTGAGAACACTGATTTGAGAACATTTAATCCACCACCTTCTGGAATAGGAAACAGCAACCCACTCCAGTATTCTTGCCTGGAGAATCCCATGGACAGAGGAGCCTGGCTAGTCCATAGGGTCACAAAGAGTTGGACACGGCTAAAGTGACTTACACTAGCATAATCCACCACCTTCTTTTTATAGAGGATGAAGTGGAAATCCACACTTGTCCAGTGACTTGCCACAGTTAGTTTACAGAAGAGGAACCAAAATCTAAGTCTTCTGATTGCCAGACAAGTGTTCTTCCCATATAACATGTTGCCCCTTCTTCTTCCTTTGGGTCTGTAGCCCCAATTGCACTGGCTATGGTGAAATGAGATTACTCTTAGCAAAGGTCAGGTAACCTTCCTCTCTCCTGGGCCCAGAGTACATGTCCTGTGTCCTTATCCAATTGATCACAATCTGTGATTTTGGAGGCTGGATGAGAACGTGGTAGGCAGAATAATGCTCATTTTTCACTCACTGAATACATCCATATCCTAAGCCCTGAACCTGTGACTATATTAGGTCATATGGCAAAGGGAATTAAGGCTGTAAATGGAATTTTTAAGGTTGTTAATCAGCTGTCCTTTAAATAGGAAGATTATCCTGCATTATCCAAATGAGCCCAAAATAATCACAAGAGTCCTTACAAATAAGAGGAGAAAAAAAGAGTAATGCTGTGGGAGAAGAACTCAACTCACTGTTGCTGGGTTTGAAGAGGGAAGGGGACCATGAGCCAAGAAATGTGGGCAACTTCTTGAAGATGGAAGAGGCAAGATTCCCCACAGAACCTCCAGAATGAGCATACCCTGTCAACACCTTGATCTTAATTCACTGAGACCCTTGCCAGACTTCTCATCTCCAGAACTGTAATCATTTGTGTTGTGATAATTTGTTATAGTAGCCACAGAAAAGCAAGGCAAAGTTGGAATGACTCCACACAAATCATCACATGTTAAAATGCTCCATTCTCCAACCAGCTCCTTTTGACTCTTGACCACATGTGAACCTGGTCAGATCCACAGTTCAGTGGATTCTCACTCTCTCAAACCACAACCTCTCCTCCCCCTAACCACCCAACACATTGCTGGTGCTACTTCTCTTGTGCTATTAACAGCCTGACTGATAGGCCTGGGCTTTCCAACCACAACTTTTTCATCCATCAATCCACCAACCAGCATAATGCTTGGAAACAGTAGGTGTTCAATGAATGTTTGCAGAACTCAAATTCAATCCTAAAGAGAATGGCTGATTTTTTTTTCCCTCTCACAGTTTGCAAAGAATTAGGCACACAGCATATTATAAATAGCACTAAAAGGAGGGAGACGCCACATAATTTTTGGTATACTAAAGAGTTTCTTTTGGCAGAATGAGGGCTGGGGTAAGGTGTGACTGTATGAAAGCTGGAATTCATGGCCTTTGATGTATTATAGAATTCTTTAATGATTCGTCTTTCCCAACTGCCCAACAACAAATGAAGATGTATTTTGAGGCCTGGTTGACAGGCCGCGTTGCAAGTCCAAACTATTGTTCCTGCAATGGAACAGCTTGTCACAGCAGACTAATTTATTCTCTCTCTGAAAGCCTGGCACCAGCTCTGCAACTGAAACTGCTTTTGTCTGAGTCTCAACTATTGCCGCCAACCAAGCCAAAATGTGCATTCATTGTGCACTGTCTGGTTGCATGCTAATTGTGGCTGTGTCCTCGGGTGACATTTGAAAGGCTGGACAGTTGACAATGAATAGTCTTTGCCCACTCTCCTCTCTCCCACCCTTTCCCTGTGGCAGTTCCTAGGATCAGGTCATTTCATTTCCTTTCTCTATATTTCTCCCTGCCTTGGAGGATTCCATTTGTTCTGGCTGTCACCCAGTCTCATTCTTTTCCATAGACCAATGCTGTGAGCATGAACCTGAGTCCCAGAAAAGTTGCACGGGAGCTGACATCTTGCAAACTAGAACATTTTGAATGCAAAGAGCAGCACATGCCAGAGGGGAACCTGATCTAAATTATCCCGTCACCTCGGTCTCTTCTGCGAATCCCTCCTCCAGGAAATCTCTTGGGATTTCTGCCAAAAGATTCTCCCTGCAAAGCATTTGACTTGCAACTTTTTTTTTGTATGTGCAACAAATGCTAGCTTTTGATTTTCTCATCTTTCCAAAATGTAAACTTCTGAGGGTAGGATATATGCATAATTTAACTGTTTATATCCTTTAATATTCCAACAGAATAGTTTACACAGTAGGGACTAAGTCCATATTTGATGTATTATATTAAAAGTACATGGCACTTCATTGAGATAAAATGTTTGTATATGGAGTCAGAGAGGGAAAGAAAGAGGAAGGGAGAGAAAGAAAGAGTGCTTGAACATGAGCTCTTTTTAATATGCATTTTCTCTATAAAATTAAGGAAGTACTCCTTTGGAAGGAGAAAATATCCTGTCCATCTATAAAATCATACATTGAAATAACACACATTATTCAAAATCTCACACTAAAAGGGAAGTCAACCAGTTCTTATTAAAATATGGTGATTGGTAACATTAAAACAGATCTGTCCTGAGTTTCTTAAAAATCTTAAGGACAGGATCACAGTCATTAGAGGACCATCAAGGTTAACACTCTTTTCAACATCTCCAATACCTTTACCTCTTTGATGCTGTGGATTTAGGACACTGAAATGTATTTCCTCTCCCATATACACTCTCTTCCAATCTTACACAGCAAGCAATCGCTTGTCAGTATTGATCAAGCCAAGTTGGTAACTCAGCATTCATCCTTTCATTCAAGGTAGATTTTGAACTTGGAAGCTTATACCAATCCACAGAATCCTAAGAGTTCCAGCATGAAGATCTTCAATGCATACAGTTCTAATATTTCTTGATAGCCTGCTTATTGCTCTCCATGTGAAGTTAACTTTGCCAAATAGAAGTAACCATTGATTAGGGTGACTGCAGATCCCATCATATGTATGCAGAAATGTAGTGGCCTCTGATTTTATCAACCAATGAACTTCAGATTACAGGAAAGCTCAGCGCTCAGTGTGATTTTGCCCTTAGTTGTGTCAACAAAGCATATTGACATGCAGCTGAGTATAGAACATCACATCTGGGCTTGTGATGAAATAAACCAACTACAGGAAAAGTTAGTTCTGGTTCTCAGAGAGCTTCAGCCTTTGATACACACGCAAAAGAGTCAGACATGGCTCAGCGACTTAACAACAACACATTCAGAAGGAGGCAACACAAACTTAGCAGTAGGGCCTTTTATTTAACTCAATGGGCCAAATTATCATATTTAATGTGGGAAAAGGGTAATGATTATCTACCAATTTGCATATATTATAGACAAGAAAGCTAAGGACCAGAGAGATGACATTCAAAGCCCAAGGACACCCTGTCCTCTGGGACACAGAAACAACTTTGTATCACAGAATCAGCCTTTGTAATCACAGAATATCAACGTCCAAATGGATGTCAGAAGTTAGGGGCCAGTTTCCTCTCTTGTACATGCATTCTTCAGCTATTTCCTGAAATGAGCTGTTTCCTATCAGTGTAATCATACAAAAATTAACCAGCAGCATGGCGAGCATCTGGAAAGAGCAGAGATGGTGGGATTTAAAGTCCTAAGATTAAATAACCCATTCATTTACCACTCAAGTTTATTGAGCATCTACTATGTGCCAGGCATTGTGTGAGCTACTAGGAATCCAGCACTGAAGTCATGTCCTCATGGAGCTTACATTCTAGTAGAAGACAGACAGTAAACAAATACATGAGTAAAATATTCAGGAAGCCAGATTATGATAGTACTATGGGAAAAAATACAGTGCTATGGAGAAAGGAGGAAGTCTAGCTGTGGGGGGAGGGGATGGGAAAGGTTTTTACACAGATCATCATTAAAAAGGCACCACTTCAGCAAAGACATAAAAGTTAGAGAGTAAATCATGTAGCTCCCTGGGAGAAGAGGATCCCAAGCAGATGGAAGAGGAAAAGCAAAGGCCATGGTTTTTGAAGAGATAGCAAGGATAGCAATATGACTGAAGTAAAGTGAACAAGCATGAGCAATGATGGCAAGGCAGGCCAGAGAAATAATGGGGGTAGAAGGCAGATTGTAGCCCTAGTACAGACTTCCCTGCCTGGGTGCTGGGAACTGACTTTAGGGGACAAAGGGCAGAAGCAGGGAGGCCAAGGACAAGGCTCTCACGGTGGTCAGGCAGAGAGATGATGTTGGCTGGGATCAGGGTAGGAGTGACAGAGGAGATAGATTCTGGGTGTGTTTAAGCAGAACAGTGGTTACCTTAGGGGAAGGGGGCGGGAGGGGGCAAAATGGGTAAAGGGGGTCAACAGTTTGGTGATGGATAGAAACTAAACTTTTGGTGATGGACATGATGGGGTGTATACAGAAGTCAAAATACAGTATTGTATATATCAAACTTATATGAGGTCATAAGCCAATAAAAAAGAAGACAAAAAGTGAAGCTGGCAGGGATTCACTGCTACACTAAAAGCAGGATGTGAGAGAAACAAGGGAGAAAGCACAATCGCAGCTATGTGTTTAATATGAACATTGCTGTACCGTCTAATGAAATGGAGAAGCCTGAAGGAATATGTTGTGACAGGAAGCTTGGGTCTAATTACCAGCTATATATCACTGGGCAAGTCACTTAACCTCTCTGAACCTCAATTTCCCTCTGTATTCAGGAATGCCTTTTTACTCTACAGAACTGTTGAGAGATTCAACCAGGATAACACGTAAGGTGGCGTCATGCCTGGCATAAAGCATAACGCTGAAGGTTGTTATCACCCTGCGGGGAGGGATTCTGCCTACCCACCTCGCCTCTCCCAGCCATCCCTCCTCACCTAAAATCTCTCTCTCTCTGAGCCAAGGCTAAATGAATCACTGCTGCAAAGTCTATTAGAAGTCACAAGTAACTTACAGCAACTGGTGAATGAAATCCTATTTGGGGGAAGAGTGACTGAAAACTCACATGCCACAGAGCCGGTGCTCAGAGCCTTGAAGCAGCCTCTTTTTCGTTGATTTGTGAGGCAGAGTGGGAGGAAGTCAGAGAAATATCATGGGTGTGCTATTACATTTCCCTCAGGTAGAAACCACCCAGAAGAGAAAGTTCATTGCCTATCAAACTGTGCAGGGAGGTTTTTAAAAAATTGCTATGGAATATAAAAGAAAAAAAAAATAGTATAGAAGAGGCAAGGAGGAGACAGAAAGATTCCAATTATGATACCTTAGGAAAAAACTCCCCTTTGGGTATCAGCTTGTTATTCTTATGTTAACAAGAGAGGGCCACTCAAGGCTTGGTGGGGTAGGGGCAGAAATATTCCCAAAGGTGGGCTTGCCAGGAACTAGATCAGCTATTCTTAATGATGAGTTTCTCCTATGATATCCTGGACTCTAGAATAACAATCTACAAGACAAGCCTAAATGTCAGCAAATTTCAATATTTGTTGTTGTTCAGTCACTAAGTCATGTCTGATTCTATATAAACTACAAATTCTCTAAACACCATGTATAGAATAATTAGGGGGAAATGATCACTCTTGAAAGCTAAGTCAGATTCTTCCAGTAAATGTTCACATGGAGTGTGTGCTTATGTTACGGAACCATCACTGACTCCGGAAACTAAGATCATTATAGAAATAACCACATTCTATGCTTTAGGGTAGAAATTAATAGGCTATGGTGATAAACATGCTTTTTTCTTTTCTTTTTCTTTTTTTGCTTATCTTAAGAATCTCTAATCTATAGTGGGCTGAAAGAAGAGATTGAAGTGTCAGGAACACACTAACAACGGAAGTCTTCCATTCTTCTTGTACAAGAATGAGTACGGTTAGTCAGTCACAGGTTCCATGGAGTTGGAATGACACAAAATAAACCTGCTGGCCCCTGAACTAACGAACTATCAGGAAAAAGAGCCTTCACCGAGCCTAGCTCAGCCTTGATACCGTTGAGCCCCAGATAGAAAGAACATATTCCTCAGCCTGGGAAGAAATCTAGAAATGCCTATGAGCTTCATTCTGAGCAATGAGATTAGAAGAGATATCCCTAAATTGTTTCCCAAAGCTTGGACATCTCTTTGAGAAAGTGATTAGAGAGGGAAACTTTCAACTCTTTTCATTTCAACCAGTATTTCTTGAATCCTCCCCTAAGTACCGAAGATTTATGAGACAATCTAATTTGGAGAAAGCAGCACAATACTGAAGAAAACTGGATAACAAAAAAGGTATGTGTGAAGATTAAATGTGGCGCCCAACTATGCTATAGGAGGTGGGGACTAGGGTCTCTGCCTTTAAAGTTGGGAGTTGTAACTGCTTGGCTATTAGAATATAGCAGAAGTGACCCTGGGCCCAGGCTTAGAATACTTTAGCTTCCACTTCCTTTTTCTTGACGTGATCCCCATGGGTGGAATCAGCTGCCATACAGTCAGTCTGAGACCACCAAGTGTAGGCGTAAGTGGTCCGGGGACATTCCAGCTGCGTGCACCTTCCAGCCACTCCACCAAGGCACTGGGCATGTAAGTGAAGCTGTTTAGCCTCCTCCAGATCAGCCATCTGCCAACAGACCACTAAATGACCTCGACTGCAGTCCACATGGATCAAAGAAACTCCTACCTGAGATCTGCCAGAATTCCTGATCCACAAACCCAGGAGACATGAGAAAACATTTATTGTTTTAAGCTACTAAACTTTGGGAGTAGTTACATAGCATAGATAAGCAGAACAGCAAATATGAACAGATGCACTCCCCTCTCCCTTCTCCTGCAAAAAGTGGCATGACTGAAATTCAAAGTGGGAAAAGATCAATATGGGTTGGAGTATTTAGGGAAAGCTATAGAAAGGGAAGAAACTGGGTTGAATCTGAAAGGAAAGCTTTGTACAGGCAGGTGGCTCCCAAGAAGTCTTCTCTACCCTCTAGTACCCAGACCAGTACCTGGCAGGAAATTCTCCATTTGATCTCCAGCCTGTGGCTGAACCAGGTGGCAGATTCCCCATGAAGTGGAGAGAAACACAGTGCCATTGGGCACAAACCCGAAATGTCATGTTGCTGCCAAAGTTCCTTGGCATGCCAGTTTTCTGATGCCTCATTTACAATGCAAAGATGCTGAATCCTGTGTCACCATTCTAACCAACCACATTTGAAAAACCCACTACTTTTATCAATCCTAGAGTGTTTTCCAGATCAGGATATTTCCTATGCACATAGCCAACCCCATACTCATCGTACAGAGTATTTAAAAAGTCAGTTTTTACCGTTCTAACGAGACAGCTGTCCTTAACTCCATTCTCTCACCTCAATGGCAGAGTATATGTGATCATCTGGATTTACCAGAAGATGCTCTAAAGCCTTCCTCCAGCTCCCTCCCGGCAGACATCAGAGAGAAGTGCAGCAAATTCACCTAGAACATTTGCCAGGCAACAGAATGCAGCATTGAGAAGTTCTTGAAAACATGACATGTTGAAATACAGCAAAGACTTGGTGCTGACAGATGGGACAATGGAGGCATCATGATGGTAAATGGTTGACACAAGCTGGCAAGAACATTAGCAAACATTAGAATCAATTTTGCCCTCTGTCTCTCCCTGGGAGAGCCCGAGAGTTGTAAACTTAAAAAATTCTCTTGAACTTCTTGGTTCCAAATAATTTATTTTTGGTCGCTTGAATTGCTTTCACTCCTGGTAAGAGTGTTCTCTAATTTCTGCTCTCAAAGACAAAAGCACGTGGAAAATCCTCTTGTGAAAACCCCACAAGGGGTTTGAAATAGAAAGTTATGAACGAGTTTCACTCTGACCTCAGTTCACTTGGTAATAACCATTTTTGGTGAGAATGCTTTCCTTCCCCTGGATGGTAAGTAGTACTTAAAAAAATGAATAAATGAAAAACTTTTAATTTCAAGTATCGTGGCTTTTTAATTAATTTTTTTTTAACTTTACAATACTGTATTGGTTTTGCCATACATCAACATGAATCCGCCACGGGTGTACACGTGTTCCCAATCCTGAACCCCCCTCACACCTCCCTCCCCATACCATCTCTCTGGGTCATCCCAGTGCACCAGCCCCAAGCATCCTGTATCCTGCATCAAACCTAGACTGGTGATTCGTTTCTTATATGATATTATACGTTTCAATGCCATTCTCCCAAATCATCCCACTCTCTCCCTCTCCAACAGAGTCCAAAAGATTGTTCTATACATCTGTGTCTCTTTTGCTGTCTCAGATACAGGGTTATTGTTACCATCTTTCTAAATTCCATGTGTTAGTATACTGTATTGGCGTTTTTCTTTCTGGCTTACTTCACTCTGTATAATAGGCTCCAGTTTCATCCACCTCATTAGAACTGATTCCAATGTATTCTTTTTTAATGGCTGAGTAATACTCCATTGTGTATATGTACCACAGCTTTCTTATCCATTATAGCTGATGGACATCTAGGTTGCTTCCATGTCCTGACTATTATACACAGTGCTGCGATGAACAGTGGGGTACATGTGTCTCTTTCAATTTTGGTTTCCTCGGTATGTATGCCCAGCAGTGGGATTGCTGGGTCATAAGGCAGTTCTATTTCCAGTTTTTTAAGGAATCTCCACATTGTTTTCCATAGTGGCTATACTAGTTTGCATTCCCACCAACAGTGTAAGAGGGTTCCCTTTTCTCCACACCCTCTCCAGCATTTATTGCTTGTAGACTTTTGGATCGCAGCCATTCTGACTGGCGTGAAATGGTACCTCATTGTGGTTTTGATTTGCCTTTCTCTGATAATTAGTGATGCTGAGCATCTTTTCATGTGTTTGTTATCCATCTGTATGTCTTCTCTGGAGAAATGTCTATTTCGTTCTTTGGCCCATTTTTTGATTGGGTCGTTTATTTTTCTGGAATTGAACTGCAGGAGTTGCTTGTATATTTTTGAGATTAGTTGTTNAATGAGTGATGTTGAGCATCTTTTCACGTGTGTGTTAGCCATCTGTATGTCTTCTTTGGAGAAACGTCTGTTTAGTTCTTTGGCCCATTTTTTGATTGGGTCGTTTATTTTTCTGGAATTGAGCTGCAGGAGTTGCTTGTATATTTTTGAGAATAGTTGTTTATCAGTTGCTTCATTTGCTATTATTTTCTCCCATTCTGAAGACTGTCTTTTCACCTTGCTTATAGTTTCCATTGTTGTGCAGAAGCTTCTAAAGTCGCCAACATAGTAATTCTGCAGAATTCTATATATCTACTTTATGTTATCTGAAATCCAAGCTAAGAAATACAACTAGAGAAATACAAATGCTTGCATATTTTTTAAAATCATCTAGGCAATACAATAATAATATTCAGGAATATTGGATGACCCCTTTGATTAAAATGATAAAAAGATGTTATAAATGCACACCTACCCACCTTTCTATGTTATCTCTGCACTTCCTTGTCATTGTTTTAGTCCACAGCTCTGTAGATTGTAGATAACGCATAGCAATGCAAGTGACACTTGTCTATAGACAGGCACATTTTGCCCAGGATAGAGATAATTGATTTCTCTCCCCACTGATGGTAAAAATCCAGCTTTACATCTATTTGTCAGTTTATTTGTGAATTCCTGATTTACAGTATTGTGGTTCTTTGAATTATGTTGTGTACATTTCATAACATATTACATATTGAATAAAGTAAGTAAAATCTTTGATGCCTGTACATGCTATATGTATTGTTATTGTTGTTCAGTCATTAAATAGTGTTTTATTCTTTAGGACTCCAGGGACTGCAGCTTGCCAGGCCTCCCTCTACCTCACTGTTCCTGCTTATAAATGCTAAAGATAAATTAAATATGTGTGCATATGTTATATACACATATATTTTTTCTTTAACAATTTACATTATTCATGGCTCTTACAAACTCAGTACTTAAATAACTTCAGATTTGAAAACATTTTCATTGTCATCTCATATTCTCTGTCTCAGAACATAATCTAAGCACATTACTAAAATCTTAACCTCCTGTCCTATCCTCAATTTGTTCCAAGTTCTTAACAAAACTAAATGTCTTATTAAAATTGTGTATACATTTAGAGTTAATAAGCACAACTATCTGTGAAGCTATTTTGGGGGTACAGAAAATGAATTACAGAGACAATAATAATTGTAGATTCTACATTGCTCAACACCTATTTTTCTGTGTCTGTTCTCTTTCTAGGTAGATTAGGCAAATTCTGGGTAAATGTGTGTATCTGACATTAATGCATTTGCATCCTATAATTTTCAAAGTAAATTTTCTCATCTAATTTAATTCTCACAGTTCTCTAAACAGTGCTGATCATCGCTCAGTTTTATTGAGGAAGAACTGACTATTTCAGCCCACTGAATAGTCCAGGACTGCATAGCTTTGCAATCAAAGAACAGGTCCAGAGTTTGGACATTCTGTACACTGAACATTCTTCAATAAACACTACCTTCCCAGAAATGGAAGTGTTAGAAATGGGGAAGCTTAGAAGATTACTGTAAATAATATAGTTATTTCCCCAAAACTCAATGTGCTCTCCTGCCAGCGAAGTCTTTAGTCACTTTTTCTTTTTTTCCTTTTATTTTAATTTCTTTAAGCTTTTTATTTTGTATTGAGGTATATCTGATTAACAAACAATGTTGTGGTAATTTTAGGTGAACAGAGAAGGACTCAGCCATACACATGCACGTGTCCTTTCCCCCTCAAACTTTCATCCTTCCAGGCAGCCACATAACATTGCACAAAGTTCCCTGTGCTATACAGCAGGTCCTTGCCGATTGTCCGTTTTCACTACAGCAGAGTGTGCATGCTCACCCCCAGGTCCCATTCTCCTCCTGCTACTCTTTTCCACTGGCAACCATAAGGTCATGCTCTGAGCCTGTAAGTCTCCTTCTGTTTTTATACTTTCATTGTATCCACTCTTCTTAGGTTCTGCGTATAAAGGATGTCATATGATAGTTCTCCTTCTCTGTCTGACTCACTTCACTCAATGTAACACTCTCTAGGTCCATCCATGCTGCTGCAAATGGCACTATTTCATTATTTTTAATGGCTGAGTAATGTCATTATTTTTAAAAATATTTTTTTCCTTCTCTCTTAAAGTCAGCCCTCTTATCTACCTGAATCCTTTTGCTTGTGTATTGACAGTTGTTGGTATCAATGCATTACCATAAGATAGGACAGATAATATAATATAAAAATCAGTTCAGCTGTAATTGATATATAGCTCCATCCATTCTTTAAACATAAATAATATACAATAAGCACAGTGTTTAATTCTGATTCCTAAGCAGAGTCCAGTAATGGTGAGGTTTGTTTTAAGGTTTGCTGTTGTTGTTGTTTAGTTGCAAAGTCTTGTCCTACTCTTTTGTGACCCTGTGGATTGTAGCCCACCCGGCTTCTCTGTCCTTGCAGTTTCCCGGGCAAGAATACTGGAGTGGGTTGCCATTTCCTTCTCTAGGGGATTTTCCTGATGCAGTGATCAAACCTATGTCTCCTGCATTGGTAGGAAGATTCTTTAACACTATCATGTGTCAAACATTGGGTTTTTGTTTCTGCTGTTGCTTTTGTTAGATATATTTTCAGAATTTAAAACCTATATTACCCTAAGTATGTTTATCCTCAAAACATCTGTTTCTATGTGTAAAATAAGTGAGCTTCCCTAGTGCCTCAGAGAAGAAAAGTCTTCCTGCAATACAGCAGAATTGGGTTTGATCTCTAGGTTCGGAAGATCCCCTGGAGAAGGAAATAGGAACCCACTCCAGTATTTTTGCCTGGCCAAACCCATCAACTAAAGAGCCTGGCAAGTTATAGTCCATGGGGTCTCAAAGGGTTAGACATGACTGAGTTGTTAGTTTAAAAAAAAAAAAAAAGTAAGATAAGCACTTAAAATCCCATCAAGTTCTAATAGCCTAGGATTAAGGTAAGAACACTTACCAGATTATTATCTTTTTCATTCACCTTCTTATTACACCATTGTCTGTATCAGTTCATTTTTCACTGGAAAAATCAATTTTAGGACTTAAAGATTTAAAAAGAAAAACTGATCCATTGTTTAATTTTTGCAACCCCATCTGGGCGGATCTTCTGTGTTCATAGAAGAAATCTGTGCCTTCTTTGGAAGGCTGCAGTTCCTGAAGGTAATGCAAGATCTTTTATATATTGCTTTGAAGCTTTTGAGATTAGCTTTCTAATCTCAGGTCTCAGGATCCCACACTCTGATATCCAAATCCCAATGGGAAAACTTACCTGAGCAATTAGAGTTCTACTGAGGAGTCAAGTACACACAAAGGAAATGATGTAATGTGTTTTTCTATATCTTAAGAACATCTCAAGCAAAAATATGTTAAGACTTTCAAAATGGTAGATTGTTATACATAAAACTGGAGGATAATAGTTGGTATCTGATTTGACCTGTTCAAAGCAACTTATCAATTAATAGAAGTTCTATGTGACAGGACAGTGGTGAACTGAAATGAAGCCAAATATACCCATACATGAATTGAGAATTAGAAGGTATTTAAGTAAACATTATCAACTGAAAAATAATATAGTCACAACGTGAAAGTAGAGATTTTACTTGATGGGAATGTTAAGGCCTCTGAGACCAGGAGCATCTCAGTAGTCATGAGAAAACCACTCAAGGAGGCAGGAGGGTGAGTCAGGCTATACCCAAGTTTGCAACAAAGGGGACAGGGAATTGGAACATCAGAGATTATTGTGAGGTAGAGAAAATCAGATATCCAGTTAAAGAATTTATTTTTCTTCTACATATGGAAAGATACAAGCTTCTGGGCTCACTGAATTTATTCTTTTCATATGCATTTCAGCTCAGTTCAGTTCAGTCACTTAGTCCTGGCCAGACCCCATGGACTGCAGCACACCAGGCTTCCCTGTCCATCACCAGCTCCCGGGGCTTGCTATCTGAGGCCGAATTCTGTCTCCCAATTGTTTGCATCCTTAATTCCTCACTCACCTTAAGGCATGGCCGATGTGGCAGATGGCTGCTGCTTGCATTCCCTGAGCTCTCAGCAAACAGCTGTGTGGGTGGCAGTGTCTGCTGGCTCTGTTTTGGGAGCCCTTATTCACATTGGGAGGCCAGAAATCAATGGATGGCTGTGACATTTCTTGTTTGTGGATATGACAGCAGACATTTAATTTCACCACATGAGAAAGTCAGTGATGAATGAAACTGACTCCAATATGTGTTATCTGTGCATCACATTCAAGTGGAATTTTGGCCATCCAAGGTCAGAATTGACCTGATAATCCTAACTCAATACAAACATTTACTCTAAGTATGTGTGCCAGCTGGTGTTCTGGATACAAAACAGAGAAAGGGAGGGTAAATGGAACTGCATATGAAGAATTTGGCAAACAGAGAACACTGAACGGAGACAAAACAGGAAAAAAAAAATAAGAAATTGAATGGAGTCTGAAAATTTCATGACAAGATCGAAGGACTGAAATGAGACTGAGAGCAATGTTGCCTCTGTGTGTGTGTNTTTTCTGATAATTAAGTCCATGCATACATTTGAAAAAAGAATGGTTAACATAAGTATAAGTGAATCACATTACATGGTTGGTTTATTGATGTTTGGATAGATTTTCATTACTTACAACTCATAGCCCTCAGGGATCTTTGGCCATGAGTCAGGATCACTGCACCAAAGAAACAGGGAAATCAGTCCTATAGTGCAAAACCTAGTCTAACACATTCCTTCTAATTTAGTTTAGAGTCTTTATTCCAACAGTATTGCTCACACAATACTATCATTGAGGAATTAAAAAAAAAAATTATCCCTGCCTTCAACAGCTTTCTCACTAAGGTTAGCAATCAATCTATAAGGTTGGAAAATACTTACATGTAAACAAGACTTGAGTTCAAATCTCCACAGGGTCCCTGCTCTGGATAAAGTCTAAATGAATAAATGATTGAATCTATACACTTAAAAACTATGTACTTTGTTTGGTTGCCTGATCAGATATTTAACTGTGTCATCGTCTATTCCTAATCCTCACTATGCATCAAAATCACCTCACCAGAACTTTAAAAATATAGGAGAGGTGCCTGGTCCAGACTGGATTCTGTTCAATTGCTCAGATTATGAGAGGGGGATGAAAAAGGCAAACAATGTTAGGACAATATTATGAAAATCGTTTGACCTCATGGAACCCCTGGAAAGGTCTCTGGGACTCCTAGGGGTCATACTTTGATCATACTTTGAGAACTGCTGGCCTAAGATAGGAGATACATATAAAGATGGCTTTCACGGATATAGAGTCTGCTAGCAATGGCACCCCACTCCAGTACTCTTGCCTGGAAAATCCCATGGGAGGAGGAGCCTGGTAGGCTGCAGTCCATGGGGTGGCTAAGAGTTGGACACAACTGAGCGACTTCACTTTCACTTTTCACTTTCCGGCATTGTAGAAGGAAATGGCAACCTACTCCAGTAGGAGAATCCTACAATCTCAGAATCTCCCTGAGAGAATCCCAGGGACGGGGGAGCCTGGTGGGTTGCCGTCTCTGGGGTCGCACAGAGTTGGACATGACTGAAGTGACTTAGCAGTGGCAGCAGCAGCAGCATCTCTTCACTGAGTACCTCTACAGTGTTATAAAAGTACCTATGAAATTAACTATTGCTATTGATTTTCCTCCTGTCTCCTCATGTGCCTTTAGAATAGTTTAAGCAAGCTATGTTCCCTTGAAGGTAAGTGGTTGCATTTGGTTACTCAGATCAAGGTTTCAGAAAAATGTGATTAAAAAAATGATCGTATAAAGTTATGAAAGACAGTTAAGTCTTTTAAGAGTGGAGGAGTTGTTTTGGAAGGATTTGAGTTAGTGCTCAAATGTGAGCAGATATCTTAATCAATCAGATATTTCCATAAGGTGTGGGGTGTGTGTATGTGTGTGTGCACATGCATGCATGCTATCACGGCCACCTCTTTGGGTGTGGTAAGTGGAACATAAGAGAGGAAACAGGAGGCCTAACTCAGGCTTTCAGGGCATTGACAACTTATTTAAGGAAAGAAATCTTAGAAACAAGTCTAAGTTGGCAAACAACTACATGTTACATCTTGTGGGAAACTATGACATGTTAGAAGAATTCAGAGAAGAAAGAAAGGAGGAAGAATAATTGGGCAAGTCTTCACAGAAGAAATAAAGTTTTTCTAGGTATTTGCAGAGGCATGAAAATGGGGAAGGGGAAGGTATGAGGTCACGGGGACAGGGGCCTGGCCATCTCCAGAGTGGGTCTGAAGACCTCCTTCCTCGACAGAACACAATTATGTTCAGAAATGATCTTACAATAAAATGAGTAATAATAAAGACCAAGAAAGAAATGCAAACGTAAAAAATTGTCTTTTATTAAGTTTTGTCTATATAATGAGGCCTATAATTATTATAAGACAAAAAAGAAGGAAAGGTCATGAATTAGTATTTTAATTAAAGTATTTCTTCAAAAGGCATAGAAAAGAAGCACTTTGAAAGGAGTGAGCTCCACAAGGTTTAGAGAAAGAGTTGCACCTAAAGTTGCAGTAAGCCCAACTTTGTTTCTGTGCCCTTACAGTTCTTGTGTTAGCCTTCCTCATTTTGAATTTACAGTACCCTTGAAACACAGAAGTAGGTCGTGTTCCAGGGCTTAGAGACTCAGACTGTGCTGGAAGCAAACTCAATTGATTCCAATCCTTCTAAACTTACACTTTGTATTTGTCAAGATTCTCCAGAGAAACAGAACCAATAGGAGATTATTGAAAGTGAAAGTCACTCAGTCGTGTCCAACTCTTTGCGCCCCTCTGGACTACACAGTCCATGGAATTCTCCAGGCTAGAATACTGGAATGGGTAGCCATTCCCTTCTCCAGGGGATCTTCCCAACCCAGGGATCAAACCCAGGTCTCCCACATTGCAGGCGAATTCTTCACCAGCTGAGCCACTAGGGAAGCCCAAGAATACTGGAGTGGGAAGCGTATCCCTTCTTCAGTCGCTCTTCCTGACCCAGGAATCAAACCAGGGTCTCCTGCATTGCAGGTGGATTCTTTACCAGCTGAGCTATTAGGGAAGCCTGATTATAATTATGGAGGCTGGGAAGGCCCATGATCTGCCATCTGCAAGCTGGAGACCCAGAAGTGCCGGTGGCTAATTTAAACCAAGTCCAAAGGCATGAGAACTAGGAGAGCTGATGACATAAATCCTAATCCAAGGGGAGTAGGCAGTGAGATGAGATGCTCCAGCTCAAGCCGAGGCAAAGAAAAGGGTTGAATTCCTGTTCTCCGCCTTTTGTTCCACTCAGGCCTTCATTGGATCAGATAATGCCTGCCTACACTGAAGAGGGTGATCTATTTTACTCAATCCACTGATTTAAATGCTAATATCACCCAGAAACACCCTCACATAGACATATCCAGAAATAATATTTAATCTGGGCACTTCATGGCCAGTCAAACTGATACACAAAATTAACCAACACACACTTGGTTATGTATAGTTGAGCCTGAATGTGTAGGGAGTCATATGATAAAGCTGGAAGTTCCACAAATTAAATTCCAAGTACAAGACCATATTTATGAAAGAATAAGTCATAAATATGCTATTTTATTAAGACTCAACAATCACTGCAGCCATTGTTTAGAACTTAGATAACAAAAGAATTTCTAGAGATTATATTCCATTTAAAGTTATTATAAAGTATAATGAATATAAATAACAAATTCACTATGTTGTACTCCTGAAAATAATATAATATTATAAATTAACCATACTTCAATACAAAAACATTTTAATTAAAGAAACAATTTTCTAGGGAGGACTATTATATTCATTTAGAATTGCTTAGAACATGGAGGAAACAAAATACAGATCATCTTTTAGTCAGTTTCACTAATGTTTTTAAAACTTCCACAGACAATGCACTCATTTACTGGCTCTGAGGCCAGGTGCACTTGTGGCCTCACCCAGGTTTACCACCAGAGGAGTGAACATGGAAGGGAAGAGTAGGAATGTGGGGTACAGGATGGGAAAATCCTGCTCTAGGCCCCACAATAGCTCCCCCCATCTTTTTTCCCTTCAGCTCCTTCATGACTGTAACTGGCTTTCTGGGGGGAGGAAAGGAACCAGTGGCTATAGTGTGGGGACTGACTGTTCTCGGGGCAACTTCCCAGTGGAGGCTCAATAGATAACAACTATTCAGTCTGGGACAAAAGTCATTAATAAGCCCTCCAGAACAATTCCCAGCTGCTACCCCATGCTTTTGTTTATAATTTGTCTAGATTTTTAAATTTTGGATATTTTCTGTATCAGTCTTTAATTACTTTCCTCAAGTGTCAATCCTACCTACCTCTCTCTGAGCAAACAACCCATGCTTACTTCCTGAGCAAACTGCTACAAGGGGGATAAGAGTTCCCAAGCTTTATGGTCCTATCTATTCCTTATCCCATGCTTCTCATTCTCTCTCAAGGAGAAGGGGATTGGCTGTGAAACCAAGCAGGACCTTTCTGGTTACAAAAGCCTCTCCGTGTCCCCCATTTATTGTTTGCAGAAAAAGGATTTTCTCCCAGGTCTCCCCTGAGTTCCAAAGAGCAAACTTGAACAGATATTAGTTAGGGAAGAGAGGGAATTCAGAAATAAAGGAAAAGCAATCAGGCAAGAAAAGTAATGATAGCTTAAACAATAGTTCAATGATAAAACAGAGTCCTAGTTCTTACTCAAGGGATAGCTATAACAATCTGATCCATATCCTTGAGTTGTTCTGCAGAAACTAAGACACCCCCACCCCCTGCCCCAATCAGACAGATGATGGTGACTGCATGCTTACCACAAGCATATACACCCAAGACTAGTTGGAACAAGAAGGGTGATGATTAAGATTTCAGAAACATCACTACGTTACCTCACCACCAACCAATCAGAAGAAAGATCATGAGCTGCAACCCTTACCCCAAGGTTGCCTTTAAAAACTGAGAAATGGAGTATTGTATGCCATATGAGTAAACAAGGATGTCACAGTCATCAGCGATTGGACCCTCAACAAGAGCTGGTGAGCACACAGGAAGGAGAAGAACCCCTGCCATCTGGCAGCCATCAGACTGCAGCCACTCCCTACCGTGAGCCCCAGGGGAGCTCAGGATACGAACAACACAGGACACTGGCCCAGAGAGCTGAGATGCTTATAAAAGCAATGATTTCGGTGAGCCCAGACTCTTGCATTCTCTCATACACAGAAAAGCACTAAATTCCTTAACTTGGGATATCTGGCTTCCTTCATTAAACAATAATCTTTTGATGTTCAGGCTACAAAACTCCAATATAACCTAGCTCCTCCCCTTGCCCTCTCAGAACAGCTCTCTCAGCATGACTTGAGATGCTGTCTCTCAGGCTTGAAGTCCTAAAAATTCCCACTCTCAACTTTTAGATTGTGACTATTTATTAAATCAACAAAACACCTTCCTTGAAAGCCATCAGGGAGTTTGGGTCTTTTGAGCATGAGTTGCCCATTTTCTTTGCTTGGTATCTTGCAAATAGCCACCATATTTCCTTTTACCACAATCCGGTGTCCGTAAATTAGATTGGCTTTGCTATGCTGCGGGTGAATGGACCCAAGTTCATTCAGTTTGATTACAGTTAGATGTATTTCTTACTGTCATCCCTTGATGACCTTTCTTGTCTGGTATTACAGCTCTGTTGTGTTCCCTGGGCTATTAAGTCATCAATATCTCTTAGGGAATTAATAGGGTCTTCAGAGTCTCAGGTTGGCTCCCCATATTTAACTGCTCCTAGGATAGACTGTGGGGATTTTTCTATTAACTTGCTAAATATATCTGCTGTTTCTATCTTCTATATATAATTAGAGTCACTGGTTCAGACCAACAAAAATATTGAATAAAATTCAAAGTAAAGCTCTAACAAACCTTTGGAGAGCAACATTTCTGGTCCCTGAGCTCCCAGGCTGTTATTTCTCTAGCGGAGTAAATGGCATTCCTTTTATAGCTTCCTCATTGCTCTAGAAACTTAAAAGTCCCTTTGTCCTAGACTGAATAGCTAAATAAGTGACACTAGATACCAGGGTTATGAAAGTAGACACAAAACAGTGTTTTTCCTGGAGGAAAGGCTTAAATACCACCCCTTCCCTTCAATAAAATAAAAGGAAACAAGGTGGTTCATTGTAAACAATGTATTTAGCCTTCATATGAAATCTAAAAGAAGGGGAAGGAATGTATCTGCCTCCAACGCAAGTGATTTATGCCTTTAGGACTTGCAAAAGGATCTGGGAAGAGTTAGAAGGCAATGAATCTATGTGGCAAGCATGCAGTGAAGAGCTCAAAATGATCCACATGTATAATGTATAACACTGAAGGGGAGCACAATTTGTCACCCCAAAATATGCCACTTTGGCGTGAAGATTATTTTGAGCTAAAGGCAATCAAATTCTAGCAGATTCAGGGAAAGCTCTTCACCTCCCCTCAACTGCCTACATTTACACTGGATGGGGGCCTGTGCCAGGAAAAGAGCTATAATCAGAGATACCTTTCTAACCTGAGAAATGTCTATAACAGGGCAGCCTTTGTTTTCCAAACATTGCCTCTGCCATCCTGTGGACTGCCTTCCCTCCCTTTGTACCTCAGACTCCTACCCCTTTCCTTAGCTCAGGATGTTATTTAAGCCTCAATTACCTGTTTGTCCTTTGGGTGTTATATTTTCATGGGGCTCTTGGGCATACAAATATTTGTTTTTCTCTGGTTAATATATCTGATGCTACTGCTGCTAAGTCACTTCAGTCGTGTCCGACTCTGTGTGACTCCATAGACGGCAGCCCACCAGGCTCCCCTGTCCCTGGCATTCTCCAGGCAAGAACACTGCAGTGGGTTGCCATTTCCTTCTCCAATGCATGAAAGTGAAAAGTGAAAGGGAAGTCGCTCAGCTGTGTCCGACTCTTCGCGACCCCATGGACTGCAGCCTACCAGGCTCCTCCATCCATGGGATTTTCCAGGCTAGAGTACTGGAGTGGGGTGCCATCGCCTATCTATCTATGTCAGTATAATTATTAGACCAGCCAAAGAACCTTGAAGTGAAGAAGGGAACATTTTTACATCCCTTCTATGTTATGACTAGGCTTGTTT
This sequence comes from Neotragus pygmaeus, assembly GCA_006410875.1. NCBI lineage: Eukaryota > Metazoa > Chordata > Mammalia > Artiodactyla > Bovidae > Neotragus > Neotragus pygmaeus. The sequence continues at coordinate 1,004,557 of SJYV01003245.1, forward strand.
TGAGGTATGAACCCCTTTTATTACTTGTTTAGCCTTCTGATTATGTCTCTCATGCCACAGAGCGGTTATGTGATGATGCGTGCGTGCGTGCGTGTGTGTGTGTGTTTGTGTGTGCGCCCAGTCGTTCAGTTGTGTCCAATCTGCCACCCATGGACTGCAGCCTGCCAGGCTCCTCTGTCCAAGGGATTCTCCAGGCAAGAATACTGGCGTGGGTTGCCATTCCTCTCCAGGAGACCTTCCTAACCCAGGGATTGAATCCATGTCTCCTGCATTTCCTGCATCGGCAGGTGTTTTCTTTACTCTGAGCCTTCGGGGAAGCCCCGCTATGTGATGACTGTTCATCTGATCAAGGGCGACAAAAGTCAAGATTCAGGAATTCAGATTTGTTTGAATAATCTCTGCAGAGCAAGGTGCTTTCTAGGTGAGCATTAGAATGAGGAGGAACTAATTTAATTGTCCAACTCTAATATTTATGACTATTTATTCCAAACAGTGTCACTCAGAAGTTTTAAACATATGCCATGACTGAAAAAGGAAATAAATGAACTCCAGGTAATGCTGTATCAAGGGGTATGCCAAACATTCTTTGAAACCTACAACTGCTATCCCTCCCTATCTCCATACACTAGAGTCAGTTTTTGCCTAGTTTTCTTCTGAAAGTAGTTGTCAGTTCCAAGCAAATATTACTATTTGGGATAAAAATTATCCTCAAAACTGTTAGAGAAAACACTGACTGAAACCACTTGCCCTGGCCAGGCAAGATAGCAGCCACTTGCATGAGTTATCTTAGAACAGAAAGTCCTGATGAGGAACGTGGAACTAACACGCTATCACCAACTGGAAGAATTTGGGAATGGTCAAAAGGAGGAGAGGCTACTCCAGTCCATATGCTCTCCCAGAATCCTTCTCATTGGAATCCATCTTTGGCTGAGTGATGTGCATGCCACCAGGAAGGGGCCTAAGTCGGAGTGATTGGCTAGAGAAAACCCAGAAACTAAGCCAGTTCAGTTCAGTTGCTCAGTCGTGTCCGACTCTTTGTGACCCCATGAATTGCAGCACGCCAGGCCTCCCTGTTCATCACTAACCCCCGGAGTTCACTCAGACTCATGTCCATCGAGTCCATGATGCCATCCAGCCATCTCATCCTCGGTCGTCCCCTTCTCCTCCTGCCCCCAATCCCTCCCAGCATCAGAGTCTTTTCCAATGAGTCAACTCTTTGAATGAGGTGGCCAAAGTACTGGAGTTTCAGCTTTAGTATCTTTCCTTCCAAAGAAATCCCAGGGTTGATCTCCTTCAGAATGGACTGGTTGGATCTCCTTGAAGTCCAAGGGACTCTCAAGAGTCTTCTCCAACACCACACTTCAAAAGCATCAATTCTTCAGCGCTCATTTTTCTTCACAGTCCGACTCTCATATCCATACATGACCACAGGAAAAACCATAGCCTTGACTAGACGGACCTTAGTCGGCAAAGTAATGTCTCTGCTTTTCAATATACTATCTAGGTTGGTCATAACTTTTCTTCCAAG
>SJYV01003245.1:1007219-1197398 GCA_006410875.1 Neotragus pygmaeus
ATTCCTTCCAAAGAAATCCCAGGGTTGATCTCCTTCAGAATGGACTGGTTGGATCTCCTTGAAGTCCAAGGGACTCTCAAGAGTCTTCTCCAACACCACACTTCAAAAGCATCAATTCTTCAGCGCTCATTTTTCTTCACAGTCCGACTCTCATATCCATACATGACCACAGGAAAAACCATAGCCTTGACTAGACGGACCTTAGTCGGCAAAGTAATGTCTCTGCTTTTCAATATACTATCTAGGTTGGTCATAACTTTTCTTCCAAGGAGTAAGCATCTTCTAATTTCATGGCTGCAGTCACCATCTGCAGTGATTTTGGAGCCCAGAAATATAAAGTCTGACACTGTTTCCACTGTTTCCCCGTCTATTTCCCATGAAGTGATGGGACCGGATGCCATCACCATAAAACCCAAGACTGCAGGCTGCATGGCAGAGCAGTTGTCCCGGGTCCCCCTACCCTGCTGCTCTTGACTGGACACCCCTTACCAATAAGGTGCCTCCTTGGGCAATTCATGTCTGTCTGAGTGTTAGACAAGAGCCCACTCTAAAACCCTGGAAAGGGTCCTCTTTCTGCAACAAAACCTTCCCTTTTATCCTTCAAAATTATCCCTTGCAGGCAATTTTTACCTGCTTAAAATGGCATAAAACACTGTTAATACTAATTCTCAGTAAAATTCATGATAGAAAATGTATCATTGAGCACATTTGTAATACTGGAGACAAAATTGTGGTGACCCCCTCAGACTCCCATTGTTAGTATAAAGATGACTTTAAAATGAAAATATTTGAGCTACAGAAGATATAGAAAGAAATCTTATCTAAACTTCTTTTATCAGACTAAAGCAGAGCTTCCCAAAACTACAGCTGCTATTAACCTCCCTCTGAGGGACTTTTCTGCAAATTCAGCCACCATGGAGACTTGAGCGCCTCCTTCCATTTACATCGCAAAAGCCCAAAAGAACTTTCCATATTTGTATTAAAGCCCTAACACCCCTCCACCCCAACTCCCACACCCATTGTTAAATTGGTATATGAACATTTATCTCCGGTTATTTAGTAAGTTGCTGAGCAGCTCTCTAGTGCATGTGTAAAGAAAGTTTTTCTTTTCTCCTGTTAATCTGTCTATTTTCAGTTAATTTGCAGGGATCCCAACTGCTGGTCCCAAGTTTGAAAAGGAAAAATTTTCCTCCCAACAAGAGCAAAGGGAAGCTTTGAAAAGAAAGTGAAAATGAAACTCACTCAGTTCAGTTCAGTTCAGTCGCTCAGTCATGTCCGACTCCTTGAGACCCCATGAATCGCAGCACGCCAGGCCTCCCTGTCCATCACCAATTCCCGGACTTCACTCAGACCTACATCCACTGAGTCAGTGATGCCATCCAGCCATCTCATTCTCTNGCTCAGTCATGTCCGACTCCTTGAGACCCCATGAATCGCAGCACGCCAGGCCTCCCTGTCCATCACCAATTCCCGGACTTCACTCAGACCTACATCCACTGAGTCAGTGATGCCATCCAGCCATCTCATTCTCTGTCGTCCCCTTCTCTTCCTGACCCCAATCCCTCCCAGCATCAGTGTCTTTTCCAATGAGTCAACTCTTCACGTGAGGTGGCCAAAGTCCTGGAGTTTCAGCTTTAGCATCATTCCTTCCAAAGAAATCCCAGGGCTGATCTCCTTCAGAATGGACAGGTTGGATCTCCTTGCAGTCCAAGGGACTCTCAAGAGTCTTCTCCAACACCACACTTCAAAAGCATCAATTCTTCGGCGCTCAGCCTTCTTCAGAGTCCGACTCTCACATCCATACATAACCACAGGAAAAACCATAGCCTTGACTAGAAGGACCTTAGTCGGCAGGTAATGTCTCTGCTTTGAATATGCTACCTAGGTTGGTCATAACTTTTCTTCCAAGGAGTAAGCGTCTTTTAACAGGGAAGCCTTTTTGAAAATAAATAGGATATTATTTGATATTCCAGTATATTTCATTCATCAAATTTCTGATTTCAAAAACTATTAAGTTAATAAGTGAATACTGAAACCACGAAGGACCCATGAAGGGCTTTCCTGGTGACAGACCCATCTGTATTTCCCATTTCTTGTTCGTAGATAAAGGCTTTGTCTCTGANGGGGACAACAGAGGATGAGATGGCTGGATGGTATCACTGACTCGATGGACATGAGTTTGAGTGAACTCCAGCAGTTGGTGATGGACAGGGAGGCCTGGCATGCTGTGATTCATGGGGTCGCAAATAATCGACACAACTGAGCAACTGAACTGAACTGATGCTAAGTGCTTATCAACACAGGAGCATAATAGGTGCTCAATAAAATATATAAGCCACACAGCACTACCAAGATTCAGCTTGTACCCTTTCTAGACAGAGAACTTTGCTGTCAAGCATACCACTATCATGCTTCTCCATCCCCTTAACCAGCCCTAAGCACAGCCACCACCTGTGAATGCTGGGGTTGAAATCCTCCTGCCTACGGATACTCAGGAAAGATGCCTAGCTGCCGCATGTCTCACACCATCACTGCAAAAAGCCATGGTCCTGGAGACGCGCTTGTCTCCCACAGAGCCCAGATTAACTGATGTTCTTATGACACGCAGAGAGGCTCATGGTACTCCCTCCAACTTTAGCCTCTGGTCTGTCTCACACAAGCCCGTAACCCTCTCCCTTCCAGCTCACTGTGAAACCAGAGGTAGGCACCATGCTGTCCCTTTTCTCACTCTAAGGGCTCATCCAGAAACAGCTCTGCCTAGCATGCACTAAGAAATGTTGTTTAGTTGCTCAGTTGTGTCTGACTCTGTGTGACCCCATGGACTGTATCCCACCAGGCTCCTCTGTCTATGGGATTTCCCAGGCAAGACACTGGAGTGGGTTACCCTTTCCTTCTTCAATGGATCTTTCCAACCCAGGGATCAAACCTGTGTCTCCTGCACTGGTAGGCGGATTCTCTACTGCTGAGCTACTAACCAGTTACTGAAAACAATATTATAAGAACTGTGCTCATTTCAAGGACACAAAGGATCAACCCAGATCCTTTGATGTGTATTTAAATTGAAGTGATGATTCATAGGCAGAGATTGTGGGAGCTGCTGATCTCAATTCATTTTAAATATGGTCTCCACATTGATATATGGTTTTTAAAGTTCCACAGCCCTTGCAGTCCATAAATAATTGACCCACCTGAGAACTGCCTGTGCTCTATCCTCATGGAGATAAATCCTGAGACAGCATTTGATAGCTAGAGAGTCTCCGATGCAAAAGGTCAAGTGGCAAATAAAATTTATCTGGCTTAGCCCTCAAGAAATGCTTGAGCTTTCATCTTCTATGTTCCTTCCAAGAAGTTGTCTACTTTATAGTTCACATACCTTCAATGACAAGGAATTCACTTCTCTATAAACATAAGGGCATTGAACATAAGCTGTTGGCATTGAAAATGGAAAGGTTGGGACCTGAAGCGTGATGGTATGAAGGGTTTGCCCACTGTGGATAAAGACCTCTTTGGGTCCAGTTCCTCTCTGCTAATTCCATCCAGGATGGATTCTGGCCTTCATACCACCCCCAGGCCACAGCTCATTCAAGAGTTATGCATCCCAGGAGCTATCTCGTCACTCCTCACACCCTCTCGGACCACTCACTTACCCCTCATGGGCACCCATGTTCTGTTCGGTGCCCCAGGAAATGTGGAGGCTGCACACACTGTCCGCCTCCGTCTTGCCAGGACCTCTAAGGGCAATTGCTCCACTATCTGCAGCCTCAGCTTCCATTCCATCACTGGCTCCTCAAGGCCCCTCATCACTTCCTCCCTGATTGAATCTTTCCCCCTCCACTCATCTCCCTCTGATACCCGCCCCCCATCATATCTGCTGAAACCCTTGACCTGTGGTCAGTAAAGTCCCTGGCCTTCTTCCATCTTTCACAGGACACTCCTTCCACCTTCTGGCCTCAACCCAGACCTGCCAAACCTTCCCTGAGGACACTATTTCCGTGTCAGACCTCTCAGGCAGAAGGTTAATAACCTCTCACATTCTAGGTTATTCAGGCCCAGAGGAGCAAGCGTTCTCTTGGTTCTTATATGTACCCTTTCCTAATCAACAGCCTTGAGATCTCTTTAAATAGAAACCTGAAGGGAGAAAGGAAGAGAATGAATCACGAGGATATTAGGAAGCGAATGTTCCAGGGAAAGAAAGCAACGCATGCAAAGTCCTCAGTCAAGAGCCTACCTAACATTCAGCTCAACCTCGTCTTTATGCCCCGCTGCAGCTGTCTGCTGCCACCCTCTGAGTCCTACGCCCTGACTCAGGGAGGACTCTGAAACCTGGGTCATGGTCCTGCTCCCCACCCCTACCTGTTCTACCCCCAAGGTCTGTATCAATGTTGAAGACCCCTCCCACCGCCCCTCCACCCCCAATAAATGCCTTTCCAAGGTCCAGGGCCCCCTTGATCTTTGCCAGCAAGCACTTCAGTAATACATCCCTTTGGTCACAACCCAGCCTTGTTCACACCAGGTACTGCTTTCAGATCATAAATTCGTCTTGCCTGGATTATGGTAACAGCTTTCTAACTTGTTTCCTTCTACCTTTGTCCCTTTATTGTCCACTCCTCACGATGTCTCCAAAACGACTTCATTTCTCTGCTCAAAACTCTCTACTGGCTGCTTGCCTCACTGAGAGTGAGCACCAGGGAATTTATGATGACCTACCACACCCAACTTGACCTGTCCTGGTGCCTTCTATCTTTTTTTTTTTTTTTTTTAAAGAAGAAAATTGGTTTGTAATTTCAAAAGGTTTTGGGATTTGATCTTTTTAGCTTATGAAAAGAAGAGTTAAAATAGAAAATAATAGAAGTTGAAACGTCATTTTGAGTACAAATTAACCCAGGGTGGTCAGTCACTCGGACTATAGCAGGCCTCTGTGGACACAGAGGGTTTTTGCCTTTAGACAACAACAGCTAAAGTTGCCCACTGCTTCTGGGTCAGCATAGTGGAAGCACCTTCTCCTCTTGAATCATCTTCCACCATTCTCTCCTTCTTACAAGGAGGAAAGGCTCCTGCCTCAGGACTTCCTTCCCTGAACACTCCCTCCTTTCTGTTCTTCAGGTTCATATTGAAATGTCACTTTATTAGAAAGCTTTCCTTATATCATCCCAATTCTTGCCCTGCCTGGCCACACTGCTCTATCTTGTCTAATCACTTTATTTTGCTTCATAGCACGTGTACCACTGGACCACAGCTATTTTATTTGTTAAAATTATTTATTAGCTGATGCCTCTTCCCACCAATGGAACATAAGCCCATGAGGGCACAGAGACTTTGCCTGTTCACTTCTGTATCTGCAGCACCTAAAACGGTGCTCACAAACCATGGTTACTGAATCACTGTTGGAAGAATAAATAAAGAAATTCCATTGTACCACACTCACTCTCTCACCTTCAATAAATCTGCTTTTTGACTTTCATCAGTCAGTTCAGTTCAGTCGCTCAGTAGTGTCTGACTCTTTGTGACCCCATGAACTACAGCATGCCAGGCCTCCCTGTCCATCATCAACTCCTGGAGTTTACTCAAACTCACATCCATCGAGTCAGTGAAGCCATCCAGCCATCTCATCCTCTGTTGTCCCCTTCTCCTCCTGCCCCCAATCCCTCCCAGCATCAGAGTCTTTTCCAATGAGTCAACTCTTCACATCAGGTGGCCAAGGTATTGGAGTTTCAGCTTTAGCACCAGTCCTTCCAATGATCACCCAGGACTGATCTCCTTTAGAATGAACTAGTTGGATATCCTTGCAGTCCAAGGGACTCTCAGCAGTCTTCTCCAACNCCAGCATCAGAGTCTTTTCCAATGAGTCAACTCTTCACATCAGGTGGCCAAGGTATTGGAGTTTCAGCTTTAGCACCAGTCCTTCCAATGATCACCCAGGACTGATCTCCTTTAGAATGAACTAGTTGGATATCCTTGCAGTCCAAGGGACTCTCAGCAGTCTTCTCCAACACCACAGTTCATGGGGATGAGCCAGAAAGACGTTGTGGGGTGGGAGGTGGGAGGGGGATTCAGGATTGGGAGCTCGTGTACACCTGTGGTGGATTCATGTTGATGTATGGCAAAGCCAATAGAGTATTGGAAAGTAAAATAAAGTAAAAAAAAAAAAAAAAGAAAAAAAGAAAACACATGTAACGAACACTGAAAACAAAGGAAAAAAAAAAGCATCAATTCTTCGGTGCTCGGCTTTCTTCACAGTCCAACTTTCACATCCATACATGACCACTGGAAGAACCACAGCCTTGACTAGACGGACCTTTGTTGCAAAGTAACAAAGGTCTCTGCTTTTTAGTATGCTATCTAGGTTGGTCATAGCTTTCCTTTTTGACTTTATAGAAACTATCAATTCCTTGATAGTAAAATAAAACCACAATAATGCTAACAATTCAAAATTAATCTGGTACTTAGTTCAGTGACCAACATAAGTGTTTTTCATGCATTATTTATTTTAACCTATGTGGTTGATATTCATATTATTGACACTTTATAGTTGGGAAGTAACTTCTCAGTGCAGCCTTGGCCCCAAGGGGCATAGCTCCACCATTCTTCAACAGCATCTTCCCCATCATCTGCCCTGTAGCCTTCAGTATTCTTACCCTGACAGTTCCCTCATCTTGTACTTAACAATTCACCTCTACTCCTACATGCTGGACACTTAGCTCTGCTGAACTGAAGAGGAAAAAAAATAATTGAATACCATGCAAGTTGGTTCACAGAGCTTATGGTTTCTGTGAGATGTGGTTTTCTGTGCCTTTATGACTAGGCTACGGTACCCAGTTATTCAATCAAGCAATAACCTAGCTGTCGCTGTGAGGTATTTTGTAGATGTGTCTTAAAATCAGATGTGTCTGGCTTTAAGTCAAGCATATTGTTCTCAATAATGCTAGTGGATTGTAGCATCTGCCCGTGTCTAAGAGTTTCCACCCTGAAAGTCTGCTCTACAGATAACTGACTTATTAGTTTCCACAACCAAGTAAACCAATTTCTTGAAGTAATTCTCTTTCTATAGATGTGTATGTATATACATGTGTTTGTGATTATACAGACATAGTTTGTACATCTATCCCGTGTGTTCTGTTTTTCCAGAGCACCCTGACTCGCCTCCACCTCCAGTCTCAGTTGGGTCTTCCACATCTCTCAGCAATTCTTTTCATTGTCCTGGATCCATGACATCTCTCAACACCCCTCACACCTTCAACTAGCTCTTCATGCTCCCCACTCTGCTCTACTCTCTTTCAGTAGGAGACATTGTTTCCTATTTCACAAAGACAATTACAGCTATTTGATTTGAACTCCTTACAACTCCAACTTCACACACATGAACCTCTCTCTGCTTGCAGTCATCATTGTCTTTTTCTCCCAACACTGACCATAGTTCCTAGAGGGGACAGCTATCAGTACCAGGTGACATCCCCTCCCTCCTCACCTAGAGAGAAGCTGCCCAGTGCAAGTGGAACATTGTTTTGCACAGTCCAGCATTATCCCTTCCTTTGGAAGAATCATTTCTCCTTTTCCATTTGGTTGTCAGCTGCCAACATGATACCCCAATCCCATGACCATCAGATAATGAGTAGCTCGTTTTTTATCATAGGTAGGAAACAAGAAGTGCATCTTATCACTAGTAGATGATAAAGAGTTGAGTACTTCATGATACATTCCATGCCCCTGAACAAGTGATTGGTCCGTGGGATTGGCGTAGGATGTAACTTAGGTCAAACAGAACTCTTCCCCAGTAGAGTTTTATACTGATGGTGGAGGTGCAAATCTTAGCCCTCACACAAACTTCTGAGCTAGCTGTAAGGATATGAATCGGGATCCACCAGTGGCCCTATGAAGAGCATGAGTTCAACACACAGGGCAAAGGGCAGAGGGAAACAGTCCTGATCATATTGAGTCCCAGAAGTCTCAGAAAGGACCCTTATTCCCAAACTTCCCAGATCATTAAGCGAATACAGTACACTTTGTGGGTCTGTCACTGACATACCAAAGTCCTAACTACCACAGGAACAGGTTTTTCGGAAATGTGGAACAGGGACCTAAGAGGTTCTGTCCGTCATCTGGGAGAGCCAGAGCCACATCAATGCCCCGCCATGCCACATGCTTAAGCACATACCCGAGGGTGACTCTGGGAGTCACCAGCATACAAAGGCCAGTCCCAATCTTTGGGGACAGAGGGACACTAATGACCACAAAATGAAGTGATTTTCCACACCAGGATTAAGATCTACTCCACCAAGAAAGCACGGGGTTAGGAAGCCCTGGACAGGGAGAGGGTGGGGAGACTAGTAAAGTGACTATTTTAATTTTTATTTAAAAGTGAAAGTATATGGGACTTCCCTAGTGGTTCAGTGGTCAAGACTCCACACTTTCAATGCAGGGGATGCCGGTTCGATCCCTGGTGGAGAAACTAAGATCCCATATGCTGCATGGCGTGGCCAAAAAAACTATTTTTAAGATAATAACTAAAGAAATGTGAAAGTATATGGGTGTTTTGACTCAAAATTGCCCAAAGATAATAACATTTTTAGGAGGGTTTATTTTACTGTGGTTTTGCAAGGTGTTAACACTATCGCTCACAGATAATGGGTTATGCATACAAATGTCTCTCTGTATTATTTCCTACAAATGTATCTACAAATGTTTTATGTCTTTGGTCTCACAAGGAAGGAAGATACAACAGAGGCAACCACAGAAGAAGAGTAGAAAGAGTAGGAAAACACCTTAAATTTCCATCTCATTTTAATGGCACCAACGGCAATCAAGTTAGCCCAGCTGGAATCTTGGAAGTCTTGGTCTTTTTCCTTTCCTGTCCTATCTCTTTGCTCTGTCTCTAATCCTGTCGATTCTGCTTTTAGCATCTCTCTGAACTCAGTCCCACCACTGCTAATGCCACAACTTCCTTGTTGATGTCCCTCTGACCTCACCTTGCTCTGTTTCTGCTGAATACAACAACTGTCTTTCTCAAATAAAAATCTTATGTCACTTCTCTGATTAAAATCTGCCCGTGACTCCCTACTAACAATAGGAGGAAGAACACATTATTAACATAGCAACCTATCCTTGTGTTTATACTCATCCTCAGTTACCTCACGTGTTCTGTCCTCCTGGCTCCCCTAGGGACTCCTCCTTATCTAGCAAGATTCAGGTCAAACACCTCTTCCTCCATTTGGCTTTCCCGGCCCCCTCATACAAAGCTAGGTGCTCTCTCTAATCCCAGGATACCTCTGTCTTTATAATTATTGGTATATGAACTGATTTTCCCTCCTCTCCAGTGAAGTACCTGGAACACTCTTGTGCTTATGAATAGTTTGAAGAAGGGTTGGTATTGGGAAGAGACTCAAGCTTTTTAAGGTCACTGACACCCAAAGTGCCAAGGGTTTGGTGAGCACCTTAATTCACTCTTTATTTTTTCATTATAATATTATAAACCAGGGTATTTTCCAAACTGGAAGCATCTAATTTTACTATAAAAATGAAGTGAGAAATAAGATTCGCTCTACAGAAGTTTTCCTATTTATGTCAATTCACTTGAACACATGCATTCCAACATTAATGTCAAACAATGTTGACACTGTTTGAGCTTCATAGTTAAAGTTGCTTGACAAACGCAATTGCAAGAATCAGTCCCTTTGAAAGAAATGCTGCATATCTAGTGGAGAGCAGTGGATGGAGGTTGTGCATATATATCTGCTTGGTCTGATTTATTGGTGTCCTCTTTAGTAGTGCTTCTTAGACTTTAAAGCATATGGGAGTCACCTGAGGCTCTCACTAAAATGAAGACTCTGATTCAGGAGGGGTGGGGTGGGACCCCCTCTAACAAGCTCTTAGGTGATGCTGATGCCATGGTCCACATACCACATTTTAAGAGCCTCTACAGTGCGTACATGATAAAAGTGGTAGTTCCAGGCCCCCCAAACATGACATCAAGCCAAAGCTAACAGAAAAGTTTCCCTTTCCTCCCAGAGACCATGTAGACACATCCACTTAGGTGTCATGGTTTAGCTCATTAGAAGATAGACAAAATCATATTCTTGCTCTGGTACACTTAGATACGACATCTAAAGTTTAAAACTTTACCGTCTGACATGAAATGCTAAACAAGAACATACCAATTAAAATGCTCCTTTCTTTAAAAAATACCACATTTGAGGCCAATTTATAACTTGCTTTAGAAACTGCTAAATGCCTAATTAAAAATGATTTCAGTGACATTTTCAGCTTTTCTTTTTTTTTTTTCCTTTGAAATTTCAGAGACAGAGGCTGATTANTGTGAAAGTATATGGGTGTTTTGACTCAAAATTGCCCAAAGATAATAACATTTTTAGGAGGGTTTATTTTACTGTGGTTTTGCAAGGTGTTAACACTATCGCTCACAGATAATGGGTTATGCATACAAATGTCTCTCTGTATTATTTCCTACAAATGTATCTACAAATGTTTTATGTCTTTGGTCTCACAAGGAAGGAAGATACAACAGAGGCAACCACAGAAGAAGAGTAGAAAGAGTAGGAAAACACCTTAAATTTCCATCTCATTTTAATGGCACCAACGGCAATCAAGTTAGCCCAGCTGGAATCTTGGAAGTCTTGGTCTTTTTCCTTTCCTGTCCTATCTCTTTGCTCTGTCTCTAATCCTGTCGATTCTGCTTTTAGCATCTCTCTGAACTCAGTCCCACCACTGCTAATGCCACAACTTCCTTGTTGATGTCCCTCTGACCTCACCTTGCTCTGTTTCTGCTGAATACAACAACTGTCTTTCTCAAATAAAAATCTTATGTCACTTCTCTGATTAAAATCTGCCCGTGACTCCCTACTAACAATAGGAGGAAGAACACATTATTAACATAGCAACCTATCCTTGTGTTTATACTCATCCTCAGTTACCTCACGTGTTCTGTCCTCCTGGCTCCCCTAGGGACTCCTCCTTATCTAGCAAGATTCAGGTCAAACACCTCTTCCTCCATTTGGCTTTCCCGGCCCCCTCATACAAAGCTAGGTGCTCTCTCTAATCCCAGGATACCTCTGTCTTTATAATTATTGGTATATGAACTGATTTTCCCTCCTCTCCAGTGAAGTACCTGGAACACTCTTGTGCTTATGAATAGTTTGAAGAAGGGTTGGTATTGGGAAGAGACTCAAGCTTTTTAAGGTCACTGACACCCAAAGTGCCAAGGGTTTGGTGAGCACCTTAATTCACTCTTTATTTTTTCATTATAATATTATAAACCAGGGTATTTTCCAAACTGGAAGCATCTAATTTTACTATAAAAATGAAGTGAGAAATAAGATTCGCTCTACAGAAGTTTTCCTATTTATGTCAATTCACTTGAACACATGCATTCCAACATTAATGTCAAACAATGTTGACACTGTTTGAGCTTCATAGTTAAAGTTGCTTGACAAACGCAATTGCAAGAATCAGTCCCTTTGAAAGAAATGCTGCATATCTAGTGGAGAGCAGTGGATGGAGGTTGTGCATATATATCTGCTTGGTCTGATTTATTGGTGTCCTCTTTAGTAGTGCTTCTTAGACTTTAAAGCATATGGGAGTCACCTGAGGCTCTCACTAAAATGAAGACTCTGATTCAGGAGGGGTGGGGTGGGACCCCCTCTAACAAGCTCTTAGGTGATGCTGATGCCATGGTCCACATACCACATTTTAAGAGCCTCTACAGTGCGTACATGATAAAAGTGGTAGTTCCAGGCCCCCCAAACATGACATCAAGCCAAAGCTAACAGAAAAGTTTCCCTTTCCTCCCAGAGACCATGTAGACACATCCACTTAGGTGTCATGGTTTAGCTCATTAGAAGATAGACAAAATCATATTCTTGCTCTGGTACACTTAGATACGACATCTAAAGTTTAAAACTTTACCGTCTGACATGAAATGCTAAACAAGAACATACCAATTAAAATGCTCCTTTCTTTAAAAAATACCACATTTGAGGCCAATTTATAACTTGCTTTAGAAACTGCTAAATGCCTAATTAAAAATGATTTCAGTGACATTTTCAGCTTTTCTTTTTTTTTTTTCCTTTGAAATTTCAGAGACAGAGGCTGATTACTTTCATGAGAGGGGTGGGCATTGGTTATAGATTTGAACTTTTATTTATTCTTAGTTTTCCAGAATAAAGTGAAAATTACATCTAAACAACCCTTGACTCTGAGGAATTCTTTTTTTAAGCAAGAAAATTGGATTCTATTCTACAAAGCACTTGTTTCTTCAGAGACTTCAAGATGAGCCATAACAGCAGCAAGAATTCTAAATTTTAATGGCTATAAGCTCCGAAAGATACTAGAAAATCCAATTTACAGAATGAGCCTAAGTGTTCATTAACAGACACTTCGTTAAATAAAGCATATGCATAAATATTACAGAATACCAGCAGTCAGTAAACATAAGACAATAGATGTATCTATTTATATAGATAGATAAAATATATTAAGGGAATAAATCAGATTTGATCACACTAACTATAGTATGATCCTATTTTTTGGGGGAAAAAAAGGTATAGAATGTATGCTAGAGTAACACACTCCAAATAATATTTGGTGGTTTTGGCAGTGGTATTATAGGAGACTTGATTTTTCTTTTTTTCTGAAGTGAATAGTCTTTTAAAAATTTAGTTTATAATGGGCCCAGACTAAGCTATGGGCCATTTTCACATATCCCTAGACTAAACTCTGAGATTGAAAAACGCAGATGCTAGAAAACACCATCTTCATTTATGGTAATAAAATATAAATACAGAGGTTAAAACTGACAAAGAGCCCAAGGTTCTCAATGGGCAGGACAAAATGCATCAAATCTGCCCTTAAAAGTGGTTTCCACCAGGCCTTGATTAGCTAACAGGGGAAAAATCTGGAACATGCCACCCAAGATGGGTTAGGTTCCTACTAATCCTGTGGCATAACAAATATTTTTTGGTGGCAATTCCAAAGATTTGAAGGTCTGGGTTAGGCCTTGTTGTTGTTGTTTAGTTGCTAAAAGGTGTTCGACTCTGTGTAGCCAGCCAGGCTCCTCTTGTCCATGGGATTTTCCAGGCAAGAATACTGGAGTGGGGAGAAGGTTCCTGAATACTTTCTTACAAAATGCTCTGATGTTTTTATTGCATCTGATTTGCCTCTCTGTCTCTTCTTGAAGGCATCGTCTCAATCTTTAGTCAGCTCGGAAACAATATGATGTCCTTATTAACCACACAGATACCTGGACCTTATCCCCAATGGCCCAGACTGTGGCCCAAGAGCTGGCAGTGTTTTTTTTTGTTTGTTTTTTTGTTTTTTGGTACAAACTTCCCAAATGATCCTGATGCAAATGTTCTTCCTACTGTATCTAGGGAAAACCTGGCCTAATGTAAGCCTTTGTTCCATTGCAAAACTCCATTCTGGGTGGGATGGAGCAATTACTCCCTCCCTACCTTCCTTCCTCACTCTGGAAGATCTGGCCTTCCAAATTATCCCCTTCTATTACTACTAGATTGGGTAGTGTCACCTTTTCTCAGCTGTTCCAGTTAAACCTCCTAGACTCTACCTGTAGGAATATGGCTTTTAAATAGATCACATCACCCTGAACCACAACTGATACATGTTCTAAGCAGAGACACCACTTAACACGCTCATTGGAGGTTGAACACAAACAGATTTCTTCTTATCACTGACAGGGACTAATGACCGTAGTGAATGAACACTTTAATTTAATCTATTAGAGGTGACAACCAGAATTGTGATCAAGACCCAACTAATGAATCTGCTAATTGAGCTTTGCAGCTACATTACAGTTTGGTTTTAAATCATTACAAGAATCTCTTTAAGAGAGTGAGTTATCTGCAAGATGTTAAAACCAGAAGGCTAGGTTTCTTTGCTGTTCTCTTACTGCCTTCCATAGCAAAAACTGGGAAGAAAATCCCAGAGTTTTCCTTTTTAGGGTTCACAGACTGATCATTTGTTTCCCAAGCTCGTCATGAAGACTAATGAGAAATTTTCATCAACAAATCTGAACTCTTGAAGGGAATGTCTTCATAGAATTCTAAGCAGCTTTAATTAGCATGCAATAAGACCTCATTAATTTGGATTCCACAAACACAGAATTTGTTATAATTGTTTTTAAAAATTTACAATAAATTTGAACTTTTGTGGAAAGCTGTATTAAGAAAATTAATGAGATAAATAAAACTGCTCAGGAAATATTTAGCCTTAATGAGTACTCAGTTTTGGAACTGAAAGGAAACTTGAAGATCATTTTATTGAGGTGATTCATTCACAGCTACACAGTGCATATTAAATCAAGTAGCACTTAAGGCTCTTCTCTTCCAGTCCAAAACTCCCTTCATCCTATTGATTACTATTGCTAAGATCTCTATTAGTCAGATGTGTATCTTTTATACTCAATAAATATTAGCCAGTTACCTATAGCCCAGATTTTTTTCTTTTCTTTTTTTTTTTTTTGCTGGGTTCTGGTTACAGAATCAATCTTTTTTTTTTTTTCTTTTCAAACTCACTCTATATTTTTGTGATTTCTTTAAATGTGGTTATATCTTCCAAGAACCCTTAAACTGAATTGCAGCTGATCAAAGTGATTCCATTTTACAGTGGTGAAGATTTTGACTCATCCTAACTCTATGAAGACAGAAATTGGGTCTGTCCCACCCTGCATGTACATTGGGCTCTCTTGGAGACAGAGCAAACGTTCCTGCTGAAATGTGTCATAAAGAGAATGGAACGCACGTGGCACTCATGGCAGTTTTAAGGGTTCAAGGAGAGGCCGAGGAGCATAGCAGAGGGAGGCACAGAGGGCTCAGAACACACCATATAACTGGAGAACTGCCTGGTCTGGGATCTGGCCCTGCCTCCCAGCTTCAAGACCTGGTTTATTACAGGTAGACTAGATCCATACCTTAGAGGTGGGGATGGAGGATTCCCTTTAACTAAGCTCAGAGACGCTGATTGATGAAATTTTGTATTTGAATGTATTAACCCAGTCCGACCACATGGCTCAGATCAGCAGCGCCAATCACTCTGTTGTAAATTACACAGGAGTCAAATCTGACCGGCAGATCAGTAGATTAAGAATAATTAGTAATAATTTTAAAGGCTTATCTACAATAGAGATGGAGTAGACATGCTCCCTGCCTACTTCACACCCAAACATCCCTTTCTTTCTCCTGTACTTACCCCCTTGGAGCTGCAAACAAGTAGGTTTAAAGGGACTGACCCCACCTCCAAAGGTGAGTCCTTACTGAACTAAATCAATTAGCACACGGCATTTCTCTTGCCAAAGTAATTGGAGATAGGGTTGATATGCCACTAAAGTTGACCCAATCAGTGAAGCTAAGGGTTTTTTACTTTTTTAAGGGGAAAATAGATGCTTTCTATCTGGTGCACTGGCTATTCATGATTGTGTTTGGCTAGATGTAAAAAGTAAAGTCAACTAAATGATTTAAACAAATTCAGTTTCTTTTTCCATTTTAAGTAATCAAGAAGAAAAGTTGAAAGTAACCACTGTGAGTTGTTCAGGGGCTTAAAAATGCCAGTTCTAAAGTCTTAGCCATTCTCCTGGCCTGTCCCTCATGAGGATAAGATGACTTCTAGAGCTTCAGACATTATGATCATCTCCAGGGAATAAAGAGAAAGGTACGAGAAGAAAGGGCAGCACTTTGGGAAGCAAAACTTTTAAAGAAATAATCAGCAGACTTACACTTGTGTCTCTTTCACTATGTCACCTACTCATCTCTAGATGCTAAGAAGTTTGGGGAATGCAGTATTTCAGCTGCGTTTTTAAAAAACAGGTGTTCCAGTTAATTACAAAGGAAATTAAAGTGTGTGACGGCTAATACTATAAAGATTTTTGCAGATATGAAATGAAAAATCTTGTAATTTTTGGCATGCAAAAATTATAAGAGTAGCAATGATAGAAGAAATGTTTTTCTTCCAAGTTATGAGTTTACGATTAACTCTCTGTGACACTTTTATGTCGGATTTCAGTTAGACAAATAGAAGCCAATGAAGGGGATCATAGGAGTGGGTAATGAGGAATCAATATTCTCTTATAGGAGATTCCTTGGTGGTCTAGTGGTTAAGTCTTATTGCTTTCACTGCTATGGGCCTGAGTGTGATTCATGCTTGGGGAACTAAGATCTCACAAGCTGTGTGGCATAGCCGGAAAAAAAAAAAAAAAAAAAGAAAGAAAAGAAAATCTTCTTACAGGGTCTTCAGGTGTGCGTGAGCTATGAGTTATCTGAATCCTCCCAAAAGTCTCCATTTCACTTTACAAGGTCACATTCTCTTCATCCCAATGCTTTAACTTTCACTTGAGGAACCAGCAAGTCTGTGAATTCAGCCCATGTTGTAATACAACAAACCATAAGAGGAATCCAAGAGCCTCTTAGGGAGAGTGAAAATGCTGGCTTAAAACTCAACATTCAAAAAACAAGGTCATGGCATCCAGTCCCATCACTTCATGGCAAATAGAAGTGGAAAAAGTGGAAGCAGAGACAGATTTTCTTTCCTTGGGCTTCAAAATAATTGCGGATGGTGACTGCAGCCATGAAATTCAAAGATGCTTGCTTCTTGGAAGGAAAGCTATGACAACCTAGACAGCATATTAAAAAGCAGAAACTTTGCCAACAAAGGTCCATATAGTTAAAGCTATGCTTTTTCCAGTAGTCATTCCTTTGTGGCTCATATGGTAAAGAATCTGCCTAAAATGCAGGAGATCTGGGTTTGATCCCTGGGTCAGGAAGATCTGCTGGAGAAGGGAATGGCTACCCACTCCAGAATTACATGGTCAGAGGAGAGTGGCAGGCTACAGGGGTCACAAAGAGTCAGACTTGACTGAGTGACTAACACTTTCACATTTTCACAAGTATAGATGTAAGAGTTAGACCTTAAAGAAGGCTGAGTGCCAAAGAATTGATGTTTTTGAATTGTGGTGGTGCTGGAGAAGACTTGGGAGTCCCTTGGACTGCAAGGAGATCAAACCAGTCAGTCCTAAAGGAAATCAACACTGAATATTCATTGGAAGGACTGATGCTGAAGCTCTAATACTTTGGTCATCTGATGTGAAAAGCTGCCTCATTGGAAAATACCCTGATGGAGGGCAAGACTGAGGGCAGGGGAAGGGAGTAGCAGAGGATGAGGCAGTTGGATGGCATCACCAACTCAGTGGACATGAGTTTGAGTAAACTCTGGGAGATAGTGAAGGACAGGGAAGCCTGGTGTGCTGCAATCCATGGGGTTGCAAAGAGTCAGACATCACCTAGCAACTGAACAACAATAGGATCAGAGCATATATCTGATACTCAGCTTTATCAATTCAGTGGCTATAACAGATGATATTCTTTTAACTCAGACCTAGAAACTGCCTCCTTTTCTGAGCCAACAATGAGGCAAGAATTGAAAACTTGTTTTCTTTTTCTAAGCCCTCTAGCTCAATTATATGTAACTAGTACAACCAGATTTCTTTAGAATAGTATATGAAAGCAGGCACTTGAGCCCATGGAAGCCTGTCTTTCGAGGTCACTTCACTCCAATTAACCACAGCCAACGTTTAAGAAAATGCCTCACTCCACATGCCTTTAAACCAAACTAGATAAAACAACTAATCTCAGATTCCCATTTCCTTAATAATATGCTATGTCAAAACATTTTCAGTACCACTTACTATACTTCATTGCAAAATGTAGTTGCAAAAACCAGAATTCACTTTAACCAGGCTAAGTAGAAAGAGATGAATAAAAGTACCACACAGGATCTCTGGGAGGGCCTGGGAACCAAATTCGGATGCTGCAGATGCAATTCAGATAGGAAAAAACACTCCACCACATCATACACTGATATTGATCCTCCTTATAAGACATCAGCACTAGTTGATTTTAGATCCTAGGAACCTTGTAACAACCACCCCAGAAGAACCATTCAACCACAGCCACTCTGCCTGAACAAGAAAGAATGTCACCCTCATTCTTGCTGTTGGTGAACATCTTGTGAATACAAGGAAAGCCAATCCTAGGTTAAAGCTGACATTTTAGGGAATACTGAGCACAAGTGGAAAGAATTTGCTTCTTTGAAATATCATTGAGCTATTAGATGAAAGCCTCTTCTAGTCAAAGCTATGGTTTTTCCAATAGTCATGTATGGATATGAGAGTTAGACTATAATGAAAGCTGAGCACTGAAGAATTGATGCTTTTGAACTCTGGTGTTGGAGAAGACTCTTGAGAGTCCCCTGGACTGCCAGGGTATCAAACCAGTCAATCTTAAAGGAAATCAGTCCTGAATATTTACTGGAAGGACTGATGCTGAAGCTGAAGCTCTAGTACTTTGGCCACCTGATGACTCAGTGGAACTGACTCACATAAAAGACCCTGATGCTGGGGAGTATTGAAGGCAGAAGGAGAAGGGGATGACAGAGGATGAGATGGTTGGATGGCATCACCGACTCAATGGACATGAGTTTGAGCAAGCTCCAGGAGTTGGTGATGGACAAGGAAGCCTGGCGTGCCGTAGTCCATGCGGTTGCAAAGAGTCAAACACGACTGAGTGACTGAACTGAACTGAACTAGAAGAAAGCAACCGAAAAACCCATTCTACCTTGAATTATCCAGTGAGCTGAGTGAGTGAATATGTTATCAGTTATGCCATGTCTACTTGGCTGTTTAATGTTTGCAACATGGAGTCCTAGTTGACTTAAGAGACACACCTAGCAGGAAGACATTCAGATCTTGTCTTTGAGTTAGGGTGTTCTTTTTCCTACACAGTGCTTGAATCAGACCTTCCAACCTGTGGCTTATCAGGTTTCTATTTCCTATTCCATGGGCTGGTTGATCTTAATTATGTAATTCAAAATTTAAATACAAATTATACCATACAAAGAAGAATAATTTGAAGACTCGGTAATTTTAGAGATATAATAAGATAGGAGACCTTAAATCATAAAAGGAAAACAGACATACTTGATTATTAAATATGGCAAAGATACTTAAGCCAAAATAAGAAAACTAATAGAGTGGAAAAATATCTGCATAACATATAAAAAAGGGTTGACATCTCTAATAGCCTAAGTTTCCATAAGTTGATGAGAAAAATAAGCCACTTAGTAGGAAAAGGGATAAAGAATATAAACAGCTAAGTGGTCACAGACTGCACGAAAACATATAAGAAATGCAAGAAAATATAGTCAATCTCACTAGTAACAAAGAAATATTTTTTACAAAAACTTCACAAGCACTTTAAAAACAATAACATTTAGTAAAGATGAAGGACAGTGAGCATGAAAAGCACATTGCTGGTGAGCATATAGTCAATCCTTATCATTTTGTGGATTCCATATTTACAAATTCACCTACTTGTTAAAATATATCTGTAATTCCAAAAATCAATACTTGAATTGCTTTTGCAGTCATATGGAGTCATTCGTGGACATGTGCAGAACACTCAGATTAGTCATTCAATAGGTACATTTCCAACTGAGGTCAAACAAGGCCGTCTTCTGTTTTCTTGTTTCAGCTCATATACAAAAAAGAAGAGTCCTTTTCAGCATCTATTTAGTTTGAATGTTTTCTGCATTTTATTTTTGCTTTTTTATTTTAATTTTTAGAAACCAAGTTCATTTTATTGTATGTCCTGCTGTGCTGTGCTTAGCCATGTAAAACTCTCTGCGACCCCACTGCCTGTACCCTGCCAGGTCCCTCTGTCCATAGGGATCCTCCAGGCAAGAATACTGGAGTGGGTTGCCATGCCCTTCTCCTCCAGGGGATCTTCCCAACCCAGGGATCAGGTCTCCCACATTGCAGGTAGATTCTTTATCATCTCAGCCACCAGGGAAGCCCAAGAATACTGGAGTGGGTGGCCTATCCCTTCTCCAGGGGAACTTTCCAACCCAGAATTTATCGAACCAGGGTCTCCTGCAGGTGGATTCTTTACCAGCTGAGCTACCCAAGAATATATTTATTGTATAAAATATTCTTTTATAGAGTATAAAATTCTAAGTATGTTGTTTTTAAGTTGGAGGATAATTGCTTTACAATGTTGTGTCGGTTTCTGCCATAGAACAAAATGAGTCAGCCCTAAGTATATGCCCTCCCTCCTGGCCCCACTTCCCACCCATCGCAGCCCTCTGGGCAGGCTGAGCGCCCTGTGTCACACGGCAGCTCCCCACTAGCTGTGTCCGTTTCACACATGGCAGCATATATACGCCAGTGCCACTCTCTCCATTCACCGCCCCCCCACACCCCGCTTGTCCACAAGCGCATTCTCAGCATCTGCATCTCTGTTCCTGCCCTGCAAACAGGGACTTTGCTGTATAAGCTAGCATTTCTAAACAAAAGAAAGCTGTGACGTGCTTTCAGAGAAAATATGTGTGTTAGATAAACTTGGGGCAGGCATGAGTTACAGTGCTGTTGGCTGCAAGTTCAATGTTAATGAATCAATGATATATAATAAATAAGCCATATTTAAACAGTACACATAAAACAAGGTTACAAATTGGTTGACACATAAAACAAGGTTACAGATTGGTTGACAAAAATGTTGACCACAAGCTTGATTTAGTACTTACTACTTTAGGGGTCACAATAATTTTCATAGGACATTAAGTGGAATGATAATCAACTATGATCTGCCTCGATCTTTTAGGAAAGTTAATATTCCAATACTAACTGAATTAAGAATGAATGTAGCTTTTGATCACTTCTGCAAATCTATCCTCCCAAAATAGGAGAATTAGCTGTAAAGCAACAAAACAAAACAACATTAGGAAATTACCTGAACATTCACTGATGGGCAAATGCTTAAATATCTTACTATATCCATACCGTGAAAAATTACACACTGATTTTAAAGAATTTATATATACATTTCTCCAGAGGTTTTTTCCCCAACTTTTTCTTATGGCAGTGGGTAACTATCATTTTTCTTATGGTAGTGGGTAGCTATTATTTGGCTTTAGATGGAGTTGACCTGCATTTCCAGTCAACCTCTGTGTGTTGTGTACATATATACATATATATTTTTCAACCTGGAGGGTTTCCTATTAAGACTTGAGGAATACAAATTTCAAAATAATATGTATAATATGACCCAGTTTATAAAAATAAACAGCAAAAGCAAAACAACCACCACCACCACCCCCACTTTTAAAATCATATATGTGTTGAAGGAGTATCGTGGACAGAAAGAGTAGAATGGTGCTTACTGCCCACTAATACTGTTACCTCAGGGTAGGAAAAAAACAGAGGGGTCATGTAAGATATTTAAAATCAGAGAAATTACTTTACCAACAAAGGTCCATGTAGTCAGTGCTATAGCTTTTCCAGTACTCATGTATGGATGTGAGAGTTGGACTATAACGAAAGCTGAGTCCCAAAGACTTGATGCTTTTGAACTGCAGTATTGGAGAAGACTCTTGAGAGTCCCTTGGACTGCAAGGAGATCCAACCAGTCCATCCTAAAGGAAATCAGTCCTGTATATTCATTGGAAGGACTGATGCTGAAGCTGAAATTCCAGTCCTTTGGCCACCTGATGCAAAGAACCAACTCACTGGAAAAGACCCTGCTGCTGGGAAAGATTGGAGGCAGAAGGAGAAGGGAACAACAGAGAATAAGATGACTGGATGGCATCACTGACTCAATGGACATGAGTTTGAGTGAGCTCTGGGAGTTGGTGATGGACAGGGAAGCCTGGCGTGCTGCAGTGCATGGGGTCGCAAAGAGTCGGACACAACTGAGTGACCGAACTGAACTGAACATGCAAGATTTCTTTTATCATAGTTCAACCTTTGTTACAATATACACATTTTTTAATTAAAGAGAAAATATCAAAAAGAAAATTCAATTGAATATAGATAAAGAAAATGCAGATTATTTTGTCCTGATCAAATGTTCAGTGTTTGTGCAATGAAGCTCCAGCATCTGCATTTTCACAGGCACCTCAGGGGAGTCTTAGGCTGTTGGTTTTTGTGCCACATTGTGAGAACCCAGCTCTGGGCTGACATCACCTTTTATTCCACACAACCAATGAGGTTGTCAGAGTTAAATGCAACCACCATTCAATTCTACTTTGATGAGATGGTTCCTGTATCACCTTGACTGGAGTTCTGGGTATTTTTCCAACTCTTAACCAGGCATTAATTGAGAATCTGTTCCTTTCCCACCACAGATGGCTAATGACATCCACTGTGTGTGGGTTACCTCATTTACCCTCAGGGGTCACCTTGATTTTCCTTCTCTTCTTGCTCTTGGGGGAGGTGACTGCTGCTGGCCCTGTGAAACAACAGCTTTGTCATTTTCCTTTTGAGATGTATATTAGGAGATGGTTTAATCACTAAATTGTGTCTGACTCTTGCGACCCCATTGACTGTAGCCTGCCAGGCTCCTCTGTCCATGGGATTCTCCAGGCAAGAACACTGGAGTGGGTTGCCATTTCTTTCTCCAGAGGATCTTCCCAACCCAGGAATCGAACCTGGGTCTCCTGCATTGCAGGCAGATTCTTTACCAATGGAGCTACAAGGGAAGCCCGAAGCTTAGGAGAAGTCTAAGAAGATTAGGAGAAGAGCCATCTCTATAAAATGAGACACAACCCTCCTCGTTCCCTGTACAAGGTACAGCCTTTTCCAATGCTGAAGAAAGGACTTAGCTATCTTTATCACAAAGTCCAACTTTTTGCTTTCTTTTCTACATTTATAAAGCAAATGTTTCTTCCCTCCAAAAGCAAATATATTCTCAGTCTATGTAATTATTAAAGAGAATGGTAGACTTGTTGCCCAATTTAAGAACCCTGTGTCTCATGAAAGATACAGAAAACAGGGAAGTGGAAGGTAAAAGTAAGAGATGAGCAACAGTCAGAGAGAAAGGGGGGAGGTGGGGAGGGGCATTAAACCTGACTAGCTCTTCCATGTTATTTCTACCCTTATTTCAACTGATCTGTTCCCAGTTAGCAAGTATCATTTTGAATGTACTTTAATTACTGTTTCCTTAGTACAAAAATTGTGAGACCTGCAATTTAATGTGCACGTGTTTGTATTTTCCTTTACGTGTTAGTGAACTGATCTTTAAATATCTTATTACATTTCACATTTAGAGAGCCTGGAAAGAGATTTACTCTATATGGAAGGATTCTGCTCTCCCCTCAGTAACAAGATTGATTAACTCCTTGTATCAGGACTGCATCTTGCGTTTATTTTTCTGTCTCTGCAGTAACCATTAGGGAAAGTTTGGATAAATGGCAAAGGCTGCATGCTCGAAATCTATCTGTGGTCCCTTCATAATATACATGACACCTTTGCCTTTACAGAGAGCTTGATCTGACAGCTAAAATACTGGGCAGCATCCAGTAAAGCTGGCTAGACTAAAGGCGGTACCTTGCTCTGGGTGAGACATTGCACCTTACAAGTCAGGCTTTGAGGATATCACTCAATCTCTTTGAAATGAAAATGCTATTTCCATGGAATAAACTATATTTGAAGGCCATATAATTCTCAAAAGAGAATCTGGCTCCACTGGACACAGTAGACTATATGCTCATGTGTACTGTTTACCATGAGATCATGTGATGATAGGATGGATATTGAGTGGAATACAGTACTATTTCTGTACCTAGGATACTTCCTGTCTTCTAGAACCTCAGGAAGATTTTCAGAAGATCTGGGAAGTTGATAAAGGAACACAGAATTTCCTCTCATCTATTCCCACCTCTGTCAGAGAAGCGGCAGTCCCTCAAAGTACTCAGAAATAGACACAGCCCCAAAGAGATAATGGACAGAATAGATCTCATGCCTCTGATTGGCTAGAAGGCAATTAAGCTCCTACTTGCTTGAACAAGAACATTGACTGGAAAAGGAGTGGATAGCAGCCAGCCCTTCATGGCAGGCTGGTGAGAGCCCTAAGCTAGAAAATAGGATAATCTAGTTCAATCCTGGCTCTGCCTCTTATAGGTCAGGTGATTTCATGCAAATCACAGTTTCTCAAGTCTCATCTTTCTCATGTATAAAATGGGAACAATTTTGATATCACATTGTTCTTAAAGCCTCATGGCAAGATTTTTTTTTTTCTTTTCTACTTTTACCTGCTTCTTTCCTTATCCCCTTTCTGATAAAGGGCTGTACCTACATGTTCTACCAGATACTATAGGTATAATAAGAAATTATACTATCAGTTGCTACTTATTTTTCTTTTGCTAAAATTTCATGTGTTGAGGGGTAAAAATAAGATGGCAGCCAGAAGCCAATGTTATATCTCAATAGCCTTTCAGAAAGTTAGCTCACATTATCTGATTATTATAGCTAACTTCTAAGCATAAGAGTTCATAATATATATGTGTGTGTGTATGGGGGTGGGCAAGGGGCATGACCTGCAGCTGGCACACGCTTAGGAAGGGCCCAACAAGGAGGGACTGCTTTGTGTTTCAAGGTCTGCTTAACCTCTGGGCTTAACTAAAGTTTGGCCTCATGTTCAATGAACAGGCATTTTGTCCAGAGGTCAGTGGGCACGCACACAGGGGCACATTCACTTAATCAGGTAGGAGGCCAAGAATTGGATTTTGGAGGGTCTGTGTCTGGCCTTGTCACAAGTCAAAAGGGGGTCATCCCTGAGTCTGACGTGAGTCATGTGGGGGAGGCGACTGTGCAGGAAACTGTCCCAGAACACAAGACGGTGGAAGAATGTTTCTTAGTTGCCACTGTTTTCCAGAATCACGGGTGAAGTTCAACACCATCAGTAGTTCAGACAAAAAAATATTTTCATTTAAACCCAAAACCACTCTTGTTTGTGATTTTAATCATCACCTACCTGGAATTGTTTGATGTCTAGACTTTAGGGAACTGCAGCTGCCAATATGCTACAGTTTGGGCACTAATCTAAAGATCCACCCTTATCCACTGTCTCTCGGTACATTGTCCATAAGGATATGGTGATGATGCAAAAGTTTTTGGGAAGAAGGGCCCGCTTTCACACTAGATGGTGCTGGTACCCCAGGTGCTTCCCGGGACCCTCTGGCCAGCATGGGTGGACAGCACAACAGAGTGCAACCTGAGACGGGCGGGAAGAGGTGACTCTCCCTCTTGTCCAACCTGACTTTAGGGCCTCTCTCTTGACCCACTGCAGGGCATCAGAAGCCCTCATAGAGAGCCTGGAGCAGTCATCCTGTCCATTTCACAGCTCCTGAAGGGTAATATACAAGAGTAGTGATTAACAATTGGGAAAGCAGCCCGAAAATGCTGGTAAGACTATTTTCCCCCCAAAAGAAACTACATAACCACAGGCCTAACTCCTAAGGGTTAAGCTCCCTGGGTTAGCACGAGCAACTATAAAATAACGCTGGTCTTACCAGCCTTGGTTCCTCTCCACCCCTCCCCTCTAGACTCCTTTACCCAGACAATGGAATCCAATCAGTTCACAGACCTAAGAGGAGGGGTTTCAAAAGGGATAAACAGTCAAAGATCTGAGTATGGTCCTGCCTTTGGATGTTCTCTCTTTGTTCAGAAAATGATGTAAATGGGCAGGGAAGATGCTCTTGTCTCTCCTTATCTATAGGGTACCAACAGACATCCACTGGAATTTAACCTGTCCCCCCCTCAAGCAGGGAAGTTGAATTCTTTTACTCTTGTATTAGTCTACAAAAGGGATTATTTTGTGTCCAACAGGAAAAAAAAAAAAAAAAAACCAACCTAGAGAATCACTTCTGGATGATATGTATTAATTTGGAGTTTTTCTTTCATCTTCCCAAACTCAGAACAGTGACAAACACATACTGGGAAACAAACATGGATTAAGCATAAAGGAGAGAGATGTCACAGAAAGCAAACTGTAAAAAAAGAAAGAAAAAAAAAAACCATTAAATCTCTGTTTCACTGGAAATTTTCCAAAAGTAACATGCCTGCCAATTTTTGAAAAATCTCTGCCATATCCAGCTACCCACAGCATCTATTCACAGCTCCTGCTGATACAAACACTACCCTCATGGCCCCACATAAATCATAATACAATCTGCCTCCAGTTTCCCTATTACTCTCCTCTCTGATGAAATTGTTGGCGGCCAACACAGGCAATCAGCAAGGTCAGCTTGGCTGAAGTGAGTCTTTGATTAGGTTAAGCTATCAATATCACTATAAGATTAGACAGCTAATCATGTATATTTAGCATAATTAGCATTGCCACATCCCTGAAGCACTGCCCGGTGACTCAGGCTGAGAACTCTGGATGGTGAGCATTCAGGATGGACAGCAAAGGAGTGATGTACAATGCAGGTGTCAGGAGGACGTTGCTCTTCGGTCACAGCTATTTTAATGATTTTATTTCTGGCCTTTCCCAGGCTCCCCTTGTGGCTCAGCTGGTAAAGAATCTGCCTGCAATATGGGAAACCTGGGTTTGATCCCTGGGTTGGGAAGATCCCCTGGAGAAGGGAAAGGCTACCCACTCTAGTATTCTGGTCTGGAGAATTCCATGGACTGTATAGTCCATAGGATCGCAGAAAGTCAGATACGACTGAGTGACTTTCACTTTCCCAGGCAATAGAGCTATGGCTCTAGGCATTCNATCCCCTGGAGAAGGGAAAGGCTACCCACTCTAGTATTCTGGTCTGGAGAATTCCATGGACTGTATAGTCCATAGGATCGCAGAAAGTCAGATACGACTGAGTGACTTTCACTTTCCCAGGCAATAGAGCTATGGCTCTAGGCATTCTTCCCCAGCTAATGTGTTGATTCCACACTGGTTTCTTCAGTGACAGTTTTCAATATTCACAAGCCCAACGCTAGATAAAACCGAGCTGCTTAACCAAGCTTTCTCAGATTATGGCAAAGCTGGACTGACTTGTGATGAAATTACTGACCATGTCTAGTTTTTTATTTTAATCTTTATGCATCCTCACTACCCACTCCTTTCCTTAGTTTCCAAAGCTTGATTAATATTGAACAGAGTCAGAGGAGAAGCCAATGGTAACTTGGCTCTCTTGTCCTGTCCCACACTTCAGGACAGGCTGGTGAACCTCAGTCCTAAATTCAGAGGTCATCTGAAAGCAGACTCTTTCCCATGTGAACCTTGAATCTCAGGTCTATTCTAAGATGATTCTTGGGTTTGGGGTCATTGTAGATCTCAGGAACTTAACATCATCTATTATA
Organism: Neotragus pygmaeus; assembly: GCA_006410875.1. Taxonomy (NCBI): domain Eukaryota; kingdom Metazoa; phylum Chordata; class Mammalia; order Artiodactyla; family Bovidae; genus Neotragus; species Neotragus pygmaeus. Next base: position 1,034,368 of record SJYV01003245.1, read on the forward strand.
TCGTCTCTTTGGGCCTTTCAGTTCAACTTCGGCCTTCTGACTGATTCCTTCCCACCAGCTTTTAAACCTGTTCAAGTATCTCCCAGATAAAAGCATTTCCTGGTCCTCAAGTCCCTACATTCCTCCAGCTACCATTATATTACCCTCTTTACAATTAATCTGAAGGAAACACCCATATCTATACATCAGTTTCCTTATCTTCCACTCACTCCTTGGGCTACCAATTTGACTTCAGTCCTCACAATTTCCCAAAAACAATTCTGTAGAGGTCACTAATAACTCCAAGCTTCTAAATCCAAACTGTACTTTTCAGTTCTCTATACACTTGATGCTTTAGTAGCCTTTTGACACTTTGACCTCTTCCTCCTCCTTGAAACACTAGTCTTGGTGTCTGTGACGCCTTAATACCCAGGTGTTTCTTTCTGGACTTTGGAAATCCCCAACATTTGTTTCCTGATATACTTTCCTTTTTTTGTTGTTTTGTTTTTATTTTTACTTTATTTTACTTTACAATACTGTGTTGGTTTTGGCATACATTGACATGAATCCGCCACGGGTGTACATGAGCTCCCAAACATGAACCCCCCCTCCCACCTCCCACCCCACATCATCCCTCCAGATCATCCCCGTGCACTAGCTCCAAGCATCCTGCATCCTGCATNAATTTTATAGTATACCTAAAAATAAAATATACAATAGAATAACTGCAAACAGTGTGAGAAGACATAATTATATTATTGAAAGATTTAAATAATTTTCATGAACTGGTATTATTTAGAAGAAGCTATGATAAATTAATAATGGATATTTTAATCTTTACAGCAATCAAAAATAATCATGAGGATAGGTAAAAATACAGTAGAGGGCACAAAATGAACTACTAAATATTCCCACTTAACCCAAAAAATAAGCCAGAAAGAAAGAATAAAGGAAAAAAGAAGAGAATAAAGAAACAGAAAACTCATGCTAATGAACTGTAAATATAAATATTTATATTAAAAAAAAAGCTAAGTGCAATGAATACAAAGGAGACTTTCTCAGAATGAACTTAGAAAGCAAATATTAGCTGTAACAGTTATAAGAAGCATATTTTGAACACAAAAATAAGCAAGTTGAAAGTAAAAGGGTAGAAAGAAATGCACAATGCAAACATTAACTATAATAAATTTCTGCTGTTTACATTTATATCAGTGAAAAAATACAATAAAAATTATTAGCGGAGATAGAGATTTCATAACAATAAAAAAATCATAAGAAAGGCATTAACAAATTTGCATGCTCCTTTTCACACGATTGCAAAAAATAGAATGAATGGATAAATAGACAAGCCTTTAATCAGATTTAAAATTTGCCCTTTCAGTAATTTCAAATACTTGTAAAGAAAAATCAGTAGAATTGATGCCTAAACTGATTTGACCTGACTGACATTTAGACAATTATATATAATAAGACTATTTAAAGTTTTTAATCTAATTAAAATGAAAGCATGATTTCCCAGAAAGACTTGTGGAACAATAGCATTTTTATCATAACAATAAAAAATTGTTTCTGGTCTTACGTTTAGATCTTTAATCCATTTTGAGTTTATTTTTGTGTGTGGTGCTAGAAAGTGATCTAGTTTCATTCTTTTACAAGTGGTTGACCAGTTTNTCCTGCTGTGATTTATGTCAGAGAGTGTTTTGCCTATGTTCTCCTCTAGGAGTTTTATAGTTTCTGGTCTTATGTTTAGATCTTTAATCCATTTTGAGTTTATTTTTGTGTGTGGTGTTAGAAAGTGATCTAGTTTCATTCTTTTACAAGTGGTTGACCAGTTTTCCCAGCACCACTTGTTAAAGAGATTGTCTTTACTCCATTGTATATTCTTGCCTCCTTTGTCAAAGATAAGGTGTCCATATGTGTGTGGATTTATCTCTGGGTTTCTGTTTTGTTCCATTGATCTATATTTCTGTCTTTGTGCCAGTACCATACTTTCTTGATGACTATTGCTTTGTAGTAGAGCCTGAAGTCAGGCAAGTTGATTCCTCCGGTTCCATTCTTCTTTCTCAAGATTGCTTTGGCTATTCGAGGTTTTTTGTATTTCCATACAAATCTTGAAATTATTTGTTATAGCTCTGTGAAAAATACCGCTGGTAGCTTGATAGGGATTGCATTGAATCTGTAGATTGCTTTGGGTAGTATACTCATTTTCACTATATTGATTCTTCAGATCCATGAGCATGGTATATTTCTCCATCTATTAGTGTCCTCTTTGATTTCTTTCATCAGTGTTTTATAGTTTTCTATATATAGGTCTTTAGTTTCTTTAGGTAGGTATATTCCTAAGTATTTTATTCTTTTAGTTGCAATGGTGAATGGAATTGTTTCCTTGATTTCTTTTTCTACTTGCTCATTATTAGTGTACAGGAATGCAAGGGATTTCTGTGTGTCGATTTACTTTCAAGTAACTCCAGGCTACAGCCAAGATTAGTGTCAGTGTCCTTCTCTGCTCATATATTTGTCTCCATATCTTTGATATGTTTAGCACTTTTTTAGGAATTCAGGCTCTCCCATATTTGGAAGCAAAGGGTAAAAGAGAGGGTTTGGATTTTCAACAAAATCTGACACTGTTCATGTCCTACTGATACTTTGTTATTAAGTATGTTGATTGAAAACATCGGTGCGTACAAATAAAGGTTTATTATCCTTTATTGCTCACTGAACAAGTGTTTGGGAGCTATCATTTTGTAAGATGGGAAAAATTAAAAGCTAAACTAGGAATGGACAGAAGAGAAGGACAGTCAGTAGAGTTAGAAGAGTTCTGAGATGGAGCACCTGGGAATTTATGATGAAAAAGATGGAGAAAAGATAAAGCAGAAGATCAAGTAGATCAGCCCTAAAAGGGTGTGCTACCACTAACGTGCATCTCATTTCCCAGATTGTAGGATGCAATGATGCAAAAGTGCTTCCCACCCCACCCAGGAATATTCTCACTGACAGAGTTTAAATAAGATTGAATCTGTAATCATGACAAAGACCGGAAATGACAAAATCACTTCAGTTTATAAGAACTGAAGTGACTCAAAATGAAAACTCTTCTGTCTTTCAAATGATATAAAAATTATTTCCCTTGATGATTCTCCACCTAAAAATACTCATAATATCCTATCAAGTCCGTCCCTGTTGTTGTGCAGTCACCCAGTCGTGTCTGACTCTTTGAAACTCCATGGACTATAGCCTACCAGGCTCCTCTGCTGCTGCTGCTGCTAAGTCGCTTCAGTCGTGTCTGACTCTGTGCGACCCCACAGACAGCAGCCCATTGGGCTCGATCATCCCTGGGATTCTCCAGGCAAGAACACTGGAGTGGGTTGCCATTTCCTTCTCCAATGCATGAAAGTGAAAAGTGAAAGTGAAGTCGCTCAGTTGTGTCTGACTCAGCGACCCCATGGACTGCAGCCTACCAGACTCCTCCATCCATGGGAGTTTCCAGGCATGAGTACTGGAGTGGGATGTCATTGCCTTCTCCAACCAGGCTCCTCAGTCCATGGGGTTTCCCAGGCAAGAATACTGGAGTAGAGTGCCATTTCCTTCTCCAAGGGATCTTCCTGACCCAGCAATTGAACCCCAGTCTCCTGCTTGGTAGGTGGATTCTTTACCACTGAACCACCTGGGAAGCCCTCAGGCTGCCTATGGCTCTCACTAAATATTAATCCTTATTTCACTGATATGTGCAAATGAACTACTTTAGCATTCTTTTTGGATGAATTTGTCCATCCATCAAAATTCCCACTATAAAGGAAAAAGGCAATTCAAGAACAACTCAACCAGATTATCACTCCTTGCAGGTAAGCAATCTACCATATCCAGGTATCTTTGTATTCAACAAAGTTTGGTCCATAGAAGGATGCTCTTTAAATATTTTCTGAATAAACATAGCAATAATTGATTTCAATAATTTTTAAGTACCATTATGCAGATAACTTAATGATTAATAACTGTTTTCACTTAGTCAATATATTTCTATAGATTGCTTTATAAAGAGTAATTACACAAGAAAGAGATGGACTGTACTGAAATCTTCATTCTTATGCTCTGAAAAACTAACCTGAAAAAATATAAACTGCAAAAATCTCTTATGATTATACAGTGGAAGTGAGAAATAGATTTAAGGGGCTAGATCTGATAGATAGAGTGCCTGATGAACTATGGAATGAGGTTCGTGACATTATACAGGAGACTGGGATCAAGACCATCCACATGGAAAAGAAATGCAAAGAAGCAAAATGGCTGTCTGGCAAGGCCTTACAAACAGCTGTGAAAAGAAGAGAGGCAAAAAACAAAGGAGAAAAGGAAAGATATAAGCATCTGAATGCACAGTTCCAAGGAATAGCAAGAAGAGACAAGAAAGCCTTCTTCGGCGATCAATGCAAGGAAACAGAGGAAAACAACAGGATGGGAAAGACTAGAGATCTCTTCAAGAAAATTAGAGATACTAAGGGAACAATTCATGCAAAGATGGGCTCGATAAAGGACAGAAATTGTCTGGACCTAACAGAAGCAGAAGATATTAAGAAGAGGTGGCAANATATAAAGCTCCTTAATCTGGAATTCAAAGCTCCTTATAAAGTAGTCAATACACTTCCCTTTGCAACCTCTCTCCCCAATACTTCCTAGGAAGACTTACAAAGGAGTGACTCAACTCTAGCCCATTCACTGCACTATTATCCTCTAACACTCTGTTCACTTCCATCTGGTTCTTTGTGGGTATCGGTCCCAAGAGAATCCACACTTCCGAAGAAGAGAAATTCTGTACTACTCTATCATCTAAAAATTTTAAGCTCAGTACCACGTTCAAAAAGACACTCAGTAAACAGTGACTAGGTTAATCATTAAGTCTTCTTAAATATTTAAATTCAGTATGGCAAAATTTGATCACATTAACAAACAAATTCAATTTAGATTCAGAATAGTTACAAACTATTTCTGAAAAATTCTGGAATGTAAACAGTCTTACCGATGCAAACATCAATCTTTCCTTTAATTGCAGCTTCATGGAGAGGAGTGTAATTCCAATTATCACGAGCATTTGGGTCTGCACCATGTCGCAAAAGGAGATTGACCACTTCTGCATGGCCAAAAGAGCATGCATTATGAAGAGGAATAAGCCCCCCATCATCGCGGGCTTGGACGTTTGCGCCATTCTGAAGCAAATATTCAACTACATCCTTCCGACCAAAACCTAGAAGAAAATACATTATCCACATTTAAGTTCTCCAAAGAAAATATATCAAGATAGAAGCAATAAATACACGTCATACTAAACTGTTTGGGGATGCAAAACATTAACAGATACAAAAATTCATTGATGAAACACATCACTAACTAATCTTAATGAGAAAGCCCAAAGGGGCTCTCTGATGCATTAGGCAGTACTACTACTAACTTCAGAGGAAGGTTATGTAATTAGTGACTGAAAGCCTGAAGTTCAAATGTTTCCCTGTCTACAATAGCATTCCTAATTGCACATAATGGGTTCTGCATATTTTGTATGCATACATTTTCAAGTATTCAAAGTATACACTAACCAACTCTTGCTAGACTCCCTTTCCCACATCCCAACTCATAAAACGTTTCTACTGAATTGGGGGACCATGAGAAAGCAACAGAAAGTTTGTACTGAAGACAAAGAGAGGTGATACTAGGCAAAAGTGTGACATGAGATATCTTCGAAGGAGCGCCTACTCTGCCACCCGCACAACACAAGCAACTCTGCCTAGCAAGAGGCCTCCTTTAAAAACCTATGTCCCATAGTTCTGTTGCGACCGCCCCCAGAACAAACAAACCCGAAGTCTGACAACTCGTTTATATTGGTTTACAGGTTTAGTACCGATGAGTTCAATCTCTTACATATAATAGCACCTAAAATCTTTTTACAATTAATTGTTAAAGGAAAAGGACTTCAGATGTATGTTAAAGCAGATGGGAAGATATATATGAGTATGGGGAGAGAGAGACCTTTTCACTCATCTGAAATTTTACAAGAATAGTCTTACAACCATCAAGACTGAATGCAGTCCTTCTAAGACCAAAATGGAGTTGAATGAGAAAGCAAAAACATATAATCTTTCCAAGGGGTACATCTGGGACTGGCCTGGCTGTAGCTGAGGGAAGAGTTAGATGACTGAAGAGATTAACTGTTTTGTTTTCTCTAAATATTGCTAAGCTCTATGTTAGAGACATCAGTATCTTTGATTCCCCCTATTTTCAATCTCTGACTCTTCCTATCCTCAGTTCAGTCGCTCAGACATGTCTGACCCTTTGCTATCCCATGAACCCCAGCACGCCAGGCCTCCTTGTCCATCACCAACTCCTGGAGTCCACCCAAACCCACGTCCATCGAGTCGGTGATGCCATCCAACCATCTCATCCTCTGTCGTCCCCTTCTCCGCCTGCCCTTAATCTTTCCCAGCATCAGGGTCTTTTCCAAGGAGTCAGCTCTTCGCATCAGGTGGCCAAAGTACTGGAGTTTCAGCTTCAACATCAGTCCTTCCAATGAACACCCAGGACTGACCTCCTATTCTCAAAGAGCTTACAATTTAGGATGTAGAAAAACAATTAGAACTACTAATTTCAGTATACTATAACTCATAAAAACGGTATACATAAAATGCTACTAGAGCTCAAAGAAGAGACTCTCTAAATTAGTGGAAAGTAGAGAACAGGAAGGACAATCCCAGAGAAGAGTTCAGTGATGACACTTGAGCTGAAGGCTTATGATAAAAATGAAGAGATCACCAGGAGAATGAAGAGAGAAGAAAGGTGAGAAGAGAAGAGAGGTTAGGAGAAAAGAGGGAGTGGGAAGAAGCTAAACAAGGAAAAAGCACAGCAATTCAAGCAGAAGAAACAAAATGTACACAAGTGTGAAAGAGCAAATCATTACAGTAGCTAGGACAAAGAATGCCCAAGTAGGCAGAAGTCAAAAAAGGAAGAATCTTTTAAGCCACACTAAGGTGGTATCTATGAGAGGGCAATGACACCCCACTCCAGTACTCTTGCCTGGAAACTCCCATGGACAGAGGAGCCTGGTAGGCTGCAGTCCATGGGGTCGCTGAGAGTTGGACACGACTCGGTGACTTCACTTTCACTTTCATGCATTGGAGAAGGACATGGCAACCCACTCCAGTGTTCTTGCCTGGAGAATCCCAGGGACAGGGAAGCCTGGTGGGCTGCCGTCTATGGGGTCGCACAGAGTCGGACATGACTGAAGCGACTTAGCAGCAGCAGCAAGGTGGTATCTGGATTTTGTCCTACAGACTACAGTGTTTCTCACCCTGCTTTCAGGCAATAGACTTAAAGGAAATCTTTTTTTGCCTAGGAAAAAAACTGAGACATAATTAACATATAAGGTTATATTAGTTTCAGGTGTATAACATAATGATATGATTTATATATACTGCATGCATGCAAGCATACTAAGTTGCTTCAGTCCCTCTGTCCACGGAATTCTCCAGGCAAGAGTTCTGGAGTGGGTTTCCATTACCTTCATGTATACATTGTAAAATGAACACAATAAATCTAATTAACAATACCACCACATATAGATATTTTTTTCTTGTGATGAGAACTTTTAAGATCTAGTCTCTTAGCAACTTTCAAATATATAATGCAGTATTATTGACTATAGTCTTCATGCTGTATATTACTTCCCCAGGACTTAACTTCACATAGCTTAATATCTGAAAGTCCATCCATGCTACTGCAAGTGGCAAGATATCTTTTTTTTTTTCCAGCTGAATTATATTCCATCGTGTATATACACCGCAATTTCTTTATCCATTCATACCTTGATAGGCACTTAGGTTTTTCCCCCATGTCTTAGCTTTTGTAAAAAATGCTGCAATGGCACTATTTACAATAGCCAAGACATGGAAGCAACACAAATGTCCATCGACAGAGGAATGGATAAGACAAATATCAAGTATCACTTCTAAACTATGGTATGATAGTGGAAGACAGAGGAGTCTGGAGTGCTATGCAGTTCACTGGGGTTGCAAAGAATTGGACACAACTTAGTGATTGAAAGACAACAAAAATATGATACAAATGAACTTATTTACAAAACAGAAACAGACTCACAGACAAAGAAAACAATTTATGGTTACCAAAAGGGAACTGAGGGGATCAGTAAATTAGGAGCTTGGGATTAGCAGATTCAAACTAACATTTATAAAAGAGTTAATTATCAGGGACCTATTATATAGCACAGGGACTATACTCAATGTCTTGTAATAAATTATAATGGAAACACAATATGAGAATTTATACACACACACACACACACACAACTGAATCACTGTGCAGTACAGCAGAAACTAGCACAACACTATAAATTCACTACACTTCAATTTTTTAAAATAGGAAGAAAAAAAAAATGCTGCAGTGAACATGGAGGTACATAAGCCTTTCTGAGTTAACACTTCCTAATGAAATCTTATATAAAATCCCCGTATGTGTCTTGTTTGCTGCAAAAATATCCAATGCCTAGTACACAGTTGGCACTCACAGAGTTGCAAATTAACTGAATTCAATTTAAAATAATATTATTCAGGCTGAATCTGCCTTCTCCTCAAAGACCCAAACAAAATTTTCCCTCTACTTCAGAGGCATCTCAAAGAAATAGTATGAAAAACACTGCTGTAAAATATGAATGGTCACTGAAGGACAAGCAAATTGCCTACTAATAAATATATTTTAAAACCCTGCTTTGCATCTGCCTTTTAAAAAAGCTGATAATATCCTACAAATCAACTCTGATAGCCACACATTTTATTGATTGCAAGTATCAAAATGAAACTAGTTTTAGGGCATCACCAATGCAATGGACATGAACGTGGGCAAACTGGGAGACGGTGAGGGACAGGAAAGCCTGGCGTGCTGCAGTCCATGGGGTCGCAAAGACCATGACTGGGCAACTGAACAAAAAAAACAATCAATTTAAAACTAGTTCCTTTCTCATGAATCTTCCTCCAGATCTGCTGACATACTGAGTGCAACACCTTGATGGCACCATCCTTCAGGGTTCTGAAGAGTTCTACTAGAATTCCGTCGCATCCATAGCTTTATTAACAGCAGTGCTTCTTAAGGCCCACTCGACTGCACTGTCCAGAAGGCCTTGCTCTGGGTGGCTGACCACACCGTCGTACTGACCTGGTTCATTTGAGTCCTTTCTGTGCACCTCTTCCATGTATTCTCTCCATCTCTTCAGCGTCTACTAGGTCTCTACTGTTTCTGTCCTTTATTTTGCCCATCTTTGGGCAAAATGTTCCCTTGATATCTCCCATTTTCCTGACGAGCTCCCTAGTCTTTCTTCTTCTGTTGTTTTCTTCTTATACACTGCTTATTGAAGAAGGCCTTCTTGTCTCTCCATGCTGTTCTTCGGAAATCTGCGTTCAGTTGGATATACCTTTCCCTTTCTCCCTTGTTTTCGTTTTCTTCTCTTCTCTTCTTTCTTTAGCTCTTTAGCTATCTGTAAGGCCTCCTCAGATAGCCACTTTGCCTTTTTGCTTATCTTTTTTCTTTGGGATGGCTTTGTTTGCTGCCTCCTGTACAGCATTACGGACCTCCATCCATAGTTCTTCAGGCACACTACTTACAAGTTCTAATCCCTTGAATCTATTCATTACCTCCACTAGACCCAGCAGTGGCCACAGGATTGGACAAGGTCAATCCTCATCCTAATTCCCCCAAAAGGGTAGTACCAAAGAATGCACTCACCATCAGACAACTGCACTCATTTCCCATGTTAGCAAGGTCATGCTTAAACTCTTGCATGCTAGACTTTAGCATTATGCAAACCAAGAACTTCCAGATGTCCACACTGGGTTTAGAAAAGGAAGAAGAACCAGAGATCAAATTGCCAACATTCACTGGATCACAGAGAAAGCTAAGCAATTTCCAGAAAAACCTCTACTTCATCGATTACGCCAAAGCCTTCGACTTGTGGATTGTAATACACTGTGGAAAGCTCTTATAGGAATATCAGACCATCTCATCTGTCTCCTGAGAAACCTGTATGTGAGTCAAGAAGCAACAGTTAGAACCCTATATGGAACAACCGACTGGCTCAAGATCGAAAAAGGAGTATGACAGAGCTGTCTGCTGTCACTCTGTTTAACCGATATGCTGAACACATCATGCGAAATGCCAGGCTGGATATCAAGATAGCTGGATATCAAGAAACCTGGAATCAAGATAGGCGGGAGAAACATCAACAACCTCAACCTGCCACTCTAATGGCAGAAAACGAAGAGGAACTAAAGAGCCTCTTGATGAGGGTGAAGGAGGAGAGTGAAAGAGTCGCCTTAAAATTAAATATTAAAACAACTAAGATCGTGGCATCTGGTCCCATTACATCATGGCAAATGTGGTGGGGCGGTGGTGTGTGGAAGCAGCAACAGATTTCCTCTTCTTGGGCTCTAAAATCACTGTGGATGGTGACTGCAGCCATGAAATCAGAAGACGTTTGGTTCTTGGCAGGAAAGCTATGACAAACCTAGACAGTGTGTTGAAAAGCAGAGACATTACTCTGCCAACAAAGGTCCAGACAGTCAAGCTATGGTCTTCCCAGTGGTCACATATGGTTATGAGAGCTGAACAAGTAAAGAAGGCAGAGTCCCAAATAATTAATGCCTTCCAACTGTGGTGCTGCAGAAGACTCCTCAGACTCCCTTGGACAGCAAGGAGATAAAACCAATCTTAAGGGAAATCAACCCTGAATACTTGCTGGAAGGACTGGGGTTAAAGCTGAAACTCCAGTATTTTGATTATCTGATNCAACTGTGGTGCTGCAGAAGACTCCTCAGACTCCCTTGGACAGCAAGGAGATAAAACCAATCTTAAGGGAAATCAACCCTGAATACTTGCTGGAAGGACTGGGGTTAAAGCTGAAACTCCAGTATTTTGATTATCTGATGGGAACAGCTGACTCGTTGGAAAAGTCCCCGATGCTGGGAAAGATTGAGGGCAGAGAGAGAAGACAGCATCAGAGGATGAGATGGCTGGCTGGGTGGCATCACTGATGCAATGGACATGAGCTCGGGCAAACTTCGGGAAATGCTGAGGGACAGGGAGGCCTGTGGTTGCAAAGTAGTGGATATGGCTGGGTGACTGAACAACAACCATCAAAATTAAACTAATTCCTTTCTCATGAGTAGTTGGGTTGTTTCTACTCTTTTCCTATTACATACAATGTTGCCAGGGGTAACGAAAGAGAAGAGAAAACTGACAGTATCTGGCAAATTATTTAATTTGGGGAAAGAAGATGACAATCGGATATCCAAAATATAAAGGAAAACAGGATGTTTCCTAAGATAAGATTATTTGTTTTTGGAAATGCTTAAAAGCTCTGGACATCTGTTTAANAAAGAGAAGAGAAAACTGACAGTATCTGGCAAATTATTTAATTTGGGGAAAGAAGATGACAATCGGATATCCAAAATATAAAGGAAAACAGGATGTTTCCTAAGATAAGATTATTTGTTTTTGGAAATGCTTAAAAGCTCTGGACATCTGTTTAAGAAACAAATGTCCAATAAGTAGAAGGTTCTATGTATTTCTAACTAAGGAAATTAGTATGAACAACTGACATTTTGAAGTCTTGACCATAAAGATGGTGTTTGAAGCCATGCAAGAAAATGAAGCTGACTAGAGAACACTAGTTTTCTGTTCTGTTGAAAGAAGTGTTTCTTATCAAAGATCAATCCCTTCTCATCTTACACTTTCTCACCTTCTCAAGATATTCCCATCCACATCAATCTCTCCCTCTCCACCAGATCATTTCCAACAGTATGTAAGCATGTTCTATATGTTCCATTTTATTACAAATACTTTCCTTGATTTCACATGCCCGTTTCTCTGCTCCCCTGCATATTCAACCTTCTAGGAAAGTGAAAGTGAAGTTGCTCAGTTGTATCCAACTCTTTGGGACACCATGGACCGTAGCCTACCTGGCTCCTCCATCCATGGGATTTTCCAGGCAAGAATACTGGAGTGGGTTGCCATTTCCTTCTCCAGGTGATCTTCCCGAACCAAGGNGAAAAGCATCTCAGGGGCATGGACTCAGGCTCTGGGGCAAAGTGCCGTGGATGTGTGGGGCATTCTCTGTCTACAAGCCAGAAGCATGCAGAAGCAGCTGTTATTCTCCTGTTCTGGCACTAACAACACAATAACAGAGGGATACTTCATCTCCAATCCATAGACTATTTTTGCTATCATCCAGAAAGCCACTGGCTAACAATAACACGTTGAACTACATGTAACTGCCATTTTTCTAAGTCAAGAATGTTAGAAATTAGCAATTACATATGATCCAACCAAATAATAATAATGCTGAGTGCCTGCTGTGTGGCAGACCTGTCTCTTATACACATCTTGTATCGATTTGCCAGAGTTCTCTCTCCATTCTAGCTACCTCGGGTCATCTCTGTGGAATTCTTCTCTGACCCTGAGGTTATGAAACAAGTTCCTCATCTGCTGGGGTTCTGGCGTTGTCACCAACTTGCCAAGGAGACACAGGAAGTCACAGGTCTCTTTTCTGTGGCCCCCGTTGCCCCAGCTCCCCAAACCGCAGTGCCCACCCTGCATCTCGCCTCGTGGGCTGAGCACCGACACCTTGCCCACAGATGCTTCAGCACCTCCGGCCGCCCCAGCTCTTTCCGGCGTGCTGAACAATGATAGCCTGGGGCTGCCCGACTCCCTTTGGGTGGGACAGCTGCTCTTACCCGCTCCTTTCAAAGCCAAGCTGATTCTTGATCTTGCCAGGGACCCTCCCAGATCACTCTTCCTGGGAGTGCTGCCCGAGTCCTGCTTTCTGCCGCACTCTGCATAGTGGTTAAGGGTCTGAGTTTGGGGACTTCTCTGGTGGTTCGGTGGTTAAGAATCCGCCTTCCGATGCAGGGGTCACAGGTTCTATCCCTGGTTCGGGAACTAACATTCCAGACACCACGGGGCAACTAAGCTTGGGTGCCTCAACTGGAGAGCCTGCGTGCTGCAAGCTGCGGAGCCCACATGCTCTGGAGCCCTGTGAAACTAGGACTGGATGTAGCCAGAATTAGAGAAATATTAAAACAGAGAGAGAATTTGAGTTTGGAAATCTAGCTCCACCTCTCCTTAGCTGTGTGACTGAGGGTAAGGTGCTGGACCTCTCGGTGCCCCCGTTACCTGATCTGTAAAATGGGCGTGGTTCCATCTAAGGGCGTGGCGCCCACTAAGGTCAGCCAATTTCTGTTGTCTGGTGGAAATGTAGACCTATGGTGACCGGAACTTCTGCTTTGCTGAGAGAGCCTGGCAACAGCATTTGGCCTGCCGGGGAAGGATGGTGACCCAGGCTCTGATACAGTCCTGCCCTAACCAGCCAGGAGACCAAGGCTCAGAAAGGGGAGGCGACTTGCCCAAGGTCGCATAGCCTGTCCTGGTCGAAGCCAGAATGNGGTGGATTCATGTCGATGTATGGCAAAGCCAATAGAGTATTGTAAAGTAAAATAAAGTAAACAAATAAATTAATTAAATAAAAATGTTTTAATTGAAGTATATTTGATTTATAATATTGTGTTAATTTCAGGTATACAGCAAAGTGATTTGGTTATATATATATGTATATATCTATATTCTTTCTGTATTTCTTTTCCATTACAGTTTATTACAAGATATTGAATTTGGTTCCTTATGCTATACAGTAAAACATTATTGTTTGTTTATTTTACATATGATAGTGTGCATTTATTGGGCTCCCCTAGTGACTCACTGGTAAAGAATCCCTTGCCAATGCAGGAGATGCAGGTTCAATCCTTGGGTCAGGAAGATCCCCTGGAGAAGGAAATAGCGACCCACTGCAGTATTTTTGCCTGGGAAATCCCATGGACAGAAAAGCCCAGCAGTCTGCTGTTCATGGGGTCGCAGAGTCAGACACTTTAAGCAATGACTAACAACAACAACAACAACCAGTGTGCATTTGTTAACCCCACACCTCTAACTTCTTGGGATTTGGAGGATTTATCAGAGTTTTTAAATAAAAACTGATGGATTTCTAACTTTTAGCATTTCATTTTAATGTTTGAAAATACTAAAATAGATAAAGCCTTCATCTGGCCCATCCGTTGCCCCTGGCACTCTCTGCTCTTGCCCCCTGGTCCCCTGGACCTTTTCTTCTTGCATCTGCAGAGTGTTCTGGCTAAGTGTCCATCACCGGATGAGAAGCTTATAGATGCAGGACTCCTGCCTGAGACAGATATTTTTAACGAACTCTGAAATAGCACTCAGTACTTGAACTAAATCATCAGAGAATGTTTGGAATTTAGGGGGCTGGGGAGGGAGAATTCTAAACAATTTCCCCTTTAGTTCTCACACTGCTCCAACAGGAGGGCAGAATGTGCCTCATGAATTAAAGTCACTTTGGTCTCTAGGAAATTTATAGATTTTTTTAAAGCATTTACCAAATTCTGTTTTGGGTTACTTCCCGGACACTCAGCATTCACCTGCTACATCAGCCTTGGGAAACTTCCATTTCGTGTTGCAGCAGGCACTTTTTAGGAGGACAGAAGCGCAGGATAGAGGAAGCAGAACCCATGTTGTAGTTCCAAAGCAGAAAATTAAACTCTGATGTGCATTTGACAGATGCATGAAAATCAAATCCCGAGTAGGGGAAGAGGAAGGTTGCCATGGTGTTTTTGCAAAACACCACTTTTGAGAATGAGAATTTCGTGGTACACAGATTTCCCTCTTTCCCTGCTTTCTCCCCATTAGGCAGAGAACATCTGAAGGGTTACGGGAAGAGAAAATCTGGTGTCAAGCATACCCCCTCACAGTTGGGTTTCTGGGCAGATGGTGGGGACATCCAATAATGACAAGGACTCTGGGTCTCCCTTTTTTCATGCAGTTCAGCACTCTGGGAGGGGGTGAAGGCCCAACTCCTCTCCTCCCACCCCCCAGGGGGCAGGCAATAGCATTAATTAGCCTCTGCCTAATTATCAGCTAACTAATTAGTAAGGAAGGTTGCTCCCAGGGCCCTGCTGTGTCTTAATAATTAATCCACAAACTGGTTAATCCATCAACTCCTTCCCTTGATCTCACAGCAAAAATCCACAGTGTGATCTATGCCCCACCCCAGTCACACAAAAAAGAAACTCTGGAGTTGTCTTCCAGCTTTCCTGCTCCATGTGTCTTCTGATTGCTTACCAAATGCCACGAAATCTACCTTCTCAGTGTGTCTCTGACGTGTCCTCCCCTTTGCCTTCTCCCTGCTTCTCCTCTGATTCAGCCGGCCATCATCCCCACCCCATCTCATGCCTCAACAACTGAACAGTTTTCCTTACCAAGTCTCCCTACCAGGTCTCCCTATCACTCTCCCCACTTCAGCTCATCTTTCCTTCTGCTCCCCAAAATATCTATATGAAATGGGCTTCGATATGTCAGTCTTTGGCTTAAATATCTTATCTCAATCCCCCCACCCCTATAAAATTAAGTTCATAATATTCTATATGATAATCAGAGCCTCCATGATCTGCACCAGCTGCTCTGCCTTGCAGAAGTATTCATTCTTAAGTCAATCACATCAACACCAGCCAGCACAGAGGGCTCTTAGTCCTGGTCTTTTGGTGGACACAGTGAGATGATAGCCTTCTAGGACTCTAGGCACTGTAGTGCATTGGCAACAACCTGGTGACTTGATCACTTGCAGCTCAAGCGGTGTAGCCTATAAAAAAGATCTCCACGTTCCCTTCCCCTGACCCATTCATATACCTTACTTGATGCTTTGAACACGGTGGATTGCTCTCTACCCCTCACACTCTTCTTTCGTGCACGCCTCATCTTTCTCTGCCTTCCCAACTGCTACTTCAGGCCTTCCTTTGCTAACTCCTCTTCTCATTCCTCCCCTTGGAGGACCCACTAGCCCTTGACTCTCTTTTCAGTCTCTACATGCATGCACTTTGAGAGCTCCTCTGGTCCCATGGGTTTATTTATTTTTTACTTTATTTTTTTGGGCAGGGAAGGATGCAGTAGGTCTTTGTGCCACTTGGGCTTTCTCTAGTTGCAGTACACAGGCTTCCCTTGTTGCAGAGCATGGGCCTTGGGGCATGGGGATTCAATAGTTGCTGCAAATGGGCTTAGTTGCCCTTCAGCATGTGGGATCTTAGTTCCCTGACAAGTGATCAAACCTGCATCCCCTGGAAGGCAGATTCTTAACCATTGGACAACCAGGGAAGTCCCACTGGTCCCTTGGCTTTAAAAACCTTCTAGGCTATGATGACTCTGAAATTTTTTTCTGTAGCTTTGACCTCTCCCTGAGGCTCAGACTTGAATATCCACCAACTTAACGTCTTCACCAAGAGGCAACTCAGGCTCAATACTTAAGAGACAACAACTGTAGTTGACCCTTGAACAATGCAGGGATTAGGGTCTCCCACTCTCCATGTAGCCAAAAGTCCCCATGTGATTTTACAGGCCACCCTCACTATCGATGGTTCCACATCTATGGATACAATCAACCATGGATCATGTAGTACTGTAATATGTATTTACAGAAAAAAAATCTGTATATAAGCGGATGCAATTCAAACCTATGTTGTTTGAGAGTCAACTGTATTTATTTACATCACACTAACCTCCAATTTCCTTCTTCCTCTAGTTTTATTTATTTATTCTTTTTAGACATCTCATTAAATAGCATCATTCTCCATTTACCTACTCAGCCGGAAACTTCAGTGACTTCTTAAACAGACCTGCTCTGACCACTGTAGTTAAAATTGCAACTGTTTCCCCTTCCCAAGTAGCCCTCCTCTATTTTTCCTTTTTACCATAACATGCATTATCTTCTAAACATGCAACATAATGTGCTGCCTTTTACATTTATTCTCGGTTTCTTCTTTTCCCTGCTAGAATGTAAGTTCTACAAAGACAGGGGTCTCTATTTTGTTCACAGGTATATTCAAGCACATACCACACTGGCTGATCCCTGAGAGGGTATGTAAACATTTGTAAATGAACTAATAAGTGAGGCTTGACTCATCTCTTTCCTTCATAGCCCACATCTGGCCCAGCAACATCTGTGAATGAGCTCACCCTCAACACACACAAAGATGTGACCTCTTATCACCTCCACTGTAACACCCTGTTCCAAGTCACCTTCATCTTTTTTACTTGGATTATTCTAACAGCCTCTCATTGGACCTCCCTGTCCCTACCTGTCTTGCTCCACTCATATCCATTCTTCACTGTACACAGTAGCCATAAAGGCTTCTTTAATGTACAAATAAATTATGACCATGTCCCTCCCTGGCTCAGATCTCTGCAGTGCCCTTCCATAATGGATCATGTTCTGCATAACATCTCCTGCTCTATTCCCTGCCCACAACTCTGGTCTCACTTCCTTTCACTGTTTCCATGCTTTCCAGGCACAGTGGCTTCTTCCTGATTGGTGGACAATCACCCTCCTCTGGACTCAGAGCTTTGCACAAGCTCTATACCTTGCCTGGCACACCTTCCCCCAGACATTAGTATGGCTCTAATTTAGGCCTCTGGTCAAATGTCACCCCACTGAGAGGCCTGTCTTGACCATCCCATCTGCCACCTACCACCAGCATGAAATGTCATCCCTATTCCTTCTAATTCATTTTTCTGCACAGCACTTATTACTGAAAATAAAACTTATCTGACTACTTATTCATTCACTGCCTCATGAGGATGCAAACTCCAAGAGGACAGGGGTCTCTCAGTTGTTCGTGTCTGCAGGGTTCAGAAATGACAAGCACAGAGTGGATGTCCAGTGTATATTTGTTCAGTGCCTGAACACCCACTGAGGTTGCACTTAATCCTCTCTGAGGCCTGCGTGCTCTACAGAGGAAATGATGTGGCCTTGGATTAGAGAGTGACAGCTACAAAAGGACTATTTTTAAGGCCTGACCTCGACCACAGCAGGGTTTAGGAAGTGAAGTGAAAGTCACTCAGTCATGTCCGACTCTTTGTGATCCCATGGACTGTAGTCTATGGAATTCTCCAGGCCAGAATACTGCAGTGGGTAGCCTTTCCCTTCTCCAGAGGATCTTCCCAACCCAGAGAAGAAGATCGAACCCAGGTTTCCTGCATTGCAGGCGGATTCTTTACCAGCTGAGCCACAAGGGAAGCCTAAGAATACTGGAGTGGGTAGCCTATCCCTTCTCCAGGGGATCTTCCTGACCCAGGAATCAAACTAGGGTCTCCTGCATTGCACTCAGATTCTTTACCAACTGGGCTATCAGGGAAGCCCAGGGTTCAGGCGAGAGTAGAAATAGCAGCTGAGATCTTCAGCCAAGGCCGCATGGAACCATTCAGACCCTGCGTTGGGTCCCTACTCTGATGAATACTTCAGTCTCTGCTTAACTCCTGCAAAGATCTGTCAGGCAAACAGGTCTAATAGCAGGAAAGTCCCTCCGTGGCAGTGATTTAACTGGAAGGCTAATAATAGAGCCAGTTCCAATTAAGCCCTTCATGGTGAAGAGGATAAAGTAAGCCTGAGAGAGTGAACAAGAGAAAGAGTATTTTGTTCTGCCAGGAGATACCTTTTATTACTTTTTATTTATTAATTTCATTGTCTTTTATCCACTGTGGAACTTACACCAAACACTCAGCCTCTAAGAACAGAGATGTGCAAATTGGATGTTATAAGGGATTAGTGAGTAAAGGAGGTCTAGAAATTGGCAAGGTGTTCACGCTAAGAAAAGGTTCCTAATCTCCTTTGTCCTTTTGCTGCAAATGGAAAGAGGAATCTCCTCCATTATTTTCCCCTGACAGATGGAGCCTAGGGAAGCAGAATGAGGGCAAAGCTCAGAGTCACAAACCCAAGGAGGAGTTCTTGCTGTGCTATAGACTCCTGGGCAAGTCAATTCACTGCCATTTTCCTCATCTGTAGAGGGGTGCTTTCATTTTTTTTTTAAACCACTTTACTCCCTCCTCTAAATAGAGCTGCTGCTGCTGCTAAGTCACTTCAGTCGTGTCCGACTCTGTGCAACCCCAGAGATGGCAGCCCACCAGGCTCCCCCATCCCTGGGATTCTCCAGGCAAGAACACTGGAGTGGGTTGCCATTTCCTTCTCCAATGCATGAAAGTGAAGAGTGAAAGTGAAGTCGCTCAGTCGTGTCTGACTTCTAGCGACCCCATGGACTGCAGCCTACCAGGCTCGTCCGTCCATGGGATTTTCCAGGCGAGAGTGCTGGAGTGGGGTGCCATTGCCTTCTAGATAGAGCAGTTGCTTTGCAAATGCTGTCAACAAAGGTCACAACACAAGGGTNTCTAGCGACCCCATGGACTGCAGCCTACCAGGCTCGTCCGTCCATGGGATTTTCCAGGCGAGAGTGCTGGAGTGGGGTGCCATTGCCTTCTAGATAGAGCAGTTGCTTTGCAAATGCTGTCAACAAAGGTCACAACACAAGGGTTACTGTGAAAAGAAGCAGTACTCTGCAACTGTGAACAAGGTGATAGTGACACGTCCACCACCAAGAGAACAACTGTTATACTTAAAGTCTCCAATCCAATATCATGGCCTTCCACCAGGAGGACGTGAGGTAAACATCCATCGATTATTGTTCATGAATCATCAGTGTGTGAGTCGCTGTGCTAGGGTAGTTACAAACGAACTCAGTGCTACTCTTGTGGGACGTGCAACCAATTGGAAGAGTTAGATGTCAGTAAACAAAATGAGCCCATGCATGTCTACTGGGCAAACGCTCTCAGGGAAGGGCACTCGCTTGCATGAGGACACACAGCAGAGGAGCTGACCCTGTGGAGGGACTTGAGCAAGTTCTGAAGGATGAGCAGGAGGGCCAGCCCTGGGAGGTGTTAGAAAGGCAACAACCTGGGCAAGGGCCTGGGGAGCAGATGAGGTAGAGGAAGCATGCTGAGTTCCAGAAGTAGCTACAGAGGTCAGTGTGAACGGAGAGAGGCAGGACATGTGATGAAGCCCACAGCGGTGGCCTCTCAGAGACATCAAGAGCATGGCTCAAGACCTCATTTACAAATGCAGATGTAAGCCATTGACACCTATGAGATCTTTAGAAAACACTGCATTAAGTATTTTTTCATCTTTATTACTGACTCTTGGAAGACTCCCTTACATGGCGCCCTGGCCCCAGCTCAGTTAATCCTAACACCACTGGGGTATCAAAGGGTTTTAAGGAAGGGAATCAAATGATTAGTTGCTCTCTCCCCTCTCTGGTGGCTCAGACAGTCTACCTGTAAAGAAGGAGAACCGAGTTCGACCCCTGAGTTGCGAAGATACCCTGCAGAAGGGAATGGCAGCCCACTCCAGTATTCTTGCCTGGAAAATCCCATGGCTGGAAGAGCCTGGAGGGCTACAGCCCATAGGATTGCAAAGAATCGGACATGACTGAGTGACTTCACTTTCACTTTCTTTCCCCCCCGTTAAGTTCAGTTCAGTGGCTCAGTCATGTCTGGCTCTTTGGGACCCCATGAATCACAGCACGCCAGGCCTCCCTGTCCAAAAGGGTACTGCAAAATTCACTTGGAATAATATTGATGAGACAACTTTTTTAATGTGTTAACAAGGGAGCCTTGACATGGAAAACTAGCAAAGGGTAAAAAACCCACCAAGAAAAGGAAACATATTGCTGAGGAGGGAAGAATCTATTTCTACCAATGCCCAGAAGGATTTGGCAAATTCAATATATGAGACAACTTACATTTCTAATCTCAAGGATTTATGGGGATTTCAAAAGGACTAATATAAGGACTGAACAGCTAGAAAAGAGATGCAATCAGGACTTCCTGCACGTTAACAGGGTAACCCATGCTTTGACGGTCTGCATAGCCTGTTGAAAAGTTGCATGTGCGCCTGCATGCTCAGTCGCTAAGTCAAGTCTGACTCTTGGCAACCCCATGGCCTGTAGCCCACCAGGCTCCTCTGTCCATAGGATTTTCCAGGCAAGAATACTGGTGTAGGTTGTCATTTCCTCCTCCAGGGGGGCCTCTTCAACCCAAGGATGGAACCTAAGTCTCCTACTTGGCAGACAGATTCTTTACCATTGAGCCATCAGGGGATATTGTTGAAAAGTTGAGATCATATTAATGGTAATAAGCTACACATCTCAAATTCTCAGCCCCTACACTGTACCCCCTAGATTCTCCTCCACATACTTCTAGAAGTCTCTGGGCTTCTCCCACATATATTCACAAATACATCTCATCCCAGGAAGCCCATGGGGATGCCCAGGCTCTGCCCCAGTACTGCCTGTGGAGAGTTAGGGTCTGCTGACTCCCCATTGCCCTTGAATTATCAGAGTTGGTGAGCAGCTGCTGTTGCCCTGATTCTTGTACATTTCTCCACCTCCCACATTTCTCCCTAGAAAGACCAATAATACAAAAAAATAAAATACTAAGGAAGTGGCTGATATAAATAAATCCATTCCCAACTCAGCAAATAAGGAGCTGGCAAGTAAAACCAGTATTTTTTAAAAGAGTGTTACATAAAAAGGACCCCCAAAATTTGAGTTTTGTAATAAGAATCCAGATGGCATGACTGTTATATCTGCACACGAATTAAGGGGTTATTTGTGGGATTATTAGTTCAAGGTAGAAAACCCTTTGCCTTTTTTGGGTTTTTTTTTTGCCCTGGTTCAAGGACCAATTGACTGTTTGAAAATATATTAAGAGTTACCATCTACTTCCTGCTAGTTATGTACATCATTAAATTTCCTGTTAACAAAAATCATTTAGTTCACAATGAGCAAGGCTCTATGATTTCACTGATGGCAGCCTCGAGGTACAGCTCCTTCTCTAAATTTAGTGCCTGAATCTCTCATATTGTATAGTTTTATTGCCCACTAATCTCTTCCTTCATGGCATTTATCAACTTGAGTAAATTGCACATTAATTTATACAATTAAGACCCCTTTCTTCCCCTCCAGACTGTAAACTTCATAAGACACAGAAAATCTTGTTTTGCTACCTTCCTGAAGTTACTCCCAACCAGTATAAAACCTGACACACACTCCAGATCCTGTGGAAGGAATAGAGTAAATGAAGGAACCACCTACTCTGGTGATCAGGCATTGTGTTTGGATTTGAACCTCAACTGTAAATAAGGTTTTCCTGAAACACAGTCACAGCCATGTATTTTATGTATTATCTGTACCTACCTTTTAGCTTCAGTGCAGACCTGAGTAGCTGTGTCAGAGACCATATGGCCTGCAACATCTAACCCAGTTAGTATCTGGCCATTTATTAAAAAAAAAGGTTACCATCCCTGTACTAGACCAACACTTTCACTAAGATTGGAATTACTCTTCCTTTGTACACCCTCAGCACTTTATTCATGTTCTACTGAATAATGATCTAGACCCTCTGGCTTAAAACATGCGGTTTTCCACTGGAGATGAAAAAAAAAAAAGATTGCATAATAAATTTTCCTGCTCAGTAAGAGTCTTCTCTCTATTGTTAAATCCTTTTTTTTTTTTTTTTTTAGCATTAATCACAGAATTTTAAAGCTTGTCAGGGTCGTGAGAGATTAATCAGCCTCACACTGGAAAAGGATTGCTCTTAACTCATCCCAGGAAGAAAATGTTCAACACTTTNGAGTCTTCTCTCTATTGTTAAATCCTTTTTTTTTTTTTTTTTAGCATTAATCACAGAATTTTAAAGCTTGTCAGGGTCGTGAGAGATTAATCAGCCTCACACTGGAAAAGGATTGCTCTTAACTCATCCCAGGAAGAAAATGTTCAACACTTTCAGTCAACAAGACCAGGGAAATGAAGGCTGTGTCACAACACAGAACAGAACGATGACAGTATGGTAGGTGAAAAACAATCACCTGAAATCGTGTGCATCTTAATGCACTTTTGTCAAAATGTGAATATGGAGGAACAAAGGCTGAAAGGAAGATGCAGAATGAAGCCAGGTGTTCAGATAAAATAGTGGAGCTACTTTTTTTCTTTTCTCAGGTTTTAACTTGTAATAATGGTGGCACCAGTGATAGCTGTACACATGGCTACTGAGTGCAGTACCAGGCAACACGCATTTCATAGGCATCCACTCGGGTGGTCCTTACAGCAACACTAAGAGGTATGTATGGTCAATGCTCATATTTGTGATAACTGTGAGCTATAAAGTTGCTGTGAACCCTGAGTCAGTGAATACTGGACAACTGCTCCTACAAGAAATACGAGGTTAGGTTCCTGCCAGCTTCTGGTCACATTTTCATCAGCCAATCAACATGTAAACCTTGTTTTATGTGTGTTTCTGTTTAGAGACAGTTTATGTAATGTATATTGTTGATTCACTAGCACTGAACTCACAGCCAGTAGCACTGTAACGCATGCCTAGACAAAGCTATCTAACACGCACGTTTTCTCTCATAAGGCACATCCGACCTTCTCGCCCTTAGGAACACTAGACAGCACTTCAGCACTCACCTTGGAGGCCATTTTGAACAGCGAAATCAACCAAGAGCAACACAAATGTGAAAAAGGTAGCACCAAAGAGTGCAAAAAGAACACACCCACAAGCTGATGGAGTGTTACCTTGTGATTCAAATTTTTCTCTGCTTTTTGTGTGTTTGCAAATGATCACAAAAGTGCTGCAAATATTGACTTTGGGATCACATGAAAGTTTTAGTGAGTAGTAAATTCATGAGTATGGAATCTGTGAATAATGAAGATAGAATGTATTATTATTTCCCCCATTTTACAGATGATGAGTCTCCAAAGAAAGAAAAGGAAAAGGTAATAGGAAGAGAGAGGAGGGAGGAGTGGGAGTTTGTAAGATTCATTTTTTAAAAAAAGGAAGTTTAGAGGATATTAAAAATCAGAAAGACTTCCTAATGTTGAACTTGTCTGACTGAAATTTCAAGCCTGTTCCTTACTTCTTTGCCTACTGCCAAGACCAAAAAAAGCCTGCTAATCTCTGTGCACTCAAGTCCACTGCCAGCTTTGAAAGAATGTAATCTTAGGAACCACGCCATATCTCTATGGCAGGATTAGTAATTGACTAGCACTAACAGACCACCTGTGTGCCCTGAACATTTCAGGATGGTAGAATTAGCATAACACACTGAAAGTCACATGATAAAGGCCTCTTCAAAAAATGTCATCTTTGCATCAACAAAGTTCTGCCTTTGTAACCGTGCAGAGTGGTGTGGTTTCCCAAAGCATTCAAGACGTGTTCGACTGTTCTGTAAGGCAAGGTTCGTTTCTTTAGGTTCAAGTTTCTTAATGTCAATTGTGTACTTAAAAAAAAAAATCAATCTACATGTTGGAATAAGCCAGGACATTTGCTTAGGCAAATAAAGACCATAAACCAATTGTAAGAGCTACACATTTTCCAAGCCTATTAGAGCTTCTGAGGCATTTCCTTGCTCATTCTCTTATTCGTAAGGCATTGGCTATGATTACAAAGCAGAAAATCCAAACAACCATTTCTTGACATTTTCCATTTAGGGAGGGACTTAACCCTTTCTTCTACCTGAATGTGTAAGGTTATTACCTCAGCCTTTCTGCGTCTACATACAGTCCTCTCAAGGTCTCAAAAGGAGTTTCTGTTTCCCCAGAGACAAACACTATTCCCATGCATTTATGCAATCAGATTCCACGACTATTTTCACTGACTCACTGAAGCTGGGACACATGTATTCAGCATCTATTTAAATAGCACTTACTGCCATAGTAGCTAGGCACTTGGACAAGTTGGCTATTTTTGCAAAAAAAATAGAAAAAACATTGTAGATGAGAAATAAAAAGAGGTCGGCGCTAAGACCTGTCAGTGATCATCTTCCTTGGCAAGCAGAGCAGGAGGGTTAGAATCAGGTCAAATTGTCCCCAGTAAAAGGCATCAGTCATCTGGAATGTTTTTGTTATCCCAGACAGAAATAGGTCACCTCAGCACACTCCAAGTTGGCCAATTAGACTAAAGTGTTTATGAAGGAACAAATAAAGGGAGTCAGTGTTGAGCAGAAGACCTCTCTCTTCCCAAAGGACACAGACCAAAACTCCCGGAGGAGATAAAATATACCAAAGCCTTTTACAGGAATTCTACCTCCTTTGACCAAAGGCAGCTTGTAGGATCAGGCCGGGTACTTGATGACATGTTACGTGGTTCTTACGCAAACTCTGGCTTCATTTTATCCCCACCTGTGCCTGGCAAAACACACCTAGAAAGAACCCAGGGCAGGAGAGCAGACAGATTTGCATTTCATCTGGTTCAGAAAGAAATGGGATCAGGTGGTGACACCTGCTTTGGCATCTGAAAAAGAGGGTGGCAGGCTTGACAGACATCTCTGGGCATAGGTTTTGGAGTCAAAACCATTGAATTCAAGACTCATTTCTTCCATTTATAGAACAGATAACAACCATGCTCACAAGGGCTATTTTGAGGATCAATGACATAGTGCTTGGAAAATGGTTGATACATCAGAAAATCACCTACAAATGCTAATTTTTACGACTTATAATTACTGCAACTTCTTTCATGTCAGGTGTTTATGTCTACTTTACAATCTAGTTCAAGTAATTCATATTCCACTTTATAACCACATCCTATCTTTCATTCATAGTAGGGTTGCCATTTTGTGGTAGTAAATACTGACAGAAATAAATTTGCTATTGAGAGGACTTGGACATAATTATTACAGTTATCAAGAGTTTTCTATGAGGGTATTTTAATAGGATTGGATTCATCTCAAAATGAAGCATTTTTTTTTTTACAGAAACACTCAGATAGGAATATATATTTATATACACATATGCTTCACAGAATTCTATATTTGTTACACACAAAAACTTTGTGTCAATAGGAGAAAGTATATATCTTCTTGGGCTTAGGAAAATAATAAACTTTGTCAAAAGTCAGAAAAGCAAATTTGGCATTTTTGCATCTACTCAATAAGAAAGCCAAGGCTTAACTATATAAAGGAATATAATCAAGTCCTTTTCTCCAGCCTATTGGCTCAAACAGAGCATTTCTAAACTAGAATACCTGTGACAGGCATAGCAATGGTTAGCCTGTATTTGTAGCTCTTACATAATGAATATAATATATACTCAGAGGAAAGCATAAATCAACTAGAAACTCAGTAACCAGCAACAACGATATCATTTTATTGGTTTCCCTTCAGTGGTTGCTAGATTGAGTGGTTTTGTGCATGTATAACATACTTTTGTTATATGAACAAGTAGTCACTAAATGCTAGTGTTTTTATTGCTTTATTAACTAACTTGAAGAAGTGCTTCAGGGAATTCCCTGGTGGTCCAATAGTTGACTCTGTACTCTTACTGTGGAGGGCCCAAGTTTGAACCTTGGTCTAGGAACAAGACCCCACAAGCGTCACAGCCAAAAAAAAAAAAAAGTGTAAGCCTCAGAGACTCTTTGAAAATTGTATTGCTCACTTATTCAATAAATATTTGCAGCAAACCTCATATAAAACAAAAATATGAATGAGGCCCAGTTCCTGCCCATTAAGAAACTCCTTGAAAGAGGAATGGCATCTGAAGTGTCTCAAAAACTCAAATGTCTCTATTGGGCTCCAATAGGGACAAGGCATAGGGACAACAAATTTGCCTTTAATTAGAAAATTCTTATCAAAGCAAATTTCTGACACTACTAATGGTACAGAAATTACAGAGGGTGCAAACCAGCAAGAAATACTTAAAAATGTTTCATCTTCAAATCAACAATCCCTTAAAAATGGTGTGTTATCAGGCTTTTTTCCATCGATCATCTAGAATACTTAGCCGAAGTTGAGCCAACACAAGCAAATAAATGACCTAAGATGAAAAATCTTTTTTATTAGTTACAAACCTTTGGATCCCCAGGACCCACACAGTCACAGAGAGGCAGTTCAGATTCACAGAAGAAAGAAAAAGAATTCTTCACATCTTCTTTGAAATGTGAGCACCTTTGCTGTGACATTTTGACTTTTTCCTTGTTTTTAAACTTCTCTGTAATCTCTTGCCCCACTTGCTGCATGCCCCTCCCTACCCCCAGATTTAGTATATTATTTATTCCCTTTAAACTACACTGTCTGTCCCCCGATCCTATTGTAAACTGATGTACTATTTATGGGCCAAATTGGAACTGGGTGTCCTGCCTTGGGGTTGAAGCTTAATAATTGTTCTCAGTGAATGAATGATAAAACCATTGCAGAACCAGATGGATATAAAAATGTACCTGCAATTATGCCTATATTATTATGGTAATTTATAGACCTACAACGCAAGGAATAGGCCAGACCCAGAGTTCATTAATCACACAAATTATACAAGAGGCTACACCGGGTCTGAGATCTACAGGCAGAAGAGATGTAAGCCCGTAAATGTAAAAGATAGAAGAGTGGTTTGGAGGGGCAGAAACAATTCAGCCTGGCTCAAGCATTACAATGCAATTACCTAAGTCAGGCTTGTTTTGTCCCCTGCAGGAAAGGAGTACTGCCACTGAATACTTGATATCTTGCAGCACTTAGCTTAACCTCATTTTAAGGTGACATAAAGCAAGGCTATTCTACCAGATCAAATAGAAGAGGATTGCTGAATTGTAATTAATAGTGTATCTGAAGGCCAGGGAAAATGCATTTACGATAACACAGCCAGAGAAGTTTCTACCTTTGACCTGCATGGTCTCCATCAAATGTTATGGGGAATTTACTACAAGGTTGAAAAAGGTACTAGTTTAGGGTAGGCTTGGGATGTGAACCGACACAACATTATTCTTTCACTCACAGATATTCTGAACAAAACACAGTATGAAGAAAAATAATAATAATAAATGACCAGAACATCAGATGTTCTTCTAAACTGCTTCAAAATACATTTTGTAAAGTTCTGCTAAATCTTGCTCATTCCAACCTTTAACCAAAAACAGTCGTTGGCAGAGTTCCCTAGAATGGATTTTCCCCTTTTACACACTAGAAAATTGTCGTGGATCTTATCTAAAACAGTGTGTGTTCTTCCCTGATTTATTCCTTGCTTCTTTGAAAACATCATCCGTATTTTAATTTGCTCTCATCTGGACCGTGTTTCCACTCAACTTTGGATGTGGATGAATGGTCCTGTCGACGGTTTCCCAGAATACCTCCATCCACCATCTCTCTCTCTGTGAATTAAAAAGCCACAGTCTGCCTGCCGGGTTGTATCCCCAGCACTGACCTAGCATTTTAAAATTTGTAGGGTTTTTGAAGTTAAGGGAAAATATAAGCTGTATATTTTCTAAAGGAAAAAAAAAAATAGGGAAAAAACTCAAACCTGGTATCATTATGTAAAAACAATTTTCATTTCTGAATTGTTGTGAAAATCCCAACTGAACTATAAAGCAAAACAAGAAGCAAAAATCAACAAATCTCAGTAATTTTCCTTCCATTTTTTATAGTAAATTGGTCACTTAGTAATCTGGGAGTATACGCACAAGCAGCGCTGACAATCACTCTTATTGTCGCCACTGTGTATTTGTATAATAATGACAAGCTGTTGGTAACTCAAATTAATTATAATGTGAGCTACGCTTGCACCCTATATTAAGCACATAAAAGGCACTGAATGTTGGTTAGAAAGAACCTCGTATTGTCATTAGGGCTACGGAAGGAAGAGCTAGTTAAGTTTCAAGGTTAGAGAGAACCTGATTATTTTATCATATCATCGAGATATTTTCAAGAAAATTCCAAATCTGCTTGAAAAAAGGTCCTCACTCCACACAATGCAGATGGGTTTAATAATACAGTACATGATGCTGAAGGAATCAGCTTAGTCCTGCTAAGCCTCATCCTACAGCACACT
Organism: Neotragus pygmaeus; assembly: GCA_006410875.1. Classification (NCBI taxonomy): domain Eukaryota; kingdom Metazoa; phylum Chordata; class Mammalia; order Artiodactyla; family Bovidae; genus Neotragus; species Neotragus pygmaeus. The sequence continues at coordinate 1,063,143 of SJYV01003245.1, forward strand.
CAGGTTTCCCAAATCCCTACACCTGGAGGCTCAGATCCCAGCAGTGTCAATTCAGCTTTTTATTCATCAAAGGCAAACACATTTCAGTAACAAGCAATTTGCTCTCTTGCAGAGCTCTGAATGATGGCGAAAATGAGTGTCCTGTCAGCACCTCATGGTCAGGAAGAATCTGGCTTTGAACACTGCAGAGCAATTACCACGGCCCAGATCAAAACAACAGGTAACTGAGTCTTAGTTATCCCAGTGGCATAATAACCACCAAGCACCTGCTACTCACCTAGTCACGAAGGTCAAGGATGGGAAATCCCATTGCCCACCCTGAACTGACCAAAGTATCCCAACAAAGGCTGGCTTCCTAAGATGTGAATTATTATCAAATGGGGACAAATAAAGCAGTGTTTTTAATTAAATCAACACTGTAGGGACACCAAAGGGATGTGCTACAATGTCAAGTTGCTGTCCTCTGACCAGACTTTCCAGAATTAAGACAGCACTCGAATACAAACAAAGGTAGAGAGTTATGAGAAGGAGGTTTCTTATTCTCTGGCTGCCCTGGCCATTTAAGACGTGTGCTTGCACTTAGTCACTTCAGTCGTGTCTGACTTTTTGTAACTCTATGGACTATGGTCCACCAGGCTCCTTTGTCCATTGGATTCTCCAGGCCAGAAAACTGGGGTGGGTAGCCTTTCCCTTCTCCCGGGGATCTTCCCAACCCAAGAAACAAACCCTCAACTCCTTCATCTCCTGCATTGCAGGCAGGTTCTTTACCTACTGAGCCACCTGGAATGCCCACAAGTGGAAGTGTTAGTCACTCAGTCATGTCCAACTCTTCGCGAGCCCATGGACTATATATAGCCCACCAACTCCCTCTGTCCATGGAATTCTCTAGGCAAGAATACTGGAGTGGGTAGCAATTCCCTTCAAGACATAGGGGGGCAAATTTTCCATCTTTAAAACTGATGATGAACCAAAATATGCCTCAGAAGAAACTTTGGAGCATTTCTGAGACTGAATCTCCTATGACAGCCCGAGTCTGTAATGACCTGAGACCAGGATTTTCTCAAGGAAAGTAAGAAAGGCTAAGGATTATGAAGGCTGAGATCAAAGCTGCCATCATCTGTCTTTCATAGAGTTTAGAGTGAGCCACTCAAGCACTACATCCATTCTACTCAATTAAAGCAACATCGATTGAGTGTCTCTTACATTAGGTCCCAACAACAGCTGCTATTGAAGTGCTTTTGCCTAGTCCAACTCGAGATTTCTGGTGCTGAGATTTCATTTCCTGAGGGATGTGTTTGTGGCTTAAGCGCTAACACCCAACACGGCGACTAACAGGTAAGCAGCAATGTAACACACCCAAGTGTCAAAAGATCACTGCGGTCCTCAGCAGTTTTCATCACCACATAAGTAACAGAGAAGAAATGAGCTTATGATTCTCTCCCCAGTAAAAGTCTAAACTTCCTTCTTAACCACCCATTGGCTTCCCATTTCTAATTCTGAAAACCCAAATAATTTTCAGCAGAGAAGACCTGCCTGAGAACCAGCCACAGAGAGCCCCTTGATCCATCAGGACAAATGGGTTCAAAGTCGTGTTCTGACAGTGATGTAGGATTATTGGTAGTGATGCTTACATGGTCGTAGTTCAGGAACTTGAATGTGCATTAGAATCATCTGGCGGGCATGTTAAACACTGATACCTGGCCCCACCTCCAGAATGTTTGATTCAGTAGCTCTGAGGTGGGTACCTGTGTTTCTAGTAAGTTCCCAGGTGATCCTGATCCTACTGGTGCAGGGACAAATCTTTAGGAATCACTGTTATAAGAGGACTCAATTCACAAATAATCTAAAAGTACAGCACACTGGCAGGGGTAGGGGCAGGGTTGTGCAGACCTGGGTCCTACAAAATGCTGCAGATATCAGCGCAAATAATTGGCTGGATATCCCTGGCTTCCTGGGTGCCCAGAGACACACTCTGTGTGCGGCAGGGGCTCAGAGAAGGCTTGCCTTTCCGGTCCCTGCTGTGGGGCTACGGTGCCGCTAACTGCCAGGGTTGCTGTCTGTATTTCTTGGAAGTATCTGCTAGTTCACTCAACACTGGACCTGCCATATGCCAGGCACTGTTAACTGAGCAGTGCCTGCCAGCCCAAGGTGGCTAGGCAAAGATGGCTAAAACAAAGAAAACATGAAACCTAGCCTGATAGCCCTTGTGAATCACACCAGTTAGATCTGAGGGATTCCAGCAGGACCACCAACCTGGGACTAGCAATCACATGCAGATTAAGCACATATTTTATCCCTAGAAAAGAAGCTAAGGAGACAAACTTGCAGAACAGGGAAAAAGATATTTGCTTGCAGTTTTTTGAATAATCTGTTACAGCGCTAGGTCTCATTTTTCGTTTCCGGAACAGCATCTTGTTTTCCCAAGAAAAGTTGTGGGCCAGATTTCTATTTTATAATTTTCTAATTAATTTTATGACTGAGTTTCTCTTAGCTTTCACTGGATCAGACCTATGTGCTGGATTCCACAAGAAAATAATGTGGTATGTAAATGTTTCAAGATTATATATACTGATAGTAACAAACCTAAGAAAGGGACTTTCAATTTTTTTTCTTGACCTATGAGGGCATGGCCACAAGTGCTCCACAAGCTCTGAATTATTTATAGCAATTATAAAACTTGTTCTTTTTTTCAAGATTCTGTGTTATTACCTGAAACGTTCACTATGAATATTGTTTGTGGCACATTCCTGCAATTCAGGTAATCTGTCACCAAGGGGTGATGGTATATTAGCATCTCAGCCTTGAGTAGGGCTCTTGACAAAACTGCTTTCCACGTTCTCTTTATTTGGTATGAAGAGTTTGTATACACTAGATACCAAGCTGCGGAGAAGGCAATGGCAACCCACTCCAGTACTCTTGCCTGGAAAAATCCCATGGACAGAAGAGCCTGGTAGGCTGCAGTGCATGGGGTTGCTAGGAGTCGGACACGACTGAGCGACTTCACTTTGACTTTTCACTTTCAAGTTGGAGCAGGAAATGGCAACCCCCTCCAGTGTTCTTGCCTGGAGAATCCCAGGGATGCGGGAGCCTGGTGGACTGCCATCTCTGGAGTAGCACAGAGTCGGACACGACTAAAGCGACTTAGCAGCAGCAGCAGCAGATACCAAGCTAGGAACCAAGAACAGAAATATGGACGGATATGGCCCTTTGTTCGGAGAAGACAATGGCACCCCACTCCAGTACTCTTGCCTGGAAAATTCCATGGATGGATGAGCCTGGTAGGCTGCAGTCNAAATTGAAAAAAAAAATCATGGCATGCAATTCCATCACTTCATGACAAACAGATGGGGGAAAAATGGAAACACTGACAGATTTTCTTTTCTTGGGCTCCAAAATCACTGTGGACGGTGACTGCAGCCATAAAATTAAAAGATGTTCTCTCCTTGGAAGAAAAGCTGTGAAAAACCTAGACAGCATATTCAAAAGCAGAGACATCAATTTGCTGAGAATAAGTCTGTGTAGTCAAAGCTATGGTTCTTCCAGTAGCTACATACAGATGTGAGAGTTGGACCATGAGGCTGAACACCAAAGAACTGATGCTTTCGAACTGTGGTGCTAGAGAAGACTCCTGAGAGTCCTGTGGACAGCAAGGAGATCAGACCAGTCAATCTTAAAGGAAATCGACTCTGAATATTCACTGAAGGGACTGATGCTGAAACTGAAGGTCCAATACTTTGGCCACCTGATGAGAAGAGCCAATTCACTGGAAAAGACCCTGATGCTGGGAAAGATTGAGGGCAGGAGGTGAAGGGGCAACAGAGGATGATATAGTTGGATGGTATCACCACGTCAATGGATATGAGTTTAAGCAAATTCTGGGAGATGGTGAAGGACAGGGAAGCTTGGTGAGCTACAGTCCATGGGGTCACAAAGAGTCGGACATGGCTTAGCAACTGAACCACCACCACCTACCATCCCAGGGAACAAAGCTCCTGGAACTTAGTCTAGTGAGATTAAGCAATTAAAATACAAAGCCTAAGTGTCCCTGTGGGGGAGTGACTGCACAGTAGTACACAGCCCAGAGTAAAGCAGGGTGAGAGAGCTGAGGGGCCTCTTATAATGAAAGATTCAAACTGGGGGAGTGACCTGATCTGATCGTTTCAGAAAGCTGTTTAGCTACAGTGTGGAGAATGGCTTAAAACCAGGGTCTTCCAGCTTTTACTATAAAGAGATAACTAATATTTCAGGGTTTGTAGGCCACGTGGTCTCCATCACAACTGCTTGATTCTGTCTCTGTAGTGAGAAAGCAGTCACAAGACCACATGAAAAACGAAAGCGTGGCTGCATTCCCATGAAACTAGAAACAGCTGGCAGGTTCAATGTGGTCCAGAGGCCACTATTTGCTAAGCTCTGGCTTAGGTTAGATTGTTTCTATGCTAATGCTAGTAAGAAATCAGTGACTGGAGTACTAACAGTGGGCAGCAAGTCTCAGATGGATCTGCAAGAGAATGGTTAAGGAAAGACAGCAGCAAAACTGCAAAGGAGAGCAAGCTCAGACGGGCCTGGCATTTGAATGGGTTTAGGAGACCTCGGGAATGGCTAGGGCTGAAAACATTTAATCTACAAGAGAATGTGTTCGGAAGAAGAGTTACCAATGTTCAGTTTCCTCAACAGGGCATCTTACTATAAAAGCCATTTTTGAGACAAATTAAGAAAATACAGAGTAACCCAAACAAGAATCTCTGTGAAAGGCAGGCAAGTGGGCCCCAGATGGACTACCTTCAGTGGGTTTACTGTAACCAAATATTTAAGGCATATATTGACTGTCAGGGCACCAGCTAGTCACCTCCAGACATGTTTTATGTGGCCTAACCACTGTTTCTTTTAAATGCTGAATCAGCTGCCAAGACTTCAAAGGTAGGAAATTCACACCAAAATTCAGATTTTCAGCTTCTCCTGACGACTCTGACCAAAAGTGACAGCAGCTGGCCTGGCCACACCCTCCAAGTCTGTGCCCACCTGCTGGACTCATTCACTTCTCCTATCCAGATCCAAAAGGAACCTGACTCTGCCATTCCTCCTTTAAAAAGATCGCCAGTCCAGGTTCAATGCAGGATACAGGATGCTTGGGGCTGGTGCACTGGGATGACCCAGAGGGATNATCCATGGGGTCGCACAGAGTCGGACATGACTGAAGCGACTTAGCAGCAGCAGCAGCAGCAGCAGCAGCCCTTTGTTGTCCATTCACTAAGTCGTTTCCGACTCTGTGACCCCATAGACTGTAGCATGCTAGGCTCCTCTGTCCTCTACTGTCTCCCAGTGTTTGCTCAAATTAATGTCCACTGAACTGGACATCTTTTCTTTTCACTTTTTCATACTGTCCATGGAATTCTCCAGGCAAGAATAGTGGAGTGGATTGCCATTTCCTTCTCCAGCAGACTATGTTTAGTCAGATCTGTCCATCTTGGGTGGCACTGCACGGCATAGCTTGTAGCTTCATTGAGATATACAAGCCCTTTCACCAAGACAAGGCTGTGATCCATGCAGGAGGATATAGCCCTTACATTATCACAAATATAATTATTTATTATAAATAGCTAAATTTTAACAAGCAATAAACACAAGTTGTAAAAATATTTCAATGCAGCTCTTGAATGAAACAACAAGCTAGAACTTAGTGAGATCTACAGCTTCTCAGGTAGGAGGAGTCAGGAAGAAATGGCCTCTGGGGATACCCTATTACCAGGAACAGGACAGACCGAGGAGAAAGAGGGCTTCCCTGTTAGAGGAGGCTGGGCTGTTGGGGTGGAGGAAACATCTTGAGGTATCACAAGTGTGGGCTCCATCAAGGAGGCTGTGAGTTAGCAATTCCTAAGAGCCATCTTATTTCTCCAGAGCCCCCCACCCTCACCCCATCTTGGCAGGGAAGTCATTTTAGAGCACCTGATAGGCATCAGCAAAGCTGGGGTTGATGTTTCCTTCAGTCCCTGAGCTGAAAGACAGAGGGAGAAGTCTTAAGATACAGGAGTGTCCTCTGGGGGATACTGATTTTTTTGGTGATTTAGCTCAAGACAGGAGAGAGAGGTCTAGGCCATATCTCAGAGCAGGCAGGGACTGGGTATCAGAGACAGTTCAGTGTGTAAGGTGCTGGCTGCAGGGGCCATATCTGGAGTGATTGGAAAAATGAATGAAAGAAAATGGCCCACCTCCCTACGTCCATCCTGAGCTGCGTTTTTCAGTGAGTGTGACAGAATTCCAGTAGACCATCCAGAAGCAGTGGCGGAATCAGGGAGAGATTAGGGAGGAAACGGACTAGCACCTGTGGGGGGTGGCTGTTGAGGTCCAATGCTCCCTGATGGGATACAAAGACTGGGGAACTCGGAGAGAGGCTTAGCCACTCTCCATGAAGGACTAAAGGCGCATAACTGGCCTGGTCAAATGATGAAAGCTCTGAGAATATATTTGCATATTCTTTTAATACCCAGGGATAGATGCTAAGACAAAGGAAGGAAGTACTTGAGGGCTCCTCTTAGTAATCTCCATGTGATTTTCTCTTATACTGACAACTAAGCCACTATTCAAACAATTATGAGCTCATAAGAGTCATTTAGGGATCACCTTTTTATTTATAAATGAGAAAACAGGATGTGAGGGATCCTTACATGCCCAAGGTCAACTATTTTATGTTGTGCTAATGGGCAAAACTAGAATGTAGTGTTAGGCCCCAGAAAGGCCTATTCTCGGGAAACGTCGCCTCACAGATCACCAAGACTCGAATTCGATGCAAAAAGCAAGAGGGTTTATTGAACCGGCGCGCAGGGGTTCGAACTTCCTCGAAAGGAGCGAACGAACCCCGACTTCAGTTACAAAGCAGTTTTTATACACTAAAGCTACAAGCAGGTATAGGAGGGGTGAAGACACTTTGAACAAACTGATTGGTGGACATAGCTTGACCTTTACAGAGACAGGTCTGGAATTACATCAAGTCTGAGGAGGTTGATTAACCTCCTTGCGGCGGTTAGTCAATTCCTGAAGGAATAATGCTCTAGGTAATCTTTAACAGGAGAAAACAATTACCTGGGGGGTCTCTTGTGAGGACCAGGCAACTAGGCTATAAGTCATCTGATAGGGAACAGGTCCTTTTTTCATGAGTCATGGCTCGCCTCTTAAATCAGAACAAAGAATTGCTAATAATTTTTAACTTTTTCCTTTCAGTAGACTAAAAATCTTGCAGTTTTAAAAATCTATCCCTCTGTCATTTGGCTCTGCTTTCCCTGAGCCTAGACAAAGTTAAAGCTGATTCCTAATGAGTCTTCCCCAGTCCCTGGTTGAATTGTCATCAGGTCCCCTCTGGGGGTCTTTTCAGCACCTGCTCCTCTGCCCCTGCACAAGCCATCAGCTTACCCTGCTCACACAAACCCTTTTAACCTCTCTGCTTTCAGACACTCTGTTTACTACCTTTGACCTGGGCTGAAGAATAGAACAGACCAGGTACAAAGCTATACCTACACCTACCTTACAATGCATAATCCCAGTCTTACATAAATTTCTAAGAGAAATGAGTGCCTTTGTCCACTGAAAGATATGCTCAGGGATATTCATAGCAGTTCTATTCCAAAGCACCAAAAATTGGAAACAATTCACATTTCCATCGACAGGTGAATAAATAAGCAAATTGTGCTTTATTCATACGATGGATTGTAGACAGAATTTTAAAAGAGAAAATACTGATAAATACAGCAACGTTGAAAAGTCTCATAAATATTCTGTTGAGGGGAAGAAGCCAGACACAAAAGAGTACATATTACATGAGCTCATTTAGTGATGTTCAGGAATAAGAATAGGCCAAATTAATCAGTGGTGATGGAAGTCAGAATAATGGTTACATTGAGAAGACAGTAACAGAGAAAGGAGCACAGGACACTCCATCTAGGGTGGTGGGAAGCTCCACACCTTGACACAAATAAGCTTATATAGGGAGGCATGCATGTCTGTGTGTGTCTGTGTATATACGTGTGTAGAAGTTCACTATGATAGATAAGATTAGTGCACTTTAAATTTTCAGCCTCTTCTGTCTTAAAATGCTCTTGGTAAATTTTCAGGCATTTTCAAACAGTTTCATTAACTCATCACTGTTCACAGCCCTAAATTGGCTCTTTCCCAGCCGTCTCCCCCTATTTCTTTGCGTCTGAATTCTCAGCAGACTTCAGGCTTACTCTTGGCACTTTCTTGGCTGCAAGGACAGAGAAAAGTCTGGTATGTGGATAAAGGCATGCTAGTGGAGACAGAACACGGAAGAGTTGGTTCATGTCCTCAACCAGCTCCATGTGCTGACTGGAGTTCTGCACCCTTTTGGTGGCATCTGTTTCTGTGGTCTTTCCCTCTCGCTCTGAGAGTAACTCAAGAACAGGTCTGCAGGTCCATCCTCAGCAACCTAAGTTAAGGAGCAGCACGCCATTCTCCCCTTCTTGCACAGACTGCCAACATGCAGGGAAGCTTGCCTGTCATCTCTCCCCATGGTGGGTGGGAAGGAGGGACAATGTATCACCTTCTTGAGGTCCTCAAATATGGGTCTCCAAAAGGGATGTTTCCTTACCACCCCAGCACACTGCTCGAAATAACTGATTTATCTGGCACCTAGAGATCATTAAAGTCCACTTCATTCTAACTAAGGTGTAAATTAAAAGAATCTGCACAGTGACTTGGGGTCCACATGAGATGTACCACTTGGAATTTATTGTCTTTGCTTTCAACAGAAAGTTCCCTCCACTGGATTCCATGTCCTTCCAATTACTCCTAAGATGTGGATGAGGAGGAACAGGAGCCTTAGCAGTAACCTAGGGGAGCAAGGATGGACTTCTCTCACTGATATTTCATGACCTCAAGATACAGAGACATTCAGCCAAATCCCATGGGTTGAAAGTTTGTTCATTATCAGATTTAAAGAGACTGGGGACCAGCATTACCCATCTTCCTTAGCCAGTCTCATTAACTCCTATGTTTCATGGATCGTGCCAGAAAACAACTTTCTCACTTCACTCCCCTCTACACTTCTACAGAGTTCATTTGTCACTTGCTTCCCTGGTGGCTCAGAGGGTAAAGTGTCTGCCTACAATGTGGGAGACCTGGGTTCAATCCCTGGGTCGGGAAGATCCCCTGGNGTGGAGGGAAGGCAGGCTTGGTCGGGGCAAGAGGAGCAACAGGGAAGGGGCAGCTCCGCTTGGGAGCCCTCCCCCTACTTACCGCCTCATGTTCCTTCTCCAAGGCTGCTGTTGTGGGATCCATCTCTGCATAGGTCTGGGTGAGAAAGAGCAGTGGTTGGAGGTGAATAGAAGGGGTCAGGCCAGCCCTTCTGTTTTCCAGACCTCATCCCTTAAACTACAATAACTGGAGATCGAGCAAGCTTATTTTACCTGGTTTCCGAGCTGGCTGGTCCAAGTTCCTCTCCCATCTGCCCACCCACACACACATCCCAGAGCCCCGATGTTCAAGTATGGACCAAGTTTGCCTGATGAACAGAGCTAAGATCAAAAGGCCTGGCTCCACTCCAGTGGAGTGGTGTTTCCAATCAGATCAATCCAGTTCTGCCATAGTTGTTGGGAGACAGAGGAAATAATAGGTCTGGTTTTCTGCGCCCATATCAGGAACCGGTAGGGACACCCCAATGTGCCTGGACCCCCTTCCTGCAAATGGGACTGCCCCCAGAGGCCCCACCCACAGGCACAGCAGGCCCTAGGTGTCCAGAAAGGAATTTGGCCTTTCCTCCTGCAAACCTGTTCATTCTCCTGGGTTCCTCAACTCACTGGGAAGCATCACCCTTGGGCCAACTGCCCCAGACCAATAATGAGCCTGCTCACAAGGCTCCTCCTCCTCGCTCAGCCTGGCATTCAAATAATGGCCACGTCGTGTGAGCTCTACCTCTTTGTCATCTCTGGAATTGGTTCCTTCTGCCCCACCCCGAATAGCCACTGCCACCATGTCAGGTCTGGACAGCTGCTGACAAGGCCTCTGGGGATTCCCAGCCCTCTGTTTCAGCTCAACCCTGCTTTGCTGTTGACACTCCTGTTTCTGGTCTTCATGCCTTTGCACATGCAGTTCCTCCCAGCCTCCATGTCCTTCCCTCTTCTACAGCTGCCAGAAAACGCTCACTCAGCCCGGTACCCAGCACGAGCCAGGCGAGTGCCTGACGGGCAGAGCACGCTGAGTGATCACGTGTCATTGTTTTCACTGTGCTCTTTCTGTCTTTGAAGGCCCAGCACCCTTCCCAATCCCATCCAGGAGGCCTGACTGGATTCTTCTGAGCCAGAATACATTCCTTCCCAGGTCAGGAACGCCTTGCTCAACAACAGTACCCACCGTCTCCCCAGTCTTGGTTTCCCTATTTTCCAAGTCTTTGGAAGACAGGGATATAACTCATGTGGCAATCATAGCCTGCCCAGGTTCTAGACCAGGAGCTGCAGAGGGAACCAAGGCCAGCCTGACAAGTGGCCCAGGAAAGCCTGGGGTGGGGGGGTGGTGGTCGAGAGGGCAAAGATAGAGACCAAGTCAAATGCTAGAGACAGCTGTGCCCCTCAACCCAGCTATCAGACTTTGGGATCAAGTGCCCATGTGGTCATCTATGATGTCTCCCTCTCTCCATCGTCTTCTGTGTCTTCCCCCTGGGGGCAGCAAGTTTTCTGTCCCTTCCTAAGGGCTCAGAAAGACCTAGGGCTAAGGCACCGTGGTCCTGAGCCACACTCGAACGCCTCCCCTGTTTCCCTTCAGATGCACAGCTGTAGCAAAAGGAGAGAGCTAAGGAAAAACCTAAGTCCTGAGTGGAGATAGGTTATCCATTGGCTGCACAGGAGGAGGCACTGGATGGCCTCTGGGATGCTCAGGGGTCTTAAGCTCTCTATCCCAGAGTCAATGCTGATGGGATGATGGAAAGAGAAGGGAAAGGCTCCCCAAAGAAGGAAGACTAAGATTTGAGGGCTCCATAGCCCTGAGAGCCCAAGAGTGGGTCTCTATTGGATGCTTGAGCCTGAAATTAACAAGGCTTTCTGCCTACCTGGCAGCCAGTCTCTCACCCTCAGATCCCTAGGATGTGCCCCTAAGAGTGGGGTCCAGCCAAGAACCTGGTGGCATGGTGGGTGAGAGCAGGGCGTGGCCCAGGTTCCACGAGAGGGAGTCAGGTCCTCTGTTTGCAGCTGGGACACAGACATTTACTCGGGCAGTGTCAGTGCCTTCCCTGTACTGTCTGACTCTGCACCCCTGGGCAAGTTAGCAAATTCCCTGAGCCTCAGTTTCTCATTCCTGCCTTCCAAGGTTGCTGAGCTAATTAAGAATAATGATGTACGTGAAGCCACCGTGCCTGGATGATAGGGATTTCAGTGAGAGAGAAGGAGCAGGAATGTGGACGAACCATTCCAGACAGGTGCAGCCGCGGGATAAAGGACTGAGCCTTGTTTTGACCCAGACAAGGAAAAAGCAGATGGATGCTGAGCTGTGGGTCCTGCTGCGGGGGTCAGGCAGCTTGGGGTGAGGCAGAGGTAACTGGGCTCCTGGAGGTAAATACAAGGGGCCCTGAAAAGAATTGTGCAGAGGGGGTGCTGGGAAAGCACCCCAGAGGCCCCTGAAGACATCAGCAGTGGGAGGCTGCCTCCCCATCCCTGACCCCAGCCCAGACTACAGATGGAGGTGCTTGTGCAGCCACGCCTGTCCAAGCTACCGCTGGCCACATCCAGTAGCAGGCCCAGCAGAACGGGTAATTCATTCCCTGCAATAGGGGTGTGAGCAGGCCTACCTCCCCACCCCAGGCCAGAAGCTACCTTCATGGTTTAGACTCCTGCTTCCTCTCTCCTAAATAAACGTTCTGGATCAGGGGTCCTGGTCTGGTTTCTGATGGCAATGCCCTCTGCTGGCCTCCTCAAGGCAGCTGAGGCCCCCAGACGAGGCCCTCCTTGCAACTCCCAACACCAATCTCAGCTCCGGCCTCACCTTCCAGCAGCCTAGGCTGGCAACAGACAGGTAAGGGTCCAGGCAAGAGGTGGAACCCAGTCAAGGGCAAGGAGGATCCCCCTGGGCCGCAGCAGCCAGCTGTGCCCAAGGGCATCAGTTGTGCCCTCTGCTGACCCCTTGTGGGAAGAACAGGAGGGAGGGCCTGGGTCCCACCCCTTCACCTGGTCACCCTGCACTTACTGCAGATCCTGGGGTACCCTCCTCCTCAGCTCCACACACATCCTGCTTCTCTTCCTTCTGGGGCCCCCCTCCCCTGTTTCTCTTCTCTGGGTTTCTCTTGGCTGTCTCCCCCTTTCCAATACACGGAGAGATGATCTGACAGTCCCCGAGGTCCTTGGCTGAGAGCCCTACGTTCATGCCTCCACTTTGTGAGCATCTGGACTTGTGGCCTGCCTCGCTCTAATCTTCAGTTTCCTCATCTATAAAGTGGCTTAAGAACAGNACTCTTGCCTGGAAAATCCCATGGACAGAGAAGCCTGGTAGACTACAGTCCATGGGGTCACAAAGAGTCGGACACGACTAAGTGACTTCACTTCAGACACCAGGCAACCCGGCAACTCCTCAGCACAGTCCCCAACCTCAAGGAACCCCTGACCCAGTCTTGCTGACTAAGCATGCATTTAACATTTGCACAGTTCTTTGTTTCATCCTAGACTACTGCCTCCTAGGAGAGTTTATACTTTGCTAAACCAATATCAAATCATCTCCATTCCACTCAAACTTGAGAGGAATGTGCCTTATTTCATCTTTGTATTTCCCACAGAGTCAGCTTAGTCCCAAGCCTAGATCATAATATGCACTCAGTAAAATTTTGTTGAATGAATGCATGTATGCCTAAACAAATGAAACCAGTCATGTCGATATGACAGGTTACAACATTTCTCCCTTTGCTTCTATTTTTTTAAAAAGTTGATTATTGACATAGAGGCCATGAAATATAATTATGACTGAAAATTTTTAAAAAGCACAGTCTGTTCAGAGACACCCTCTCTTGCCTTCTTTTGCTTCCTCTTTCCTGTGTCGGGACAATTCAGAAGCCAAGAGTTCTAGGTACATGATATGAAAATGGCACAGAATAAAAGGATTATCCACGGTTTGGAGACGATGGTGTGGTGGGGGGGGGGGACTTTTGGTTAAAGTAGAAAAATTGCCAGGAAAACATTTAGTAATTGCAATAGTTAAAAAAAAAAAAAAGCACTCTGCTTTATGGAAGGCAATTCCACGACACACAGTACATACAGTCACAGTATCTTGAACAGCTCCAGGCAGGGTAGATCAACCCCTCACTCTGTTCCCCAGACAGAAGACCTGCCTGGGAGCCCTTCTGTCTCCTTCTCTTCCTGGGCAGCATGGGATGTCCTATACTCCTTTTCATTTTTTATCCAGTGAGTAAATGCAATAGGGCCCAGTTAATGCACAAGGGTCTCTGTAAAGGCCTTCAACAAAACTGCCATCTCAGGATGTCACTGTGCCCCTATGACTCACAGCCATGCCATCACCTCGTGGATCAGCTCTAATGAGTGAGTGGTCACCTAAGTTGTGTCCAGATGACAAGTTGCTCCCGATCTTCGGGTGGTAGGGAGGCTCCTGGGCTGTAGGAGGGGTGAGGACTAGGACAGAAGCCTTAGCAAACAGTTCCTACATCCTGACCAGGTCCACTTCAGGCTTAGCTAGATAATGAGATGGAGACAGGTATTTCCCCAAGAGTCAGATTCTACGGGATATTCTTAGGGTTTATTTGTTGTTGTTGTTGTTGTTGTTGTTGTTGTTTTCCCCTGAGATCCTCTTCTCAAGTTTATGCCTGAAACCATCCTTGAGCTTCCGTGCCTTATGGCTGGGAGGCATAGAGCTTGTTCCCAAGAATGATGGGAGACCAGGGCATCTGGTTCTGTACCAGGCTGCTTAACAGTCCTGCATGGTCTTCTGTCCATCGGGAGCACTTGGGACTGAGGCACAAGAGAAGGGAGGAGCCAGCATGCTGACTGTCCCCACTGCACACTCGGGGCAGGTAAGGGGCTGCCGGTGTACTCTATACACAGCCTAAGAACCTGGGGCCCTAGGACGATAAAAGCATATCTTTTCTTCCAGGTAGCCTGAGTATCTTAAATCACGTGTGCATGGGAAATTCCAGCAGCTGAGAGTTTAAAAGGGAGAGGTATAAAGTGCTGTTGCTGCTACTGTTGCTGCTAAGTCACTTCAGTTGTGTCCGACTCTGTGCAACCCCATAGACAGCAGCCCACCAGGCTCCCCCAACCCTGGGATTCTCCAGGCAAGAACACTGGAGTGGGTTGCCATTTGTGCTATATAAAGGTATAAAGCTAAGCGCTGAAAAATTGATGCTTTTGAACTGCGATGCTAGAGAAGACTCTTGAGATTCCCCTGTACTTCAAGGAAATCAAACCAGTCAATCCTAAAAGAAATCAATCCTGAATACTCATTGGACAGACTGATGCTAAAGCTGAAACTCCAATACTTTGGCCACTTGATGAGAAGAACTGACTCATTGGAAAAGTCCCTGATGCTGGGAAAGACTGAAGGTGGGAGGAGAAGGGGATGACAGAGGATGAGATGGTTGGATAGCATCACCAACTCAATGGACGTGAGTTTAAGCAAGCTCTGGGAGTTGGTGATGAACAGGGTAGCCTGGTGTGCTGCAGTCCATGGGGTTGCAAAGAGTGGGACACGCCTGAGCGACTGAACTGACTGAACTGATAAAGTGCTATTGAAGAAGAGATGAGTTTTGTCTTTTCTTTTAGAGCCACATCTCTAACAAAGATGCTTCTATTGAACTAGAATATCAAGAGGAGTAGGTAAGAAGTTGTCCACAGGTTTTGATTCCAAGATTCTCAGGTTCTTTTTAAATGTGAGTATTTTTAAACAAAATTCATGCAAGACCCAAAGCCCAGATGACCAGCCCCTGTTGAAATGCCCATCACTGGTTCAAGGCATGAGGTGATGGAGAGAATGGAAAAACATGCCATGTCACATGTGTCTCTCCTTGGACATGCTTTTCACTTGAGAGGCTCCTTGGCAAGTCTAAATGTGATGTCAAAACACTGGGACTCAAGAGAAAACAATTCTGTCACCGACACAGGCTGTGGTTTGCCTGGGCCAGAAAACGGGATCCCAGAGGAAAAGGAGTTTTGCCCTTTCATCCTCTTTTCAGGAAGTCTCTCTCAGACCCCTGAGCATGTCTCTTGAATACTTTCTGCACTACTGACATTCTGAGCTCGAAAATTCTTTGTTGCAGGGGAATGCTCTGTACATTGTAGAATGTTAGACACATGCCCGGAACTACCCACTAGATACCAATAGTACCCACTTCCCTCAGTTGTGACAATAAATATTGCTAAATGTCCCTTAGTGTAACCAGGAAGGGTAATTTTGATTTTATGCTGGATCTGCTTCTGCGAATTTAACCTTTCTTTTGCAGCTTTTGTAGGCGTACATAATGGCCTGCCTCAGGGAGTAACCTGAGCCGCCCACCTGTGAAGGACTGCAAAGAAGTGAAAGGAATACATACCCCTGCCTGAGGCTTGCCATTCTAGGGGACATCTGCAAGGATTGAACACTCTTTGTACTTTATTTCCTGGGCCTCCCTGGTGGCTCAGATGGTAAAGAATCTGCCTGCCATGCGGGAGACTCAGGTTTGTATCCCTGGGTTGGGAAGCTCCCCTGGCGAAGGGAACGGCTACCCACTCCAGGGGTTGCAGAGTCGGACCTGACTGAGTGACTTTCACTTCACTTCACTGTTTCCTCACCCCCCCCTCATCTCTGATCCATAAAAGAACCTGGCAACCAGGCCCTGACAAGATGGTTCTTTTGAGGCACTAGCCAGCCATCTTCAGAATAAAGTCCCTTTCTCATCCCAACACTTTGTCTCCTATTTATTGGCCTATCTAGTGGCAAGTAGAGAGAGCTTGGACTTGGTAGCATTAGGAGGCCAGGATCACCCCTGGTTGAAAACTGCTGCTTGAGAGCAAGAAAGGCCTCAGATAAGGTGAGAGTGGGGAAGCAGCCCTCTGCTGAAATGTCATTATAGCTCAGCCTACTTGATTTTTCTGAAGAAGCAGGTACCATCACCTAACTAATGAGTTTGCTTCCTCTTTGGCTCTGCCCACTGGGCGGTCAAGTTCTCCACTGCTGTGACTCAGTGAGTCACTGCTGTAGTGCCAGTGCCTGGCACATAGGTGGCACTCAATAAATATTCACCAAGCATCTGAAAGGGATTCTACAATACAGCGCGAGAGCTAATGCCACACTGCTAACTTTTCAGGTACTTAAAAAACTGATGTTTTCAAGTTACAGTGGGTGATAGCAGTAAAATACCAGAAGGGAGTCAGCAGGGCACCTCCTGAGATATGTCCATAAATGCTGGGGAGTCCCCTCAGTGCCCTGGTTTTCAAACTGTAGGTTGCCTCCCATTCGTAGGTCATGAAATCAGCTTTGTAGGTCACAAGCAGCATTCTTCTCAGGAGAATAGAATGGAACAGAATGCAATGCGCCAAGGTGTATCACATATACTAAGAGTGTTTCATGAAGTATTTGCATATATGTACACGTATGTATGTATATAACACATAATATAGAATTTGGTAAGTTTTTTTGATGTGGACCATTTTTAAAGTCTTTGTTGAGTTTGCTACAATATTGCTTCTGCCTTATGTTTTGATTTTTTTGGCCCTGAAGCATGTATGATCTTAGCTCCCTGACCAGGGATCAAACCCACACCCACTGCACGGGCAGTGAAGTCTTAACCAGTGGACAATCAGAGAAGTCCCTAGAATATTATACAGACAGCACATGCATATAAGTGTGTGAGTTCTCCATGATATAAAAATAAACTTTAAAAACCACAACCTAATTTTTATAGTCCCCCAAACGGTAACTAAATACCATTCACTAAGCCTCAAGGGTGTTGTAAGGATAAGATAACATTTGTAAAATATGTTGGCTTCCTCCCCGGAAGCATTACTAGCTTACAGAGAACTATGACATCATCGCAAAAGGACTGCTGAGTGAGGTTCTATGGAAATCTAAAAGAGTTCAGACCCATTTTAAATCATCACAGTTCTTGATTTTTGCAAACTCGCATAGCCCATTAAGAAGGGAATGAAATTGACTTCATTGAAAGCTCCACCCTGCCAATGAGTCATTTTTGTATCCCTGAGCAGTCTGAATCTTTGTAAAACTTCCACATTTAAGTGAGTTACCCAGACCCAGAATCAAAACACAAAGAATGAGAGAATGGCCATGAGGCATGGGTAAGCTTGTCAACTCCACAGCAGTGGAACATGAGCAAGACCCTGGCTCCTGGAGCCAGATGACCTGAATTAGAATCCCAAGAGATGCTGGGCAGTATTTAACTTCTCTGTGCCTCAGTTTCCTCCTCGGAAAAATGGTGTAAAGACAGTCCACATCTCATAAGCTTGTTGTTTAAGGATTAAATGAGAAATGCCCATATAGCACTGTTAATAATTCAATTTTTGATTAAAACTCAGGTTACATGAACTCAACATTATGTGGGTACTATTTACTGTTTCCCCTTCTCTGCCACTAAACATAAAAACAATGAAGCCAAGATGTGCTATTAGGTTATGAAGCCTTATCATAAAAAAGAGGATACAAGTTTCCTTCTCCTCTTGTTTCTGAAAAGAGACATCTCACCCATAAAAACAAAATCTCCATATATCTCAATATATCACCCCCAAGATATTTTAGGTAAGAGGTGAAGGAAAGTTCAGATGTGATAAAAAACCTCTATCACAATGGTGCCTAATCTCCCTAACACCTTGATGCATCCCCCATCCCCCGGTGTTGGGAAACACGATCTATTGTTAGTGTAGATCAACTACAGAAAGCCTCAAAGAATCTTCTTTTCTCTACCACTAGGCTAGTGGTTCCTGTATATTACATTTTTCTGCTTGAATTTTCACAACAGCTGTCATCCCTCTCTATAATAATTGGCTGAAAATAAAGAAGCTGAAGGAATTTGTGTGTTCATGCATGTGTGCAAATGCATAGCTGTCCATGTGTGTGCACAAATTCTTTCAGCTTCCTTTTTCTTCAGCACATGGAAATGTGTGTGTATTAATGCACATGTATGTGCATACATATATGTGTCTAAGAAAAATAATGAGGCTTAGACATGCTGGCATTTTAATAATTTAGGTCTAGGAATAATGTAAGCCAATAAGCAAAAATTGCCTGGATTTCTTAAAATGTATAAATATAAAAAATTCTGATGAAGCTTTAAAAGATTGACTCTGCATAATCCAATGACAGCTATTCACATATACATCCAATAAACTCATCCATCTCGTGGATATTTTGCATCTCCAGACCTATAGGGAAAAAAAAATAGTAAATCTCTAATGAACACTTTAGAGACTGATCTCTGAGAGCCTTTGTCTACCTGTCACAGGCAGAAGAGATTATTCTTGATTGGACTATTCTCTGTACTAGGAATGAATGAATAAACAGATGAATATATAAATAATTGTACCTTTAAAGAAAGATACATTTTATCATTTTAAGTTCTATAATTAAGTTAAATAAATCAATGTTGGCCTAAAGAAATTAAAGATAATCAAGGGAAAATAAGACAATGGAATTAAGAGAAATGAAAATTTATATTCTTACATCTGCATCTTCTTATCTTTCAACTTCCATGGGGATTTTTCAAAAGAGCGGCTTCCTCACCCATTCATGAAAGCAAAGGCAATCTTAACCCATTAACTTTGGTGCTACTGGGAAGTGAAGGAGGCAGTTGAAAAAAAAAAGATGGAAAGAAGGGATAGAGAGGAAAATTTACAAAAAAAAAAAAAATATATATATATATATATATATACACACACACACATATATATACATATCATAGAATCATCTCTATTAAAGATTGGAATGAAGCTTTTTTTAAAACATGACTTATCCCTTTACCCCTGGATCTTTTGTCTAACCAATCATGGCTGTATGAAACATGTGAAAAGAAAATCAAGATAGAGCTGGTAGTCAGGATGCCATTGAGGAAGTGTGATTTATGTCTCAGCCCAAATACACCTTAATATCTTAACACATGTACCCAGAACATCTACCCAGTGTTCCAGAAACTCAAGATATTATTGNATATATATATATATATATATATATATATATAGGGAAAATGCAAATTTCCAGTGTCTTGTAACTTTGGTGATCTCTAAAAATTCTCCACAAGGGTTTTGCTCATGTCACCTTTTAAGGTCTACCTTGATCTTTTATATTAAATAATTTGGATAATGAGGTGTAATAAGATCATTCTGTTAGGCTATTTGTAAGAAGGGGATATATTAGAGGTGCACAAAGTTCTGCAAATACAAACAACCCTCAGATCTCAGTGGTTTAATACTAATAAAGGGTGGTTTCTAGTACATATACCAATCTAAGATGGCTCTTCCCAGGGGCAACTCTCCTGGGTGGCCCTCCTCTAAGCCACAAGGCAGGAACCCATGCTCCTTCCAGCTAGCGGCTCTGTCATCTCCTAGGACAGTGTTTTTCAAATGTGACTGTGCATAGGTATCACCTGGGGACCTTATTAAAATGTACATTCTCAGTCTCTCACGTGGATACTCTGTGTCTGCAGAGGAAGAAAAAGAGAAAGAGTAAATGATAGTGCAGGCAGGCATTTATTCCTTCTATCAACACCTCATTGGCCAGTCTCAGTCACATGGCCACACCTAACTGCAAGGGAGCTTGGGTAATGTAAATCAGCTCTGTGTTCAGGAGGAAAAACAGTGTTATTAACAGTTAGCCACTATGTGCCACAGTAAGAAAAGCAGCAATAAACTAAAGAGATTTCAAACATCTAAATCATTCATCCTTTCTATTTGCAAGCTCAAATTAGATTTGTTCAGGAGAAAAAGGGCACAAGCCCCCTAAATAAATCATTGTTTCTGTTGAAACACTAAAGTCTCAAATCTAAAACATTCACTGCAAATTCTTAAAGCTGTCATAAAGCAATTTACCATACCCATGAATTCCTTAAGCAAGTCATAAGGGACTGTTTAAGGTTTTCTTCTCTAGAGATTTGATAAGTAGATTTTCCTCTTAGAAAATATATGTATTGAAAGTGAAAGTGGAGTTGCTCAGTCATGTCCAACTCTTTGCAACCCCATGGACTGCGACTAGCTACCAGGCTCCTCTGTCCATGGGATTTTCCAGGCAAGAATACTGGAGTGGGTTGCCATTTCCTTCTCTAGGTGAGCTTCCTGACCCAGGGATTGAACCCAGGTCTCCCACATTATAAGCAGACACTTTACCATCTGAGTCACCAGGGAAGTCCTAATATATGTATTGTATGATGTTAAAACATACAGCTGAATGTTCACCCCTTGAATCCCAAAAAGGTATTCCTGACCCTTATGTCATCACCCTACCAGAAGAATCAATTCAAAAAGATTAATGTGTTCTCCAAACTAAAGGGAGAGGGAGGGAAGAGGCTCAGAACCTACAACAATTTTGCTTAGTGATTGGATTCCACTTTATGCAAAGAATAACAGCTTCTCAAAAGATAATGGTTAATATATACCAATTTTACATCCTGTGCTGGTGTTACTACTGATTCAAAAGTAACTGTGATGTAGCAGTGGGGGATGGGAAGCCTATTTGTTGCCTGTGAAATCTCCTGTGAGAAATTCACTGTGAAATCTCACAGTAAAATTTCCTGTGAGAAAAGCGGAGCAAGATCTGGAGATCATTTAGCTGTGAGAGGGTAGAGAAGCAAATTAACTATGAACATGATCTTAAAACTAAACCATCTTCGGGCAAGAGGGCCCCCTGTGCAGGGCCCCACACTCTGTAGGTCTCTACGCTGGCTCTTTCTCCTTTCAGGACAAAGAACCCAAGGTTCCAAAGGCCGTGGGTCCTAGTGGACTTCTGGGTCCTCCTTGTAGATCAGCACTGCCCCAGGGAAATGTTAAGGGAGCCACAATGTGAGCTACATACACAATTTTTAAGTGGTAAGTAGCCACACTAGAAAATAAAAAGAAACAGGAAGTGACTTCCCTGGTGGTCCAGTGGTTAAGAATCCACCCTGCCATGTGGGGGAGGCGCGTTTGATCCCTGTTCAGGGAACTAACATCCCACATGCTGTGGAGCAACTAAGCCAGTGCAGCAGCAACTACTGAAGCCCACGCCCTCTGGAGCTCTTATGCTGCAACTAAGAGAATCCACGGGCCACAACGAAAGATCCGCATGATGCAACGAAGATCCCGCATGCTGCAACTAGGACCTAATGCAACCAAATAAAAATAAATATATTTTTAAAAGCTACTTAGTATATTAAAAAAGAAATGGGCAAAATTATTAAATAATACTTGATATAATTTATAATTATTAATTAATAATATGCTTTATCCCAATATATGCAAAATATCATTCCAACATGTAACCAATATAATGATATTAAAGAGATATTTTACATTCTTCACTTTTCATGATCAGTCCAGTGTGTGTTTCCATGTATAGCACGTGTCAGCCAGCACTCCATGGTCACATGCTGGGTCACCAGGCTCTGGGTCACAGGCCCTGGAATCCCTCATAGGATCCCTTGTCCATTTCCAGGGCCACCTCTCCAGACCTTATTACCTGAGGTCTGATGGCAACCACAGAATAGCTGTTTGAAGAGGGTGTGGGTGGAGCCTCAACATGTATCCTGGGTGCCATGCATGTGTGCTGGGCACTGCACAGTGAAGGAGGGCAGGGGTGCAAAAAGAAGAGGAGAAGGATTCAGGTTGGAGCTGGCTCTCCCCAACTCTGCCATCTGCTGAATGAAGAAACTGTCCTGTCTACTACTGGCTCTTCGTATACAGAAAACTGTAGCTCATATCACTGCTCTCCCTCTAACAGGGCTTAGACACTGGCACGGGCAAAACTGGCTGCATTCCCTTTCTGTACATCACCAATATTATATATGGTTAAAGACCTCAATAAGGGTTGGCTATTAACAAGAGAAGTGATATTCAAGCTCTATGTGCTGGTTCTGCTATACTGATTATTAAGTTATTAAATTATGTCTTTAACAGTAATTGTCCTGGGCCCTCTCAGAGTCCTCTATTACTGCCACTCAGACCCCTTCCCTAGAATCCCCCCTAAAAATCTCCCCACTATCCAGTAACTGACAGGTTAACACTAGGCACAGCCAGGATCTTCCAGGCAGCTGCTCCAGAGGCCAGAGCCACTGATCAACATCCCTGCTGTATGTGTTGGGCTCAGTCATGTCTGACTCTTTGCAACCCCATGGACTGTAGCCTGCCAGACTCCTCTGTCTATGGAATTTTCCAGGCAAGAATACTATAGGGGGTGCCACTTCCTATTCCAGGTGATTTTCCCGACCCAGGGATCAAACCCACATCTCTTGCATCTCTTGCATTGGCAAGTGGGTTCTTTACCATTAGTGCCACCTGGGAATTCCTGCTATATAGGCTGCTCATTATTCTAACCATCACCCCTAACTATTTAACATTAGCTACTGTATTTTGCGATTCATGGGGTCACAAAAAGTTGGACACGATTGAGCAACTGAACTAAACTGAACTGTATTTTGCATATTCTAACCCACTGCAGATGGAGACTGCAGCCATGAAATTAAAAGATGCTTACTCCTTGGAAAAAAAGTTATGACCAACCTAGAAAGCATATTGAAAAGCAGAAACATTACTTTGCCAACAAAGGTCCATCTAGTCAAGGCTATGGTTTTTCCGGTAGTCATGTATGGATGTGAGAGTTGGACTGTGAAGAAGGCTGAGCGCCGAAGAATTGATGCTTTTGAACTGTGGTGCTGGAGAAGACTCTTGAGAGTCCCTTGGACTGCAAGAAGATCCAGCCAGTCCATTCTAAAGGAGATCGGTCCTGGATGTTCTTTGGTAGGAATGATGCTAAAGCTGAAATTCCAGTACTTTGGCCACCTCATGCGAAGAGTTGACTCATTGGAAAAGACCCTGATGCTGGGAAAGGCTGAAGGCAGGAGGAGAAGGGGATGACAGAGGATGAGATGGCTGGATGGCATCACCAAGGTGATGGACGTGCGTTTGAGTGAACTCCGGGAGTTGGTGATGGACAGGAGGCCTGGTGTGCTGCAATTCATGGGGTCGCAAAGAGTCAGACACGACTGAGCGACTGAACTGGACTGAACTGAACCCACTCTTTCTTGTGATGATGTTTAGTTTACCCACAATAAGCAAATGGTCCTTATTTCTATTGACTATTAATGAAATTTCTGGAATAAGGGTTCTGTTCTACTGCTGATATGCCCTAAAGTTTTGTTAGTTTGGATGGAGGGGAAAGATGAATAGAGGAAATTAGAGGTATCATATGACAGTCAGTGAATTATCCTCTGCAGAGTACCCTTATGTAGAAGGACAGATATAATTAATACAAAATTACTGTTCAGTGTTCAGACAGCATAGAAGACAGAGTCTAGGATAGCCCTCAATAATCCCCACCTCTTGGTATTCATACGCTCATGTAATGCCCTCCCCAGGTGTAGACAGGATCTATGACTTGCTGCTAACCAACAGAATATGACAAAGGTGATGGGCTGTCACTTCTGTGACTACATTACATGCTAGCAGATTCCCTTCCTTGTTGCCTTTGAGGAGCCAAGTTGCCATGACGGAGAGGACCATTTGGTGCAGAAGTAGGGTGGTCTCTGGCCCACAGCCAGGTAGGACTTGAGGGACTTCAGTCCAACAGTCCAAAGGGAGCTACATCCTGCTAACAACTATGTAAATGAGTTTAAATGTGGCTCATCCCCAGGCAAGCTTTTAGACATGACCTTGGTCCTGGACAATGCCTTGATGAGGGCCTCATGAGACCATCCTGAAGCAGAGGACTCAGCTAAGACGTGTCCAGATTCCTGACCGACAGATGCTGTCAGATCACAAGTGTGTGTGATCTGCATCTGCGCTTGTGGTGCTTTGTTATAAATACATAGCTAACAAAGTTAGCAAGTATGTTTTGGTTGAAATGTATAAAAATGCATGTATATATACATATTAATATATACACATGCAAGTGTGTGCATGTATAGAAAATGTTCAGAATGAGAAAATCTCAAGAGGTATTACCTTGAGAGAAAGAGACCAAGATTCAGAGGGAGAAAAGGAAGAGTGCATTGTGCTTGTCTAACTTTTTGTATTATTTTAGCTTTGTTGTTGTGTTCATGTTTCATTTTCATAAATTTAAAAAAAATCTAGCTTAAATGTACAATAGATTTGAGACCATTTTGTTACAAGAAACATAGTGTGTCCTAGAAAATACTCTGATTTTTACAATGTTAATCCTGTGTTTCTAACCAGGATCAGATTGTTAAGGCAATAAACATGAATCCACTAGGTCTGATGCACTAAATTTGCAAGAAAGGGGCCCTCAAGGGTCTAGCTTTGTCATCTCACAGGTAGGAACTCTGGTGGGGTGGGGATTGGATGTGAGGTATTAAGAAATTCAAGCTGAGCTGGGGAGGAGATGCTAGGATTCACCTCTTGCTTTATCAGACAGTGCTTTTAACCCCTCCTTGCACCTCCAAACTTCCCCTCAAAGAACAAGTAGTAGAAACTACAAACATTCTCCCTTTAAAACAAATTCTCCCTTCAAAAATGACTTATTCATTTGAAATGTGCCAGGGGGCTGGTAAGGAATTGAAAGAAGTTAAATGAATTACTGTATCTAGAGCCGTGCCCAATATTTGAAATACCACCTGGCAAAAATCCACACAAAATGATTTGATAAACAAATGAATGAAGCAGATTAAATCAGCCCAACTACCAGTCCTCTAATATTGCCACCAAAAATTAGGTAGGAAAAAACATTCACAATAAATTGAGAACCCATGACAAAGAAGAAAACAGAACGTTGGGGTCTGGGGGATGGCTGCCGTGCCCACCATCTGTGTGATATCAGCTAAGATTCACAGGTCTAAGTCTCTTCGACAAATGGAGCTGGGAAAACTGGACAGCCACACGTAAAAAAATGAAATTAGATCATTCTTTAACTCCATATACAAAAGTAAGCTCAAAACAGATCAAGGTCTAAATGTGAGAACAGATACTAAAACTCCTAGGGAAAAAATAGGCAGAACACCCTCTGACATAAACCACAGCAACATCTCTCTTGATCCATCTCCCAGAATAATGGAAATAAAAACAAAAATAAAATTAACAGGTCTATAGAATAGTGCATTTTTTCCCCTGACGGCATTTTCAAATTGTGAGATGGACTCATAGCTACCAATCATTTTTGACCTCAAACCTTAAGAATGGCTTCTATGCTTCCTTAGATTGCTCAAGCCTCCTGCCATGTTTGGTCTATTTCTGAAGTCTGTCACAGACAGGCTTCCATAACGCCCTTTCCTGGTTAGCGTCACCATATAGTGAAATCTTTCCCATTTAGACAATCCCTGAATCGGTCAACTCCTGAGTGTGTGAAAAGCCTTAACTCCCTGCTTTCTCTCTTCCATATACATTTACTAATCTGTATGCAGGAATAATATTGAGAAAATACATGCCCAGGAAAAAGAGCCTACAAGTATGACAAATAACTGGAAGCCCTTGAATTCCACTCACCTACATGTCTCTGAAAGTAAGAAATACTGTAAGAGAAGAAGCAAATGACAATAGAAGTGGAGATTTTGACAGCAGGAAGATAATAGGAGGAAGTCATCTGACCATCAGTTAAAAACCAGTAAGGTATGCTGAGGTCTGACTACCTTTCAAAAAAGAGGCTAGATGGAGGAGTGGTTTGAAGGGATTTGCACAGAAAACACAAATCTTAAAACATTCAGATTAGTTACTGTTGATTAACCTAGGATCTCTTCCAATATGCTCTCTACGGAGTTTGGATACATTCACTAATATATATGGAATTTATACAAAGCGGTTTTGTAGAATGTTTGACAAATTTACATCAGGGCCTTATTACACTAAGCATAGCAGAAACTGCCAGAAAGGGTTTTATCTTCCAACATAACAGCACGTCAACAGTCGACAGGCCCATTTCGGGGTTGCAGAGTCCCAGAGACTGAGGCAAAATGAGGAGCGATTCCGAGCAGCCCGGCCACCAGGAAGAGCCCCTGCCGCTGGTGGCTGGCAGCCTGGCCTCCAACACACGGCTCAGCCCGGTGCGGTTGTTCTTTTCAGCGGTATTTTCAGAAAACGAAGGGCTGGTATTTGTAAACATGCTGCCTGGGTGGAAAGATGCCCATGCGCTAAGAAAGCTGGAAAAACCCATGCAGGACACTGTGCCAGAAAAACCACGAGACCACAACAAATGAAAGCAGGGCCCCGAAGGATACCCGCAACGCTCTTAAATCATGAGTGCCCGGAAGGCTGCTGGCTGTAAAGCAGAACCACTTGCAGCTGAGGTGCTAGGAGACCATCCTGCTCACCACAGGTGAGGCCAGACTGAAAAAAACTACCCGAGTCCTTGCGGTGAGGCAACCCCCGAACTGCTTTCCTCCGCCTCACACTCTGTTCTCTACGAGCCAATCTACCCATTTGGTCGATGTCCTTCGAACGCCGTCCTTGCATCTCCAGGTCAAGCACACATGTGTAATGTGATTCCTCCTCACCTGAGCCTGACTCGTGTTCTTGGCTCAGTGGGCAATGCAAGGCGAGCACCCTGGCTTCTCCCTAGCATGTTCCTGACTCCTTGTCAGAACTCACAAAGTATGAACTGGGTTTCCCTAGTGGCTCTACCTAGGCGGTAAAGAATCTGCCTGCAATGCAGGAGACCTGGATTCAGTCTCTGGGTCAGGAAGATCCCCTAGAGAAGGGTATGGCAACCCACTCCAGTGTTCTTGCCTGGAGAATCCCATGGACACAGGAGCCTGGTGGGCTACAGTCCATGGGGTTGCAAAGAGTAAGACATGACTGAGTGACTATCACCGAAGTAGGTGCCCCTTAACAGAACTCATGTACCTAGGAGATCTTACCATCCTGGTTCCACCCCAGCCCTAGCTGGCTGCTCACACCCTGTGCTTTTTGCTGTGTGCTAAGTTGCTTCAGCGGAGAAGGCAATGGCACCCCACTCCAGCACTCTTGCCTGGAAAATCCCATGGACAGAGGAGCCTGGTGGGCTGCAGTCCACGGGGTCGCTGAGAGTTGGACATGACTCAGTGACTTCACTTTCACTTTTCACTTTCATGCATTGGAGAAGGAAATGGCAGCCCACTCCAGTGTTCTTGCCTGGAGAATCCCAGAGGTGGTGGAGCCTGGTGGGCTGCCGTCTATGGTGTTGCACAGAGTCGGACACGACTAAAGTGACTTAGCAGCAGCAGCAGCAAGTTGTTTCAGTTGTGTCTCACTCTTTGTGATCCTAAGGACTGTAGCCTGCCAGGCTCCTCTGTCAATGGGGTTCTCCAGATAAGAATACTGGAGTGGGCTGCCACACCCTCCTCCAGGCCTGTCCTCTTTAGACATATGCAAGTATACCTTGTATTTACGTTGTCTTTTGGAGAAGGAAACGGCAACCCACTCCAGCGTTCTTGCCTGGAGAATCCCATGGACAGAGGTGCCTGGCGGCTTGCAGTCCATGGGGTCACAGAGACTCGGGCACGACTGAGTGGCTAACACACACACACACACACGCACGTTGTCTCTACCTATAGAAAATAAATAATAATCACAGCCATACACCACCTCATCAGGGCTGTTGGAAAATAACTTCAAATATGCTGCCTTTGTTAAAATTCTGGAATAAAAGATGGTTACAAATTGAAGTCATTACTTATTCAAAATGTACCTCTACTGCTTAAAACGTATCACTATTTGTCTCAAGACAACAAAAATAGGAAAGAAGGAAGGTGGAAGGGAGGAAGGAAAGGAGGAAAAAGGATGAAGAAGGAATGGAGGGAGGGAGGGTTAAGTCATGAAATGCCCCACTTCTGATCAAAGAGCCTTGGGTTTCAATGCCATAACTGCGCCATGCCACTTGGTAACTGTGAGCTACTTGCTGAGTCAAACTGAACTGAGGTTTGGTCTCCTCATCTATAAAATGGAACATCATTCCTCTGTGCAATGGTTGTGTTGCAGATTTGAGGTGCCTGACACAGAGACGGTCTCCAGCAATGAATTCCATGTCCCGTTCTCTCCTTCCTCTCTCCTTTTCTGCACCCTCCCTTCGCAGGGTGCTGTTCAGACCTGAGGCTGCAGGGAACATCCAGAGAGACACAGGATGAAATATTCCATCTGTTTCACTTAATACAAGGAGCAAAACAACCACCTGCAAATCAAAGACTTAGTTTTCTTTTTATGACCCCAGAGAAGTACCGTTCTAAAACTCTGTGCCCAGAGACAGATAACGCCTTCCCTCTCAAATCTCTTTGCATAAAAGAATACAAAATGCTACAAATGAAAAGGCAGGCAAGGAGGCATAAAGAAGGGCAGGTGTGATCAATCAGCTTGCTGGTTAGAACAGGTTTTTTTTTTTTTTTCTTTCCTAAAATCTTCGTAGGTGACCAATTACTAACACATGGAATATTTTCATCTTATTTACCTTCTGCTTTGCACCTCTTCCTTCTGCTAGTAGTAGTAATGATAGTTGTTCAGTTGTGTCCATCTCTTTGTGATTCCATGGACAGAGGAACCTATCAGTGGGACTTCCCAGGCAAGAATACTGGAATGGGTAGCCATTTCCTCATGTAGGGGATCTTCCCGACCCAGGGATTAAACTTGGGCCTTTCGCACTGCAGGCAGATTCTTTACTGTCTGAGCCACAAGGGAAGTTCCTTCCTCCTGTTTCTCCCCCAGAAAAGAGTAATCGCCCATGTCTCACATAGTACTTTAGCAGAAACCATCTCTTCTCCTAGCTTCATGGGAGGGATCTCAAAGCTTCTACAGTTGCAGTTTTGTTTAAACCCAAATCTCTCGCCTGGGTTTCCCGCAAGATCTTCAGCTTTCTGGTCATTACTGTTCAAGCATTTATTTTTAATGGCTCGAACAAAACCCTCACCAGTCTCCCATACTTGCAGGGGTGCAGTGCCCTCTTTGAAATTCCGTGGATTCCTGGTGGGTTTATAGTCTCTGCCATCTCTTGACTTTGATTTGTGGGTGCCATTAAATTTCACTTGCATTTCATCTCTTGTCATCATTCTCTTTTGCCACCTCAAACGAACTCGAGCATAAAAATCCACCAGAGTTTTTACTTACCAAGAAACAAGTCCCTGGTATGTACACTAGGCTTTTGTGGAGGTCTGGGGGGAGTATAGTGAACAGAGGTTACGGAATAGCAAAGCTTAGTGTTATATTAATAATATTAGGCATTACTGTTCCTTGCTGTTCTGTTCCCTGCCTGAGGGACCACCTCCTGGCTGAGTTTTCTGTCAGCTGCCCCAGACATCATGTCACCCAGACCCACATTCTCATCATAAGTCATCCCTCTTCTCTCCACTCCCCAGAACTCATTAAATTCTTCAACTTCATTTTGCAGAGTAATTCAGCCTTATGTCTGTTCTGCAGCATCCTTCCAGACAACACTGCAGGGAACGGAGGCAGAACAGCGTCTACCCCTTTCACACTCCAGAAAGTCCATCAATGCTATTTACCTAAATAACAAGTTGAAATAAATCCAGTCCTTCCTTCCAATGAGTAACAGAATGTTCCAATGAGTAACAGAAGAGCAATCACATCTTCCCCACATAACATTTTCCCCTTTCTACTGCACTCATTCGGCACTTTACGGCAGTTACTGTCTGTTTGCAACATCAAGTGCATACAAGGGCCAGTTATGGGCTAGACTATAGTCAAAGTTTTGATTCTTGAAATTTTGATAAAGAATTCATGTCACTCAAATTTCATAGCAGAATTCTGCTCTGCTATTAATGTTGCCCTTGAGTATATTATAGAAACTCAGTGGAATAGATGAAAGAGAGAACAAAAGAGATGAAATGATTTGAAGTCAAATACTCTGGATAGAACCTCTTACTTCCCATGGGTTTACCACAGAACTGAAGAACAAGAGGAAAGCAAAACAGAAGCCCTACCGTACAGTGGAAAAAATAGCTCACATTTCATTTTCCTCATTCATTATCCAACACTTTAGTTGGTAGATATGGTCAAGTAGTTTAATTCAAAGCTGACCACAAACACAGTTCTAGGTGGAAGGCATCACTGCACAGCACTCCTGTAGTTCTGCTAAGGCTGGAGGCAGAGGACCCAGAATGACAGGCAGAACCTCATGGAAACAGAATGTTTCAGTAATGACTTCATCACAGTGTCTTTCTTGAGCCCCCAGTCCATGGCACCTGGGTAGAAGATCCCATTTGGCCTCCTTCAAGATGCCTTGGGGTCAGAATGGAAAGAAACAAGCAAAATTCACATAGACTCTTTCATTGCCCACTGTGATACTTACAAAACTTCCATTAACAAGTAAGGGTCTACATCTATTATCATCACCTCCCCTTTTACTTTACATGTTCTCATCTTTGGATCCTGCAAAGGCTGCAAAGTAGGTGGTTCATATTTGTTCTCTAAGGCTGCCATTACAAAATACCACAGACAGTGTGGCTTAAACAATGAAAACGGATTTTCCAAAGTTTGGGGGACTGCAAACTGAGATCAAGGTGTCAGCAGGTTGGGTTTCTTTGGAGGTGTCTCCTCTCTCCTTGGGCTTCCCTGGTAGCTCAGCTGGTAAAAAAAAAAAAAAAAAAANTGTCCGGTGAACAAGTGGAAAGAGGAAAGAAGAAGAGGCAGAGAAACAGAAGCAGTGATTTTCTCTGATCATCTCCATTCTCTACAGAGAATGCTTGGAACGAAAACCAAGACTGTTGAGGGAGAGATAGTGTCCTTGAATCTGTGAACGGAGATCTCCAGGAGATGCAAACTATCACAGTGATATGCATGGCTTCCCACCAGGAAGGACTGGAGTCCTTATTGCTTTAGTTGCTCAGGTGTGTCCAATTCTTGCGATCCATGGACTGGCCTCCTCTGTCCATGGGGTTTCCTAGGCAAGAATACTGGAATGGGTTGTTGGGGTTGCCATTCCCTTCTCCAGGGGATCTTCCCAACCCAGGGATCGAATCTGCATCTCCTGCACTGCAGGCGGATTCTTTACCTCTGATCTATCAGGGAAGCCCAAGGGCTGGAGAGGACCCTGAAAATCAACTAGAAACAAACACTCAGGAACTCAAGAAAATTAGTTTCAGGCTAGTTGAATATGACTGATGGTTGGTTTGGTTCACCTGCAAGTTCAAAACCCCAGTAGCAGTGCCTGATATGTATTATGTATGCCCCCAAATTGGGGACACTCACAATATTTCTTCAAACATTTAACAATAATGCTATGAACATTAGCTAATAAGAAGGGTCAGATACTGGAAGGTTTAATTCAATTTTCCCATTAACTAAGAATTAATGTTGAATGGCCTCTCTTGGGTTTCCCAGGTGGCTCAGTGATAAAGAATCCACCTGCCAAAGCAGGAGCCGGAGGTTTGAACCCCGGGTCAGGAAGATCCCCTAGAGGAGGAAATGGCAACCAGCTCCAGCATTCTTGCCTGGAAAATTCAGAGGAACCTGGCTGATGGGCTACAATCCCTAGGGTGGCACACAATTGAACACAACTGAGCATTCACTCACTTGCCTCTCTTGCCCAAAAAAGTGGTTGCTGGCAGTTGTAACTCTCACACACCTGTGCCCTCTTCAATATTTCTGTAAACATATAGAGAGACAATTTTGAGACATGAGTGGGGAGGATTAAAGATGCATTATACAGTAGAATTCCATCCAAAAATAATTTAACAGGCTAGAATTCAACAGATGCTTTTATAAGAGATAAAGTCCTGCAAATAGATTTTAGTAAGTTGACCACACAGGATACAGGATGCACAGATTTGCCTTAATAGCAGCTGATGTGGGGAAACCCAGGCATTTTAGTTACCTGGTATAGCTGCCCCCAAATGCCAAGAGTCTCAGGCAGCACTGATAGAGAGGGGTGTCCAAGGTAAACAAAATCAGACACTAAGGGACAGGTTTGGCTTTTTTTTTAATTTATTTAAAAAATAAATTTATTTAATAAATTTATTAATTGGAGGATAACTACTTTTCAATATTGTGGTGGTTTTGGCCATACATTCACATGAATCAGCCAGGTTTTAATCAGTCATATATGACTGCAATAGAGAAAAGAGTCCAGTGTGAATTTACTCCACTTTGACTTGCACAGAGATGATTGGGTAAAGAGAGAATGAGGGAATAGGAAGGGAGAGGGTGAGCAGGGGCACAGTAGAGTCAGGGAAATTAAAAATTGAAAAAAAAGGAAAAAAAAAGGAAGTGGCGGCGGGTGGTTGATCCTTGTGATCCTCATCCAGATTTGCTAACTGGCACTTACCTCCCACAGAAGCTGTGAAATGAAGACTCTGTCTTCAGGTGTTGGCTGGAACAAACAGTCAGTTCTTTGGCAGCCTTAAGTTTTCTTAGGCAGGTACTTTCAGTGGGGCTAGTGTCATACTAGGGATATGTCCTTGCTGCTGCTGCTGCTGCCAAGTCGCTTCAGTCGTGTCTGACTCTGTGCGACCCCATAGACGGCAGTCCACGAGGCTCCACTGCCCCTGGGATTCTCCAGGCAAGGACACTGGAGTGGGTTGCCATTTCCTTCTCCAATGCATGAAAGTGAAAAGTCAAAGTGAAGTCGCTCGGTCGTGTCCGACTCTGTGCGACTCCATGGACTGCAGCCTACCAGGCTCCTCCGCTCATGGAATTTTCCAGGCAAGAACAATGGAGCGGGGTGCCATCGCCTTCTCCGTGAGGATAGAGACTGTACCTTTTTTCCTGTTTCCCTGGTTCACAATAACAACATCATTCTGGTGGGGAAAGCAGACCAGTTTTGGCAGCCCTGGTGGGAAAGGTGGATCTTGCATTTACCTGGGTTGGGGGCGGGAGGACCCTCTCTGGAGGGAATGCTAAATGGGTATATATGAGTGAGACAGGAGGCTCTGGGTTCACACACCCCCATGACAACAGGGCAGGCGGGGCTGGGGGCCCTGCCCTTGAGTTTCTGGAGCCCCAGGGCTCTTGCTGCCTGAAGTGTGGGCTGTGATTATTCAGGAACACAGTCTTCCTTCCCAGGCCCGGGGTGGCCAGAAGACTGGCTGTAAAATGCCCATGGGGAAGGGTGAAGAGGCCTGGCTGGGGAGCTTATGCTATGATATGTCCTTGAGCTGTTAGAAATCATATCAGTGTTTTGTTCACTGATGTCTTCATAGGCCAAAGTTAAGGCCTTGTTGAGAAAGGGCTCAGGGGAGACTAGCTAGAGTTTGGTCAAAGAGAGACTTTTTGTCAGAGGTAGAGTGTCGGAATTTAGGAAGATCGTAGTTCTGGTGAGTTCTGAAAAAGTAGGATCATGCATGTGGCGTCCCTGGAAGCTCAGCTGGTAAAGATTCTACCTGCAATGCAGGAGACCCCAATTTGATTCCTGTGTCAGTAACATCCCCTGGAGAAGGGGTAGGCTACCTACTCCAGTATTCTTGGGCTTCCCTGGTGGCTCAGTCGGTCAAGAATCCACCAGCAATGCAGGAGACCTGGGTTGGATCCTTGGGTTGGGAAGATCCCTTGGAGGAGGGCATGGCTACCTACTCCAGTATTCTGGCCTGGAGAATCTCCACGGACAAAGGAGCCTGGCACCATACAGTCCATGGGGTCACAAAGAGTCGGACATGACTGAGTGACTAAGCACAGCAGAGGATCATGCCTGCAAAGCTGCATTCCATTCTCTGCCGGACCACGGCACAAAATAGAAAGGGAACCAGGACAGTGAAGTCTCTGGAAATCATATCAAATGAGGAAAATCTGAAGCTGCGAGAATGTTTAAAATACTCAGGGGGAAACTGAAGAGCTATGGGGAAGGGGGAATGGAGTTAAAACCTTTGCAACACAATTGTTTAAAACAATCAGGTAAACTGCATTGCAAAAAAATGGGGGTCTCACTGAAACCACAAGTAATCATCTGTTAAATCCATTACATCTATAACCTGCTTTCATGGACCAAGGTTGTTTTAATGTTGCTACAAGAAGCTTGCATGTAATCCAAGTGGCTGCTGCTGCTGCTGCTAAGTTGCTTCAGTTGTGTCCGACTCTGTGCGACCCCATAGACAGCAGCCCACCAGGCTCCCCCGTCCCTGGGATTCTCCAGGCAAGAACACTGGAGTGGGTTGCCATTTCCTTCTCCAATGCATGAAAGTGAAAAGTGAAAGTGAAGTCACTTAATCATGTCCAACTCTTCGCCACCCCATGGGCTGCAGCCTACCAGGGTCTTCCATCCATGGGATTTTCCAGGCAACAGTGGGGTGCCCTTGCCTTCTCCAGCATTTAATGCTAGCTTAACAGTAAAGAATCCACCTGCAAGGAAGGAGACGCAGGAGGTGTGGGTTCGATCCCTGGGTAAGGAAGATCCCCTGGAGGAGGAAATGGCAACCCACTCCAGTATTCTTGCCTGGAGCATCCCATGGACAGAGAAGCCTGGTGGATTGTAATCCACAGGGTCCCAAAGAGTCGGACACAACTGAAGCAACTTAGNGAAGATCCCCTGGAGGAGGAAATGGCAACCCACTCCAGTATTCTTGCCTGGAGCATCCCATGGACAGAGAAGCCTGGTGGATTGTAATCCACAGGGTCCCAAAGAGTCGGACACAACTGAAGCAACTTAGCACACACGAATGCTACCTAAATTCACATATTACAAAGCCACCACATTGGGCTAGAGAATGCAGCTTAGACCTGAAGCCAAAACAAGGCACTTGTCTAAACTCAGACCTTGGGGCAGGCCTGGCAGCCTTGGTCTAGAAAACGGCAGTGAGAGGCATGACCACCTCACATCCTGATGGAGAGCAGAATGGAGAGCTCTGGACAGGGGATTCAGGCTGCTCTGGTGACCCATGTGGTGGCCTGCCCGGGGTTCATCATGAAGCTAGTGGAGTTTAAGTTTTACACCCTTACCTGCAAAAGCCCTTCCAAAGACCTGGGAGCACTGACAATTCTGCACACACAATTTTGTGTTCTCGAAATTATTCAGCTTCCGGTATCACACAATGTGAGTCTGTCCTGCAACCTGCACTCTAGTTAACCTGGCCCGGGGGTATCCAATTATCACTGATCTCCCTAATAAGTTGAGCTATTTCTCCCCTCATGCGGAAAAGCAAGTGAGGAGTAGAGAAGTGGCAGAATCTTTTTCTTCAGAACTCCTAGAGGAAAAAAAAAAAATTGCTGAGTTCCTTTAAGAGCTGATGTTGGAACACAGAGAAAAGAGGGAAGTTATACTACTCTGTGAGGACACCAGCTACCTGATGAGTTTGCTCACAAACTCCTTTCCTTTTCTTCACATGCACAGATCTAGAAATTTCCCACCGCTGCTTGGCTTGACATATTTCTAATGGAATATGACAGGAAGTGGAACACACTATTTCCAGTTCTCTGATAAGAACCATCTGTACACACTTGTTCATGTTCTTTCCCTTGCCACCTGACAGGAAAGAAAGAAATCACCCACCACTGCTGCCACCAAGGAAACTTGGGAACACGGGTTAAAAATGGTGGAGTCACAACATGGCTTCTTCCAACCAGGGTGCCACCTTGGAACATCACAGAAGTGAAAACCAGTCAATACTGAGTATCAATATTTCACCTATTGCAGCATGAAGAATCTTTAATGGGCTTCCCATGTAGCACTTCCCAGTGGTAACAAACCCTCCTGCCAAAACCAGAGACCTAAGAGATGCAGGTTCAATCCCTGGGTCGGGAAGATCGCCTGGAGGAATGACAACCCACTCCAGTATTATTGCCTGGAGAATCCCATGGACAGAGGAGTCTGGTGGGCTACATTCCATAGGGCCATACAGAGTCGGACACGACTGAAGAGACTTAGTATGCATACACACACAAGATCTTTAACAAAGATGAATATCTATACAAAATAATACAGAAAATTAGAAACACTTTAAATTAACCAGTTTTTGAAAGATAAGAAATAGGGGGACTTTCCTGTCAGTAAAGTGGTTAAGAATCCACCTGCCAATGCAGGGAACATGGGTTTAATCCCTTGTCCAGGAATATCCCACATGCCACAGAGCAACTAAGCCCATGAGCCAAATTGCTGAGTCCAAGCTTTCACTTCAGTTCAGTCACTCAGTCCTGTCTGACTCTTTGCAACCCCATGAATCACAGCACGCCAGGCCTCCCTGTCCATCATGAACTCCTGGAGTTCACTCAAACTCATGTCCATTGAGTCAGTGATGCCATCCAGCCATCTCATCCTCAGTCGTCCCCTTCTCCTCCTGCCCCCAATCTCTCCCAGCATCAGAGTCTTTTCCAATGAGTTAACTCTCCAAATGAGGTGGCCAAAGTACTGGAGTTTCAGCTTATTCCTTCAAAGTATCATTCCTTCTTCCCATCATTCTGAAGGCTGATGTCCTTCAGAATGGACTGGTTGGATCTCCTTGCAGTCCAAGGGACTCTCAAGAGTCTTCTCCAACACCACAGTTCAAAACCATCAATTCTTCGGCGCTCAGCTTTCTTCACTGTCCAACTCTCACATCCATACATGACTACTGGAAAAACCATAGCCTTGACTAGAAGGACCTTTGTTGGCAAAGTAATGTCTCTGCTTTAAATATGCTATCTAGGTTGGTCATAGCTTTTCTNACCTTCGTCCATCCTTGCCACACACCATGAAACAACAGGAATCATTTGTAAAACAGCAGTTCTCTCTTATGGAATTTGATGACTCTCATATATTTATGCACTTCCAATTTCATAGGTTGCTTTGATAATCAAAGGGAAAAGAAATAGCTATAATTCTGCCTTTATTAAAGCACACTGGATTTGTTAAAATCACGTCTATTCTTGTACTTCAATTCAGTGTGCTCTGAGGCATAATATAGGCATTCCTATACCCAGGGAGGTGGTACAAACTAATCTTTTGATTCAACTGAACATTTGTCACTTATTAACACCTACTATTTTCCAGACATCACTGAGCTCTGATACAAAGTAGGTCTTAGTGCTAACCCATGAGTTGGTTCATAATTTAATGGGTAAAAGACATATGCATAAAGAACTAAACCTACTTCATAAGATAAAAAATAATTTTACAAAGTGTTTTAAATTGAATTTTATTGAAATTAGCAAGATTGGCCATCTTTGCAGACATATGCAAAGTTCCAAGTTGGCGATACGTTGTCATTTTAATGATGTCATCCTTCAACCTTGCCTCATTACTAGGAGAATGCTGATTTCTCCCCATTTATTTTTGTTGTCCTCAAGCAAGCACTGCATGCTTGAGGATGCAATAAGTACCCTGGTGAGAACCACACTTTGGAGAACAGGGAGGAACTTTTTTCTGGTCTAATGCACTGAGTTTATCACTGGGGGTCCTAGAAAATATATCACAGGCTGTATGCTAAGGACTGAAAACATCATAAAATCCACACAGGTAGGTCACCTGGAAGAACCAACATAGGATGGGGAAATTTGAGGCAACTGGATTCCACGTATCTGATATAGGAAACCATCTCATTCAAAGATTGCCTTTATCAACAAATAGCCAAGAAGGGTTGTACTTTGTAATTCATATAAAACTATAACAACAATAGCAGATAATATTTATTGAAAGTTGACTTTGGACATGGCACTTTATGTATATGTGATGATATTTATCATATTAGATGATAAATATAGCTTATTTATCATCTAATCAACCATGCAGGTGCTATTATTGTGCCCATTGTTCAGATGAAATAAAAATCAGAGAGATTAATACAGCTAAGGTCACAGAGGCACAACAGGGCAGAGCTGGGATTCAAATCCCAGCAGCCTGGCTCCAGAGCCTTCAGTCTTCCACAACATTCCATGGGATATTCCAAATGTGCTCTGCTGTGTAGCACATCATAGCTTCCTGAACTAGCTCTCACATATTAGTACTTGTTTGCCATTTGGTAAACAAATTCACCCAGTAGTTCATTGGCTGCGGTTTTCACTCCTCATATAAAAGGAGTGCATGCTTACAGAAATTATCTTAAATCACTGCTTTATTTAACTGAGAAATTAACAGGAATAACAGGAACCAAGAGATGATGAACATAATTTGGGGCATATGATGGGTGGAGGAGGGGGCACCTGGGTCTTGAAATGCCTCTTAAGATAGCCTATAATTAATTACCTAAGTAATTACCTAAGTGTAAGGTTCCGAAACGGAGAAGGCAGTGGCACCCCACTCCAGTACTCTTGCCTGGAAAATCCCATGGACGGAGGAGCCTGGTAGGCTCCAGTCAATGGGGTTGCGAAGAGTCAGACATGACTGCATGACCTCACTTTCACTTTTCACTTTCATGCGTTGGAGAAGGAAATGGCAACCCACTCCAGTGTTCTTGCCTGGAGAATCCCAGGGACGGGGGAGCCTGGTGGGCTGCCGTCTCTGGGGTCGCACAGAGTCAGACATGACTGACGCGACTTGGTAGCAGCAGCAGCAGGACCTGATAAAGAAAGTCTCCAAAAAGACTCAGTGTTATGGGCTGAATGGGGTTTCCCCCCCTAGTTCATACGTTAAAGTGCTAAAGCCCCAGTTCCCCACAATGTGACCATGTTGAAAGGTAAGGTCTTTCTAGGCGTAAGTCAATATAAATGAGGTCATTAGGATGAACTCTAATGCAGTCTGACTAGAGTCCTTTTAAGAAGAGGAAATTTGGACAGAGACACACACACAGAGGGAAGACAATGAGAAGATGGCCATTAACAAGCCAAGAGGAGCGATCGGGAACAAATCCTTCTCTCATGGCCCACAGAAGGAAGAACTGTGCCAAGACCTTAATGTCAGACAACCAGCCCCCAGAAGTGTGAGAAAATCAATTTCTGTCATTTAAGCCACCCAGTCTGTGGGATTTTGCTGTGGCAGCCCTAGCAAGCTAATACACTGGTCAAGAGATTATTGTGTCCTTGGGGGGCACCAGACCTCAGAGGAAGCAATAGAACAGATAAAAGAATGGTAGTCCTGCATCTTCACATTCAGTCATATTTCATTTTCTCTTCACAACAAGCCAACATTCAAGTATTATTATCCCCACCTACACATGACTGCCAAGTACATATTCCTAAAATATTTCTTTCAGCATGTTGCCCACCTGGCCAAACACCTCCAGTAGCTCCCCCACTGTCTTGAGGAAAAAGCCCAAATTCTTCCCAAGGGGTCCTGAAAAATCCCTTGTCATTTTTAAGTTACAGAACAGGCAACATCTTCCTGCAACGGCACACAGTCACAGCATCATAGTGAAGGAAACTTGGGCAGTCATCTCCCAGAACAAGGAGGAAATTCTACGCCCTCACAGACCACCCGTGCTGCCAAGGGACAAGGAGCAGGATTTTCTACACAGGAGACCTTCCCTAGTTTCAAGCGGGTAACATACACACCTGGTAAACAAAAGATTCTCAGACTTCTAATGCTTTCAAATCCTGAGCTACAACCCAGTTTCTATTTGGACAAATATCCAGCCTTTTCATATTAAATCTTTGGCTTCGAGTTGCCAGAAGTCCATTTACAGGTGAAGATTGATATGGTGCAGTACTTGGGTAAATTGCATTTTCTTTCCTGTCTAGACATGTGTTCAAATGATCTTTCTTCTAAGGAATCCGGAAACAGCTTTAGAGATATTACCTAATTCAACACGTCCTACATGAGAGCTGAAGGGTGTTTTACCAGCCTGGTTTGGGAGGGGAAATTACTTTCACAAGAAGACAACCAAGAACATCACCTTTCCTGGGAGTCCTAATAACTACCCTGATCATTACAACAGACGAAGAGCAACTTTTTATCCTGAACTCCCTTGGTTCAAGTCGATTTTTCTGTTTCTGTCTTGGATGACATAAGAACTCCAGTTTTTGTTGTTCTAGAGGCTCAGCTTTGAGCCTGGAGATAAATGAAGAGCCCTATCACCCAGCCAGAAGGCAGACTCTGGGAGGCAGCCTCACTGTCTGACAGAGCAGCCAGCCCAGTGTGAGCACGACAAGCAAGCTGCGGTCTTGTCCTCTGAGCACAGTTTGGGACACAGCCCACACCACCTTCCAGTGTCCAAGCTCCTTATCTGAGCTTTTCCTGCAGGAACTGCAGATCCCATCTTATTTACCAGCGAACTGTCAATCTGCCCCATCCTCACATCACTCTAATCCTTAGCAGCCACATCCTGTCCCTTTCCACCGTATACCCAATCTAATGAGCAAACCTTCTCCCTGCCATCCCCACTACCACCTAATTAGACCTCCAGGGTGAAAAGGCTCTCACCCATCACCAGTCCATTTTTAGGCCCCCCCGATCCACCACCATGCACTGCTCTCCTTGATGGCCAGTCCCTCCAATTACAGGTTCACAAGCCTGCCGGCACTGGAATTATCTGTGGAGATGATAAAAGTCCTGAAATCCAGGCTGCAACCCAGACAATCATATGAGAATTTCTAGGAGTGAAACCCAAGCATCAGCATTTCTGTAACGGTCCCCACGTGAGGCTACTCTGCAGTCAAGTCAGAACAATGGCTCTAGGCCATTTCCCCAGTGGAACCTCATTTCCTCACTGGTACAGAGCTGAGGTCTCAGCATGGCACACGGCTGCACCCAGGTAGGTAATGACAAGCATCAGAAAATAACACCAAAGCCAGGGAATGAAGAAAATTGGTCCCCAGCCATTGCAGAAGATGGGATGATCCAGACAGCTGATATTAGAAGAGGAAATTGTCAATTGCTGGGCATTTGCTGCTGTGCTATTGAAAGTGGGTCAGAGCCTCATGTTATATTCAAAAAATGGCATGTAGTGCATCATAATTGGTAATCAGAAAACCCATCATAAACTTACAGGATCCAAACCACTCATAATTAAGGCTGGAGACTAGAGTCAACCTCCATCACAGCCCAGCTCATTACACTGGGTCTGATGACACCCTGGGGACAAGTCACTTCTCCTGAAATGACACAACTGCATTGAGGAATCACATACAGTATCACTAATGTGCCATGTGGGTGGTTAGTTCTGGAAGATCATATCCTGGGCGGGACGTTGCATGAGTTGACCTTTAAGATCCTCTTTAGTGCTGGCAAGTCTTTGATTTCAGGTGACAGGCCCTGAGGGTTCTAGAGAATGCTAGGAAGAAAATGAATGAGCTGTGGTCTGCCTGGGCCACTGCCCTGCTCTGCAGAGTGAAGCCAGGAGGAACAGAAGGCCTTGCTGTTCAGACAAAGTCACAGGTTGGACTTGGCATCACTGTAAGACGTGAGCTGACCAGAGACAATCACTGGTTCCAGAAGGCCGGGGGCGTGACTCCAAGTGACAGCCGGGAAGACTGTGTGGGTGAGAAGAGCCCTTGCGCTCCAAAGGGAGTAATTTGTTTCTCTGCCTTGCTTCCTGGCTTCCCAGAAAGCCAACAATGAAGGTGCAGAGGGAACCGTGCCGTGTGGAGATGTTTACCTGCCTCTGATCACTGTCCTAGGGAAGGTCAAATTCACTTAGGGCTTTTGTTAGTTCCCACTGCCAAGGGCTGTGTCACCTCTCCTAGGCTTGTGGAGCACCCCTGAGAAGTGTTTTTCTCACTGTGCTGCTTGGTAACTTGGTCATGCCCTCGTAACGCCTCCAGGTTCCCCTGGGACAACCAGCTTCATCAGGGAACACCAACGGAGAAGGGATATGAGGTCCTCCCACTTACTGGGCAAACAGCCACCACAGCAAACAACCTAACAGTTGGTGACAGGCATTTGCAAAAATAAATAAGTAAATAAAATAAGGCAGGCAGAAGGAACAGCTATTTAGAAAGGAAAGATTCAGAAACTTCAGTTAGCCGGGATGAAATTGATTACGAATGGCTCTCATGTCAGTTGGCTGGAGTCTGTGATGCCAAGGCCAAAGTCAGATATCAGATTCCCCACACAGTACCGTGCAGGGAGCTCAAACTCCATGAACACAAACTACTCCCCTCATCCCCATCAAATGATTCCCCCAATGTCTTGTTGATAACAAGAGGGATAGACTGGGAAAACGGTTAAGTCTGCTTCTCAAAAGTGAGTAAGCATACACGTGAATAAGGGCCCAGTGAAAAGGAGATAAGCCATTTTCACATCCCATTATTCTTTTTACATTCTGCTTTAGACCAGGCCCAGGTCTCCTTCTTTATGTCACTAGGGTTTAAACTTGTGGCCTGAGGGAATGCCAGGAAGGCAGGCCCTGGAACCCAGCCCATCCTACACCAGAGGCTTCCAAAGTGAAAGTGTTAGTCACTCAGTCATGTCCGACTCTTTGCGACCCCAGGCTTCTCTGTTGGTAGAAGCCTCCAGGCAAGAACACTAGAGTGGGTAGCATTCCCTTTTCCCAGGGATCTTCCCAACCCAGGATCAAATCTGGGTCTTCTGCACTGCAGGTGATTTCTTTACTGTCTGAGCCACCAGGGAAGCCCTCTGCTCCAAAAACAACCCTCAGGGGCTGGTTCAGGGGGACCAACTGGATTTCAATAAGGTGTCATTTTCCCATAGACCATGTTGATATTTGGGATGGGACTGAGAGTCCCTTGGACTACAAGGAGATCCAACCAGTCCATTCTGAAGGAGATCAGCCCTGGGTGTTCTTTGGAAGGCCTGATGCTGAGGCTGAAACTCTAGTACTTTGGCCACCTCATGGGAAGAGTTGACTCACTGGAAAAGACTGATGTTGGGAGGGATTGGGGCCAGGAGGAAAAGGGGACGACAGAGGATGAGAAGGCTGGATGGCATCACTGACTCGATGGACGTGAGTCTGAGTGAACTCCGAGAGTTGGTGATGGACAGGGAGGCCTAGCATGCTGCGATTCATGGGGTCGCAGAGTCGGACATGACTGAGCGACTGAACTGAACTGAATGTTTTACTGTTGGGGACTGTCTTAATCTTTTCAGCTCATTTATAGCTCTAATCCCTACCCCTAAAATGCTAGCAGAGGGACTTCCCTGGTGGTCCAACAGTTAAGACTTCCAATGCAGGGGGTACAGGTTTGACCCCTGGTTGGGGAACTAATTTTCCACATACCTCACAGCCAAAAAACCAAAACATTGAACAGAAGCAATGTTGTAACAAATTCAATAGAGACTTTTTAAATGGTCCATATCAAAAGAAATCTTTTTTTAAAAAACTTTTAAAAATGCCACTAGAGTTCCTAGTCATTCAGTTCAGTTAGTCATGTCTGACTCTTTGTGACCCCATGAACCCCAACACACCAGGCCTCCGTGTCCATCACCAACTCCTGGAGTTTACTCAAACTCACGTCCATTGGGTCGGTGATGCCATTCAGNTTTTTAATATGCTATCTAGGTTGGTCATAACTTTCCTTCCAAGGAGTAAGCATCTTTTAATTTCATGGCTGCAATCCTAGTCACTGGAGAAACCTAAATATGCCC
Source organism: Neotragus pygmaeus (assembly GCA_006410875.1). Lineage (NCBI taxonomy): Eukaryota > Metazoa > Chordata > Mammalia > Artiodactyla > Bovidae > Neotragus > Neotragus pygmaeus. The sequence goes on from SJYV01003245.1 coordinate 1,106,550, forward strand.
CCTTTCTGAATGACCCGGGGTTAGGGTGACAATAATGTTCCAGGGAGAGAACACTTGAAAGAGCATCTTTACATGTGTGTATCTTACTTGTGCATGGTTTCTACTAAAACTTCTTTCAAGCAGGTGTTATTAGTTTATAAAACAATGGAATGCTGGCCATTGCTCCTCATGAAATCAGAGATCCTACCAAGAACTGATCCAGGTGGTTACCTAGCAACAGCTCCAAGATGGCAGCTAGCTGGAATAACTGCTCTGGGGCTTCCCTGGTGGACCTCAGTGGTAAAGAATCTGCCTACCAAAGCCTGAGACCCAGGTTTAGCTCCTGGATTGGGAAGATCCCTGGAGAAGGAAATGGCAACCCATTCTAGTATTCTTGCCTGGGGAGTCTCATGAACAGAGTAGCCTGGGGGGCTACAGTCCATGGGGACCCAAAAGAGTTGGACACATCTTAGCAACAAAACAACAAACAAACATAACTGCTCCAGGGATTAGGAAGGTACTGCTCTCTAAAGTAAGCCTGGGTCATCCTTGAACCATTCGCTAGAAAGTTCCATTTTATATTGCATTGAAATTTATCTCCTTCTGACTTCCACCTGCTGGACCTGAGTATGACCTCTAAAGGGCACAAGAGATGAATTGCCTACCCCTCCCATACAGCTATCCTCTAAATATTTGAAGAAAGCCGCCTATCTCCCCAAATTTAGCAAGGAGCCAGATCCAATTCTTCTCATTCAGTTTTATCATCTTGAGATCACTTGCTGTGTCTCAGTCACTTACTGGTGTGATCTTTGATAATCACAAAATGCCATGAAGTAAGTTTGTTAGTCCCATTTGATGGAGGAAGCTGAGCAATCAGCTTGAATCTCCACGAGAAGTAAAGGGCACGGTCCACATTTACTTGTTTCGAAGTTCACGCTCCTCTCATTACAAACCTGCAGTTCCCACACCTGACTCCCAGAATCCCCTGGGAAGGTCTATTTTAAAAACAGAGACACACAGGTTCTCAAGCAGATTTAGTGAACTGGAACCAGGTGATTCTGACAGAACTGATTCAGAGATCAGCATTTAAAAACTGTTGCCTCATGTGGAACATTAACCTCCTCAACTTTCAGTTTCCCTTTTTGGGGAGAACAAACCTTAAAATTTAAAAATCAACATTCTGGGACTTCTCTGGTGGTCCAGTGGTTAAGAATCTGCCTCCCAATGCAGGGGACATGGGTTTGATCCCTGGTCTGGGAAGGTCCCACATGCCTTGGGGCGACTAAGCTCGTGTGCCACAACTACTGAAGTCCATGATGACATAACAAAGATCTCACGTGATGCAGCTAAGACCTGATGCAGCCAAATAAATAAATTTTTAAATTTAAAAAAAATCAACATTCTTCCTACAACATGTAATCCAAATGGGGCCTTGCCAGTGCATTCCCAAATAGACCCAAGATTGCCCCTGCTCTGGACGGATGTGCCAACAATGGAACCTGAGTTTGCATCCGGTCACGCAGAAGAATAGGGAAAGCGTCCCCCTGGCGCACAGCCTCCACCACCTGCCAATGCTGGAGGGGGCAGGTGAGTGGACAGGGCTACTCACCTCTGTCCCTCTGGCTGCTTTCTCCTCACACGCACCTGCCTGAAGCACATCACTTGAAGGCGATTAAAATTACACAATGTCCTGATTTCAATCCTCCTGTAACCATGCTGAATATTTTCCACTTAAAAAAAAATTAAGTTTTAATTAAGTTTTCTCATCAAAACACCATTCCTGCTGATAATGTCAGGAAGGTCTGAGAAAGTAATTATGTGCACAGTCTGTTTTTGACACACTTCCTTCTCCACTGGGACATTTCTTCTGTTTCCTTTACTTCATTAACAATCCCTTGTTGCCATAGGAAGGCCTGCTTTCTTCTCTATTTACCGTAATAGAGACAAAGAGCCAGGTTGCCTCATTGTACACAAGCGTGACTCCTGCACTGAATGGACCGCAGGGCATCAGCTTCTGCCTGTGAGTCTTCCTGGGACCGTTTCCCTTCGTGCTGACCATCTACCAGGGCAGTTACAGGCCCGAGCGGAAGTCTACAAGGGTGCTTTGGTCGAGCCCATGACTTACACTTCATACCCCCACTTCCAGGCTACCATACATAGACAGCACATTTAGAAGTATGCTCGACTCTCTGATTTCCTGAAGCTAAGCATGATAAAATGATACCCAATTATGAGCAGATTCAAAATTGTTTGGCATTTGGCAAACTAACATCAATGTTTTCTATGCTTGGCTCCAAATCCTGATACTAGGTTCTTGGAGTTGCCATAACAAATCATCACATATTGACTTAAAAAAGAAAAAAAGAAAGAAAGAAATTTATTCTGTCAATTCTAGGAAGCAGGAAGTCTGAAACTGGGTGTTGACGGGGTTATGTTCCCTCTGAAGGCTCTAGAGGAACATCCTTCCTGGCCTCTTCTACCTTCTGGTGGCTCCTGGCAACCTTTGGATTGCAGATGCATAACTCCCATTTCTGCCTCTGCATTTGTGCATGCCCTTCTTCCTTCTGTCCCTGGGTCCTTTCTCCTTTTCACAAAGGGACATCAGTCACTGGACTTAGGTCCACCCTAAACTCAGGATGATTTCATCTCCAAATCCTGAACTAATTCCATCTACCGGCCAACAGCAAGTATCCACCACCATAGACTGAGCAAACTCTAGTGATTCCAGCCCCCTGGCCTTCAGGTTACCCCAGCTGACACTAAGTGGAGCAGAGATGAGCTATCTGTAACTCCAAAATTCCTACCAGTGTTCCAGACTAATGAGCAAAATAAATGTTGTTGTAAACCATTAACCATTAGGTGTTTGTTACACAACATTAAATAACTGGAGCACTCTACCTCTAGCCATCTCAATCTTTCTAAAATCTACTTTTTTCAGATTACATAACAGAAGTCTACTTTACAACACAATATAACAGGTCAAATTCAACATGTCCAAAGTAAAATTCAGCTTTCCCCCAAACCTTATTTTATCCCAGTTTTCTGTCTCAGTGACTGGGACCACCATTTGCCCGACAAGCAAGCTAGAAACATAAGGGTCCCGCTTACAACCCTCCCTCCAACCACAGTCAATCAGTACCAAGTTCCATTGCTTCTGACTCTCCCATGTGTTCAAAATCCATTCATGGCTCCCTTCTCTGCAACGTCCACTTGAGATACTGTCATCCCTCATCTGGATGCAATAGTGCTCTAACTGAGCTTGCTACTTCTCCATTACGATGGCACTAGAGTGGTTTCTGCAAAACACAAATGGGTTTCCTTCACCGTCCCTGCTTAAAACCCTTCAGTGACTTCCCACTGCTCTTAGGATCAAACCCACAATCCTTAAAGTGGTTATAAGGTCCTACATGATCTGGCCTCCACCTCTACTCCAAATTCATCTCACCCTGAGTTCTCCCTTGTTCTCTGGACTCCAGCACCATGGCCAGGACCCTCTTCAGACGACCTGCTGTTCTCACCACAGAATATCAGCACCAGCTCCTGCCTCTACCCGCAATACAATTCTGCACCCCACTCCTCCCTGAGTTAATCTCTCTTCAGCTTTTGGTCTCTTTTAAATATCCCTTCCTCAAGGAAGCCCTTTGCCCCAGACAAGAGATTCCTCCATTTATATCTCATATTGCATGCTACACTAGTATTGATCTGTGCGGTTTTTTTATTTTATGGTGCCTCCTCTACTAGACTCAAATTCAAGAGGGCAGAAATGGTGGCTTCTTTTGCTCTCTACTCTATTCCTAGTTCTTAACCACATAATGTGTGAACAACATCTACAAGCTGAGTGAATGAACCATTTGTTCTCTGTCTTTAAATCTACCTCAAAACCTTGCTCCAAATAGATTTTCAATAAATTATCAATGAGTGGAGAGGTTATTTTGAATTACTCCAAAAGTTCCTGCAGCATATAAAGCTTAGAAGAGAAAGAGCTGAACCTCAAAGTTCAAAAATACAACCATCTTCTAGCTGTTGACCCATGAATTCTTAAAAGGAAACGCTCCAAAGGATTATGACAAGGGGGAAAGGGGTTTAAAAATAGAAGATGTAACTTGCACACTTTTCCTTAAGGGCCTAACAGCTTTAGTATTTTGTCCCTTCAGTTCAGTTCAGTTGCTCAGTTGTGTCCGACTCTTTGTGACCCCATGAATCACAGCACGCCATCACCAACTCCCAGAGTTTACCCGAACTCATGTCCATTGAGTTGGTGATGCCATCCAACNCATTACTTTGCCAACAAAGATCCATCTAGTCAAGGCTATGGTTTTTCCAGTGGTCATGTACGGATGTGAAAGTTGGACTATAAAGAAAGCTGAGTGCCGAAGATTTGATGCTTCTGAACTGTGATGTTGGAGAAGATTCTTCAGAGTTCCTTGGCCTGCAAGGACATCCAACCAGTCCACCCTAAAGGAAATCAGTCCTGGGTGTTCATTAGTAAGACTGATTTTGAAGCTGAAACTCCAATACTTTGGCCTCTTGATGCAAAGAGCTGACTCATTTGAAAAGAACCTGATGCTGGAAAAGATTGAGGGCAGGAGGAGAAGGGAACGACAGAGATATGAGATGGTTGGATGGCATCACCGACTCATTGGAATGGGTTTGGGTGAACTCTGGGAGTTGGTGATGGACAGGGAGGCCTGGCATGCTGCAGTTCATGGGGTTGCAAAGAGTCCGACACGACTGAGCAACTGAACTGAACTGAACTTCCTGCATTACTGTTACATACATTGTTTAAGAAAGATTTAATCATCTAAACAAACTATCAAAAGAACTTTAAGTACATTAAAACTTTGAATTAAGAAGTCAAAAATGTTAGACATTGGACCTTAAAAAACACATGTTCTGGCAAGAGAAAGGTCTACAGAAGGCTAAGTGAATACTCTCTTGGCTCACTCCTCTTTGATGGAGGCTTCACTGCTTTCACCTTGACGTTAATTGCTCCCCCAAAGCTGTTAATCATGTTGGCAAAATGGGCCATTTTAGAACCAATGACCTGCAACCCTCATCACTTTTCATTTCCAGTTTGAACACCAAAAGGCCAATAATCTCTTATGTACAATTCTGCAACAGAAATTAATGTTATTTAATCAAAAACTGATCAAATAAAAGGGAAATGGAGGGCAAGGAAGAAGAAGTAGAACTAGGAAATTTTCCCTCTTCACTCAGGCCTCCCCCTTCTCTCCGGCACCTCCTATGGCCTTTGTGGGCTGTTTTTCTGCTACCAATCTTTTACACAATGGCCATTGACAACGGTGAGAGCTTTGCTCTAAGTCTGAGAGAAGGAAAAGAAGAATTCCTAGAAATGACATGAATTAATATTGACTTGTGTCCATGTGACACTGTGTTCAGCTCTTCAGAGTGACTGTCTTCAAGATTTCTCAGTGTATGAGCCTCTCTTGCAGCTATTGATGCCTGAAACCGTCTGCCCCAGCACCTGCCCTTACCTGTCACTGCCACTACTAAATGAAGCCTCACCTGTGGGGGGAAAAAATAAGCAATGGGATCATCCTTGAAAATGACATGTTGTAAACTGATTCTTCAGGGACCAGGTTCTATTAGGCAACCACAACTCCGAAGACTGAGGAGCTGGACCCGGGGGCCCTCTCTGACCATCAGTAATTGGCTGCTGACTCTCCTGGGAAGAGTGAGCCCCTCTCCTCAAAGCAGCTGAAATGCCACTGCCCGCGATTCCTGTTGATTCACATCATAAAAACTCACGAAACATACAGCAAATTTCCACTGGGTACCTATTTTACATATACTAGAATATATGTTTCCATTTATTCATTCATGTCCATTCTCTCCATTCATGTCTGCTTCTCCTTTCTCTCCCCTGCTCTTACCCATAAGCCTCCTCTCTGCGTCTGCATCTCCACTGCTGCTCTGTGAATAGGTTCATCAGTACCATCTTTCTAGATGCCATAACTAGGGCTCTGTAACAACCTAGAGAGGTGGGAGAGGGTGGGAGAGAAGTTCCAGAGGGAAGGGGCCTATGTACACTTATGCCTAATTCATGCTGATGTATGACAGATATCAAACAAATACTGTTAAGCAATCATCAATCAATTAAATATATTTTTTTAAAAAGCATGAAACAGATGGAAGTGATCTCAGAGGCCCATGGGACTTCCCTGAGTGATCTGCGTGTAGGCCTCGAGAAACAATGACACAGAGAATGGGTGCATCAGGATCTTTATTTTAATCACTGGAAAGTTTTCATTTTTAATTCATAGGAACTTAGACTGCTTGGGATGCCTTATTAAAAAGGATGCCTTTTTTTTTTTTTTTTAACTGCTTTGTGACCATAGGAAAGAGAAACCTCTTTGATGCGGTATAAGAATAAATTGTCACCAAAATAGAAGCTGGTGCTCACTAATTACAGTGCTATCCAACCAGCATTTATAAAATCATCACCACTATATGAAGAGAGGAACATGTAATTTAGCCTTAAGCGAGTACAATTAACAGGTTTTGAAAAACTCAGCACCATAACAGTAACTATCTGATGACTACAAAATGTACCCATTCTTCTCTCTTAGAAAGTGCTGTCTAAGTGACTCCCCAAAGTGGGGAAGTTAATAGTAAGGATCAAGAGAGGGCAATCAGGGGAGGAAAAAAATACCTGGATATATATTTAATGGATTCTCCATTGTTAACAAGCATTTATTAAGGATCCAATGTGCTCCTGGATCCTTTGGGAACTTTTTTTTAATATAAAATCTGTAATCTAGGAATGTAATTTGAGTCCATAAGGAACTCTATGGAACATGGGTGCCTGACATTTACTTCTAGCACTAAAGTTTACTCTGAGTCCCAGGTCCTTTGAAGGAATATTCAAAGATGTGTTCAGGATTGACAACACGTGTGGAAGAACCCAAGCGGGGACACAGCCCATGAGAAGTGATGGGCTTTTCATCAGGGAACACCAGAGAGGAAGACCTTTGGGAACAAGAGAAGTCACCTGGAGTCAAGGACATGGCCTGTCTCTTCCTCACTGTCCAGTGGAGGACAAGGTCTAGGAAAACGGCCAGGATGACAACTATGAGACTTATCAGAGCTTTCTGTCTCTGCAGCTCTGGAGACCTCGGTTAAGATAGTGCCTAGAAAATCAGCTCCTGCAAAGAGTGGTGGAAACTCAGAGCTGTCCCTACTGGACCCACCGGGGTACTGTGACTGGCCATTGGCCAGAGAGTATTGAGAAACATCAGCACTGGAAGAGGCAGATGGATGCAACAGTTCCAGAGCTGCGGCTGAGAAGAAAGAGAGCCCTGGGGGAGTAATATTCCTCAAATCAGTCCTCAGGGTGATGGGATGTGCATGATGACTGGTCTTCCTGTGTCACAGATGAGTCAGCAAAATGAGGAATATGGCACTAAAGACCTGTGTTCAGGGTCTTTCACTAAACGTTGCCCCCGCCCTGCATCAATGTCCCTAACTACTGAGTGGGAGAATGGCCCCAGAAACTCCAAGTGAAGGCTCTGATCAACAGTACAGACTCAGAAAATGCCCACATCTCTGGATGCTGGCTTATGATGTAAATAGAGAAGAACAGAGTCTTTGCTCTCATAAAGCTTCCCATCTGCACACAACAGTAATCAGGAAAGCACGTTCTGATAGTTTGCTGTCTTGACAAGGGCCACTGTACATTTTACACAGGAGTTAAAATGGTCCAATAACCATTCTCAAGTCAAAGAAAAGGCACAGGGGTGAAGTCGATGCTCATGAATGAAGGATGGAGACAGGCCTGCCAGGAGCCCATTGCAAAGAGGGCCATGTCTCTTCCCAGGGTCAAAGTCCAGTCTTCTCAAAAGCCCAGCTGCAAACTCTCAGGTCAAGACAAGAAGCCTGTACAAACAGCCATTCTGGAAAGGGGCAAAGCCAAATGTGATCTTGGTCGCTGGCTAGAGGTTGACTGCCATCAGGGGTACTTTTCTGCAGATGGCTGTTTTGAGAAACCCTGCTTTTATTTTGTTGCTGTTGTTATTATTATATATATGTTTGGTCATGCTGTGTGGCACTTGGGCTCTTAGTCCCTCAACCAGGGATCGAACCCTTGCCCTTTGCATTGGAAGCATAGAATCTTAACCGTCAGGGAAATCCTGTTTTAATTCTGTAATGGACTTCTGTCAACATTTGTAATGATGTTTTTAGAAATCATTTCTGCCCATTTAAATTATAACAACAATGCTCATCAGCTGCTTTCCTCCATCCCACCTAGGCCTCTAAAAATAGAGAAGACAACATGGTTTACCAGACTATGGTGTAAAACTGCCCTCACTCCGATGCTCTCACCAGCTCATCACCAACTAGCATCCCGTGGCAATTCCAGCCCACTAACCACAGTGTTCTTAGACACAGGTGTCTGTCATGTCACACCCAGGGCTTTGGAGAGGAACCACTAATGAAAATGATTATAAAGCCTTTTTCAACTCTGAAGACTTGATGCCTAATAGCTGAAACAGTATCAGGGTTCTAGCTCCTTTTTCACCTACCAAAGATCTTATCCAGCACTCAAGCTAAATGTGAATTTGATTTGCTNTGGAGAGGAACCACTAATGAAAATGATTATAAAGCCTTTTTCAACTCTGAAGACTTGATGCCTAATAGCTGAAACAGTATCAGGGTTCTAGCTCCTTTTTCACCTACCAAAGATCTTATCCAGCACTCAAGCTAAATGTGAATTTGATTTGCTTTTCAGTAAGCTGGTTATGGCCACTGGTACCCATGAAGCTTCTATCTACCTTGTTATAAAGCCATTCCAGGGGGAGCAGCTTAGTATGGAGTGAGATAGTTACTAATAAGTGATATAACTCAAGGCCAATTTCATCAAGAAATGTCAGGACCTTTTAACCTGGAATTGGTGAGAGAATTTCTCATCTTTACTTTGGAATGAATTAGTAGCACTTACAACTCTTAAATGGTTTCCATAACAAGTCTCACTGAATTGAAATAACAGAGAATCAAATGGGGAAGAAAAGCCTGACCAATTTGGGGGGTGTTTAGATTATTATTTAAATATGTAAGTGTACGCAGATAATACCAAGTGATGGAAAAAAATTTGCCTGAGAAATGTGAAGTACTCTCATAATGAGTGTGAAAGATTTAAGTATCTATCCTTTTGGTTGCTTTATTTTCTCTTTTTCATGGATTTCCCTAGTTCTTACTGTGGAATGGATAGGAAAAAAATATAAACAAATAAATGTATGGAGCTCAGCTGAGACTTTACCTATCAGCAGCGTCATTGCTTTATATTTTAATGCTCAGTGCCAATAGTATTTCTCTGTTTTCTATTTATTAAACATAAACCAAAATAACGCTGTTTCCCCACAAGGGACTAGTTTTCAACATAAAAGTTAAATTAATAGAGATGCACGTGGACCATAGACATTGCTAAATTACGTGAGCAGAGGTTGTTTATGTCAGACGACTACGCAAACCACACAATATTGAGACTGAATTACACAGGGTCACTGGTTGTGAGCAACAGAAGTTCTATCCGGCTGTCTTCAACAGAAAAGGGATGTGTGGGAAAACAGAATTGACAGAAGGGTTAGAGACCCAGGCAGAAACTAAGGCTGGCTGCCCCAAGATCCACCTGTCTACAGCATGGTAGCTGGCACTGGCCCACTGGCCTGCAGGCAGCTTCTCGCTGCCCAGCAACGCTGCCGCCTTAAAACCTCTCTCAGGCGTCCCTTGGCCTCTACAACACCTTCCTCAGGGGCAAAGTCCAGAATAAGGGCCCTGATGGGCCAAGCCTAGGTAACAGACCTCTGCTCTAGCTACCAGGACACAGGGAGATGGAACTTCTGAGATAGAAGGGTTCTCCCTGCAAGGAAGAAAACCCAGGTAAAGACCCACCACAATGAAGTGTGTTTCCCCCAGCAAGGATGCAAATGTAATTGGGCCACAGGGAGAGTGATGAAGGCACCACCTCCCCCTTAGTGTACTGGCAATGTCCATTTTCATGATGCTGTTGGAAAGATATCAACCTTCTCCACTTCTACAGAGGTCTTGGTCAGTTTCACGCTTCTATTCTGGTTTTCAGTAACAGGTGACATAAGTTACCTTCTCATTTAGAGTACCTAGCAGGCCCTTGGCATCTGAAGATTCTATATTGTGTCTCCTGTTCTTTACTTGTAACCTTTACTTGTAGTGGTGCTTTACAATAGTGTTCCTACCTACCATATAGGACTGTAGGAGGGATTTTACAAAAGAACACAAGCAAGGCCCTCAGTACAAATGTGAATGAAGCCAGTGAGGAAATCTGGCTTGACAGCCAGTGTCTGCATCTCAGTTTGTAGTGTTTAAGAATTGGGGGATCCTCTAGAGTTTCAGCAGGCCCCTCACCAAGGGCCATGAGCTAGTACCATCCAAATGACTGCCCTTCACTGGGAGGAATGCAGGGTGGGGTTAGAAAGACAAAGGAGCTGGAATGTAAAAATGAGAGAAGTCATAGTCTAAGACATCCTCTGTCCATTTCACATAGAAACTACACAGGATAACATCTTTCAGGAGAGTAGGTCCTTAGGTCAGCATGTAAGGAAAACAGATACACAAAAGGAAGGAAGGAAAGAAAACAGGTCAACATAACTTAATGTTTGCACGATAATCCACCCAAGTGACAATTTGATGGCATACTCCAATGAGGGCTTCTCAGGTGGCACTAGTGAAAAAGAATCCGCCTGCCAATGCAGGGGTCATAAGAGATGCAGGTTCCATCCCTGGGTCAGGAAGATCCCCTGGAGGAGGAGGGCACGGCAACCCACTCCAGTACTCTTGCCTGGAGAATCTCATGGACAGAGGAGCCTGGTGGGTTGCAGTCCATAGGGTTGCAAAGAGTCGGGTACGACTGAAGCAACTTAGCATGCATGCATGCATGCATACTCCAATGAATAGGGAAAAAAAAAGTTCAAAGACAGCTTTCGTAAACAAACTTGATAAGTTTCACTTCCTCACACCTCAGTTTTCTTAGTTAAAAATATTTTGTTGAACACCCAACGTAAGCCATATATTCACTCTGCATTGGAGGTACGAGGGCAGTTCCTATTCTGCAGGTATCAACACAGAGAGTGTCTCCTTTGGGGGACACTGGGAGCATGAACTGGATCCGTCCCAAGTCTGGTATAATTCCTCAGGAGACAGGTTGCACCAACCCACTGCATTTGTGACATGAGCGACAAAGTCTCTCAGGCAAGCGGCCACAGGAGCTCCAGCAAAGCAGGATGTAGAGGAGGGAAATATAACGACTGCCAGAAAAACGGTGCAACAAATTTCCTTGCAGTCAAAATTAAATTAAATACTGCGGGCCTTACATGTGTTCTTTTGGAAAATCCTTTCTACAGCCCTATAGGGTAGGTATGAACACTACTGCTCAGGAACAATTAGAAAATGGAGATAATGTAAAAATGTTCTGGTATGTTTCCCTGACTCCTCCTCCTTTTTCTATTTGCACAGTAGTTTTAAGCCAAAACACTTAAGACATTCTACTAGTCAGGAAAATAGATGCTATTTTAATAACCCTCCTAAAATGACACCATATACCCATCTGTTATGAACCCTTGCAATCCTGTATTCCCTACTCCTCTCTGAATTATCAGTATCATCACAGTCACCCACAGCCACCCACCCATCCAACCACCACCTACAGCCCCCGGCTCAAAGTGCTGGAGGAAGAGGAGAAAAGAGAAGTTTGGCAGGAAAAAAAAGAGAATTAGGTTTCCAGAATCCATTTTGTTAACTATTCCTCACCTCTTTCTCATCCTATACGTAGCTTTAAAAGTGGGGACAAATTCATGATATTAGATATGAAAGGCCAGAATGTGGAGGACACAGGGCCATAGAAAGGAGGACTCTGAGAAGTTTAGAGCTGAAAGGGAGCTTGGTGATGGTTCAGGTCCATCCTCACGTTTTCCGCCTAAAACAATCAAGGCCCCTGTCTTTGGGTGAAGCCCACAGTAGCAGCCAGTTAGCGCTGTGCCAAGGGCATCTCCTGTCCCACAGGTCAGGAAGTTCAAGACCCCAAGACACTGTGAAGTTTATCATTTAAAAATGCTTAAGGCCAAGGTTTTTGTGAAACCATGTTAAATGCCATCCAGAGCAAGACATTGACCCTACCCTAGTGGTTGGCAAACTCAGAGGACAAGACTGTAACTCAACCACTGCACATGTACAAGAAACAGATGAGAAATTAAGCTATTTTAAAAAACACGTGGGAAGCATATTAAATGGCACATTCCCACTTTAATTTCTGTGTCGAGAGATCTAATTAATGATTATGTTTGTTCCCATAGAACCAGGGAAAATGGAAAAGCCTCCATGGGATTAACTCTGAAGCCTCAACATTTTTGAAGTATTAAAATATCATGCCAGGCACCCCTAGAACAACTAGGTGTGGTCTTCTGGGAAGGAGATGAACATTAGCGTATATGTGTCTTTTTGAATTATGGTTTCTCAGGGTATATGCCCAGTAGTGGGACTGCTGGGTCAAATGGTGGTTTTAATTTTAGTTTTTTAAGGAATCTTTGCNTCGATCCCTGGGTTGGGAAGATCCCCTGGAGAAGGGAAAGGCTACCCACTCCAGTATTCTGGCCTGGAGTCCATGGGGTTGCAAAGAGTTGGACATGACTCTTTTTATTTTATTTTGGCTGCACCAGATCTTAATTGCTACATGTGGGATATAGTTTCCTGACTAAGGATTGAACCTGGACCCCCTGCTTTGGGAGTGTGGAGTCTTAGCCATTGGACCACAGGGAAGTCCTTAAAATTTCTTTAATGTTAAGTTTTAAATTTTTTAAATTGAAATCTAGTTGGTTTGTAGTGTTTCAGGTATACAGCAAAGTGATTCAGTTATATATATATATATATATATATATATGTATATAGATAGATCAATAGATATAGATATTAATAGGTGGCGCTAGTGGTAAAGAACTCGCCTGCCGATGGAGGAGACATAAAAGACCTGAGTTCAATCCCTGAATTGGAAAGATTCCCTGGAGGAGGGCATGGCAACCCACTCCTGTATTCTTGCCTTGAGAATCCCACGGACAGAGGAACCTGGCAGGCTATGGCCCATAGGGTTGCAAAGAGTTGGGCAACTTAACACGACTTAGCACATTATATAGACACATTCTTTTTCAGATTCTTTTCTATATAGGTTATTACAAGATATTGTATATAGTGATATATAGTAGGTCCTTGTTATCTGTTTTATATATAGTAGTGTTTATCTGTTAAACCCAAACTCCTAATTTATCCCTCCACACCTCCCCTTCCCCCTTTGATAATGACAAGTTTGTTTTCTATGTCTATATCTATTTCTGTTTTGTAAGTAAGTTCACTTGTATCATTTCTTTAGATTCTGCAGGTAAGTAATATTTGTCTGTTTTTGTCTGACTTACTTCACTTAGTATGATAATCTCCAAGTCCATCCGTGTTGCTGCAAATGGCATTATTTCATTCTTTTTTAAAAATATATTTATTTATTTTTGGTTGCCCTGGGTCTTTGTTGCTGCCCGCAGGCTTTCTCTAGTGGTGGCTAGCGTGTTCCATGCTTTGTTGTGGTGTGCAGGCTTTCTGTAGTTGCAGTGGCTTTTCTTGTTACTGAGCACAGGCTCCGGGCTCACCGGTTTCAGTAGTTGTAGCACCTAGGCTCAGTAGTTGTAGCTCATTGACTCTAGAATACAGGCTGAACAGTTGTGGCTGCACAGGCCCAGTTGCTCTGCAGCGTGTGGAATCCTCCCAGACCAGGGACTGAACCTGTGTTCCCTGCAGTGACAGGCAAATTTTTATCCACTGCACCAGTAGGGAAGTCCTAGTTCATTCCTTTTTATGGCTGAGTAACATTCCATTGTGTATATGTACCACATCATCTTTATCCATTNGGCTGCAGTCCATCAGGTCGCAAAGAGTCAGATAAGACTGAAGTGATTTAGCACGGATACATTTCAAAATGACCACCAGGATAAATCTAGTTATAATATGTCACTATAAAGGCATTACATAGTTATTAACTGTATTCTCCACACTGTACATGTCATACCAATGACTCTATTTTGCAACTGAAAAATTATTTAAAATTTTTTATTGTGGTAAAAGTCACATACTCCAATACTTTGGCCACTTGATGCAAAGAACTAATTNAAGGCATTACATAGTTATTAACTGTATTCTCCACACTGTACATGTCATACCAATGACTCTATTTTGCAACTGAAAAATTATTTAAAATTTTTTATTGTGGTAAAAGTCACATACTCCAATACTTTGGCCACTTGATGCAAAGAACTAATTCATTGGAAAAGACCCTGATGCTGGGAAAAATTGAAGGCAGGAGGAGAAGGGGACAACAGAGGATGAGATGGTTGGATGACATCACCGACATGATGGACATGAGTTTGAGTAAGCTCCAGGAGTTGGTGATGGACAGGGAAGCCTGGCGTCCTGCAGTCCCTGGGGTTAAGATTCAGATACGATGAGTGATTTAACTGAACTGAACTGAAAAGTCACAAAATATAAAACATACATTTTAACCATATTTAACTGTACAGTTCTGGACATTTACTAAACTCATTGTGATAGTAATTCATGATGTATGTGAAGTCTAATCATTATGCTGTATACCTTAAACTATTTAGTGCTAGAGAGAGAGGTATATGTCAATTATACCTCAATAAAACGGAAAGAAAANACGATGAGTGACTGAACTGAACTGAAAAGTCACAAAATATAAAACATCCATTTTAACCATATTTAACTGTACAGTTCTGGACATTTACTAAACTCATTGTGATAGTAATTCATGATGTATGTGAAGTCTAATCATTATGCTGTACACCTTAAATTATTCAGTGCTAGAGACAGAGATATATGTCAATTATACCTCAATAAAACATGAGTCTGAGCAAGCTCTGGGAGTTGGTGATGGACAGGGAAGCCTGCAGTCCATGGGGTCACAAAGAGTCAGACACAAGCGACTGAACAATAGCAAGGAACCTCCATAGTCTTCTCCATGCTGGATGTATCAAACTAACATTCTCACCAACAGTGCAAGAACGTTCCCTTTTCTCCATACCCTCTCCAGCATTTATGATTTGTAGGTTTTTTAATGATGGCCATTCTGCCTGGTGTGACGTGATATCTCATTGTAGTTTTAATGTGTATTTCTCTAATAATAAGCAATGTTGAGCATCTTTTCACGTGTTTGTTGGCCATCTGTATATCTCTGGAGAAATGTCTACTTAGCACTGAATGTGCTCAATGAGCAAAACATTGCTGAAGAAACAGATCAACAAAGTCATGTCTCTGGCCCCAAAATGTTCATCAGAAGCCGTTGGTACAGGATATTTCTGACAGAGATAAGTCTACAAATATAGCCAGTCTAGCTTTGAAACCTTTGACTGGAGATGTGTTAACAAAGCTTAGAGAACATTTACCCATAATCATAGTCAAGGAATTCTTCAAAACGCTTAGATTTCTTAATTGTGGATAAGACAAACAGCATGTCAGGTGGATATACAGCTGCCAAATGACTAACATATGAAACAAACAGAGAGAAATAACCAAAATGAGCACTGCCTTCCTTCTTCTAAACATGGACCAGACTCAGTCCTGACACATTTCCGGTGCTTAATTAAGGTGATTGGATAAAAGAATGATACTGACAGTTTCCACCACTGAGTTAAGCAGGTCTGATGGGCAAGACAGGCTGGTAAACAAATAATTGCAAATAATTACAAGATGATGCCTGAAAAATTATAGTCTGGCTGTGCAAAAAGTTATAAGGTGTAAGGATGAGAGAATGACCAATTCTGGAGAATACCAGTCAGGCTTTTAAGAGATGGTGGCTTCTAGGATGGGTCTTAAAGATTGCCCAGAATCTTACTATATATTTAAAAAAATTTTTTCTTTATAACTACAACTCAAACTTTCATGGAGCCTAGCCCAACAGTAAGCCCACAGTAAGCACCCAAACTAATTACTAGTATCAAATGTATAAAACTGGGATACGTTTCTTTAATGTTTATTAAGAAAATAGAGGTAAGACCTGAAATGATGGAGGAGTGGATGCTTTAACCCTTGACATTGAAATTCTCATCTCTATTTGATTCATCAAAACTGCTTCTTATTCAGTCTATCCTAATTAACTCCCCAGAGAATTATCTTCAAGGCACTGTTAGTTGGTTGTTGCCTGAGGCCATACTCCAGGCTAGCTCTGGGATGTGGGAGAGATACAAATGTTTTTTGAGGATTTCAGTTACAAAGTGAGACAGAAGGGGATAAAATTTTCTCACCAAGATTACTATTAAACTCAAAAGGTAGATGGGTTATATCACAGGTTACCACTGACAGCTTATCAGAAAATGTCCCTTAAAAAAAAGTAAAACTCTAGATGCAGAGAGATGCAGATATTTAAGGATTTTAAAATATCTGAATGGAGATAATAAGGTTCGTCTCAGGACAAAACAATGATTATTCATTTATAGCTAACACAGACAAGGAAATTCTCAAAAGACAAGATTCCAGCAAGAAAACCCCAGGGGAGCCTCCAAGCTAGACCTGGTAAGGTAATGATGCTCCAAAGCTGCAGTCAAACCCAAAAAAAAGCTTTTCAGCAAGATCGGATTTAAAAAGAAAGAAATATTTGAGAGGCCAGAATAAGATGACTGAGTTGGAAGGCCAGAAATCCAGTCCAAGAGAATGATAATGCATGAGCAGAAGAAAACAAACAAGGTCAAAACTAGGACACCTGATTCAGGCTCGGGTGATTCAGACAAGGGTGAGGAGGGAAATCATGGAGACAGTCAAGTTCAGGGAAACCAGAATCGTTCACTATCTCCTCCAGGCAGAACCTAGCAGACAAGGGAGCTGGGGTGCTCAAGGAGGATGCTGCCAAGAAGCCTTGACTATCCAGGGTCCAACACCGAGACATGTCACAAGGATTTCCCGTCACCATCCTCTCCTCCATGTCTATCAATTCAACACGCTGGTTCTGATAAATCCCTGTATGTATCTGACATGCGTGCCTGTGAGGCATAGCACCAGCTTTCTGAGAGCCTGCTCTAGTGACAGTGAAAATCCACAGTAGGGCCATTTCCAAGGCAATGAGAGGAAAACAGCGGGTTTTAAGATGTCATCTATTTCGTGTCAGGTAATAGGCCAACTTGAGCTCATGGAGGACCGTGTCGTGGACTAAAAGTGGCCAAAAACTCTTTGTCATCACCCCTGTGGTATAATAAAAATAGTTTGTCTTTGTCCCAGTTCTTTCTGCACAGAGTGTCAAGAATTTCCTGGGTGATGGGGATGTCTTTGATCATGAACTCCTTTGGATTACACCTGAGTTTATGTTATCAAGGTGACTCAAAGTGGGCCCTCAGGTAGTTTCAAGGTAAGCGCTTGGCCACACCTGATTACAGGTGAGAACTTTCGGCTCTATCCCCTGCTTAGTAGGGAGGAGAGAGGAGCTGGAGATTGAGTTCAACCACCAACTGCTGATGACATCATCGATCATGTCTAGGCAATGAAGCCTTGATAAATACTCCCCGACAATGAGGTTTGGGAGGCTTCCTGATTGGTGAACATGCTGTATGAAGAACACCCTACTCTGAGGGGACAGAGGTCCCTGCACTCAGTAATCCTCTGGCCCTCACCCCATGTCTCTCAATCCTAAATATGGTACTCTGCTGAGTTCTATGAATCGTTCTAGTGAGTTATGAAACCTGGAGTGGGTTGGGGGAACCCCAGATTCACAGTGGGCTGGGTGGAAGAGTGGATAGCTTGGACTCTCTCAGTTGTGGCTGGTGCCTGGAGAGGGTGGCAGTTACGGCGGGGAATCGAATGGGACAGTCCTTAACCTGTAGGGTCTGTGCTAACTCCAGGTAGAATCAGTTGATGTGGACTGTAGGACACCCAGTTGGTACTAGAGATTGTTGGGAACCACAATGGAGCCCCGTGAAGAGGTAGAGAGCCATGAAGAGGCGGAGTTTATTTCACTCCTTTAAGGCTTAGCTGGACCCCATGATGGTTTAAAGAAATGAAGCTAAAGAAGGCGCACAGTGACAGTTCCAGGACAAAGCCTCTGAAAGGCCTGGTAGCTTTCACCTTTGTACCCAGGAGACATCAGCCCCCTCTTTAGAAGTAGAGTTTCTCTGTGGAAAAGGCCACATGGAGAAGAGAATCCCTGAGACCCATATGGAGGGAGAGACAGGCTTGATATTCTGTAACCAAGTGGAGCCCCCAGAAACTCCATTCCCACTGCAAGAGAGAAACCCTGGAGAACCAGGATTTGAACCCAGTGAACCTCCAGAATCGCTGTTAGTATAAGTCACTGTGTTTTGGAGTAGTTTGCTATGCAACCATATCTACTCAATACAAAGACAATCCGGGCAAGGTATACTGAATGGTCTGAGAAAGGCCTTTTTAGTAACAACATAAAAAATCATTTCAGTCTGTTTGTTCATCCCTTTGTTTATTTATGCATCACACAAACATTTACTGAACTCTTTCCAGGAGCTGGGCTCTAAGTAGGTAACGAGTGCACAGATGAAAGACAATTCTTGCCTTCAGGGAGTTTTCAACCAATCATCTCATTCACGTTTTTTCCCTCTTCAACAAAGCTGTCAATTTTTATCCTCTGGAACTATTTTCTTCTTTAGATTCCCCACTTTCTAGGGCAAGTCATTGTCTTTTGTCTGTGAAGTTTTCCCAGACCCACCTGGTTTCTATGGTTCAATTTCTCCAACTTTAAATAAGGTCCAAAGGGAGTTAACAATATTTTCAAAAGATTGTTATGAGGTTAAAGCAGACATATTTTTTAAAACTTATACCTTGTAGGAAAAATTTCCTAAACAGATTACATTTTACTGGCCATTCAAAGGTATGTCTGCCTGGAAATTCTGCAAATTACATTAAAAGCAACATCAGCAAATAACCATGAGAAGAATCATCTGCTGGGCAGACAAGATGCCTGCCAAGGCTACAGTGGCACATAAACAAATGCACACGGATCCTTTATAGGATCCGATGGGGAGCAGACAGGCTCCTTCTACTTCCTACCATAGTAAACACGTTCCTGAGTGTCCCTTGACTTATTAGCATTACTTATTACCATCTAGTATCCATCAATAAACAGTGCATTTCATGGATTTAGCCTTGGCTGGCACTTCTATTCATAACGGAATGTTTATTTAATTAAGCCCTTTCATCAAAGACTCCAGGTGCATAAGGGTATGTAATGCTTTTAAAACATCTATTAGGCTTGGTAGCAAAAAATCAACACAATCACGTGCTTTCAGATGGCCAGGTTGAACAAAAACAATGCAATGCGTGAGCAACGCTTAATAAAAGCAAATATTTCTAGTGTATATTGAGTTATCATTTAGGTTGAGAGCAGAAATGAAAATATGGGCACAAATTGTATCAATGGACACTGGCCAATAATAAATTTGATTACACACTGCAAACTACATTTATGGAGTCAAGCTACTTTGAGTTAGACTGCATTGTTTTTAATGTATGTCTTAGTCCTAAATGACTCTATGCTTTTAATCTCACTCTGCCCAGCCCAAAAAATACTCTGTAATAAAACACAGTCATAAGTATCTCTATACCTCTGTTTTTCAGAAGTCCTACTTATTTTTCTCTAATAGGCAAAACCTGCAAACAGCCCAGATATCCTTCAATAGCTGAAGAAACAAATTGTGGCACATCCACATCATGGAATAATACTCAGAAAAAGACATGAAATACACATGCAACAACTTGGATAAATCATGAAGCAATTGTGCTAAGGAAAGAAAACTACACTGAAAGGTTTCATGCTGTATGATTCCCTTCTTGGAATGACAAATTACAGAAGCAACAGACTTCCAGAGGTCAGATATTGGAGGGAGGGGGTATGACTATAAATAAAAACTTAAAGGAGCCTTATGTTAATGGTACCATTCTGTACCCTTGCAGGACAGCTGGTCCTGTCCAAAATGTCCAAGACATTTGGTCCACATAAAAAGGTATCTGATATTTGGTTATATTTGGTCCTGTCCAAAATGTCCATGGAGACATTTGTCCATGCCAAAAAGTTCTTGACATTTCGTCCTGTCCATAACCATTTGGCATGGACATTTCAGGTAGGACCAAATTTCAAGGACCTTTTGAACGTTTTATTTTGGACATTTTAGACAAGATCAAATGCCTGCTAACCATTCTATATGTCACTGTATCCATGTGAATCATCCGATTATCACACCTGGTTGTGATATTGTACTATAGTTTTGTAAGACATTATCATGGTAAGTGGGGGAAGCAAGGCAAAGGGAAGTATGAGATCTCTATGTATGACTTCTTACTACTGTACATGAATCTACAATTACCTCAAACTAAAAGTTTATTTTTTTAAAGTCCTAGTTAATTGTATCCTGTGCTAGAATTCTGCTGCAACTTTAAGTGAAAACAATTTTTTCATTACCTCACATTTAAAAACCATTAATGTGTTCTATGAGCAAACATTGTTCCCAAAGTAATGAAATCCAGCTTAAGAATTATCACTTGTTTTTAAATCACAGTTGAAGGAGAAATTAAACAATTAAATATTAGAATGTATTCAGGCTGTACTCAGATGACATAAGTCTCACAATTTAAAAATTAAAGATGAAGAATGGTATAGTAAACTAAATGATCCTTTACATGCTCTGTTTTTATTTTACAGGAAATTTTACTTTAAAGAAATCTCTTGCATTTCTACACCAACAATAAACTATTAGAAAGAGGCATTAAGGAAATAATCCTATTTGCAATTCCATCAAAAAGAATAAACACCTAGGAATAAATTTAAGGAGATAAAATACCTGGAATTGGAAAACTGAAAGACACTGATGAAAGAAATTGAAGACAACACAAATGAATGAAAAATATACTGTACTCATGGATTATGAGCTCATGGAAGAATTAATATTATTAAACTGATCATACCATTCAAGGCAATATACAGATTCAATGCAATCCCCATCAGAATCAGTTCAGTTCAGTTCAGTCGCTCAGTCGTGTCTGACTCTTTGCGACCCCATGAATTGCAGGACACCAGGCCTCCCTGTCCATCACCATCTCTCAGAGTTCACTCAGACATATGCATCGAGTCAGTGATGCCATCCAGCCATCTCATCCTCTGTTGTCCCTTCTNCAGTACAACCTTGTGAGGGTATAGGGGTATTGGGGAAGAGAGGAAGGGAGACAAGATGGAGAGAAATAACCCAGGGTGATCAAAAAGAAAAGAATATTATAGGAAATAATCAGATAGGAGACTTTCATATTTTACCCAAATACAAAATCTATGTGCATCGTTACCATCACAGCCTTAGGGAAAAGTTGATGCTCACCAAAGGCTGCAGAAGGCCAGTTTTTAAAAGGAGGGGTGAGGGTGGGGCCAAGTCCTTGAGCAAGAATTCTGATGTGTACACACATGGGCCAGAAACTGAAGCAGCCAGCATTTAAGAAATGTCAATGATGAAAGCACCAGATTTTCAAGTCCAATTTTGATCACTGGAAGACTCTGTGATTTAAAACTACCATTTGCTTATTAGATGGAACAGCCAGCTGCAGGGGGTTATAATGGGTCCCTGTAGGTCACTCGACATGGGAAGCAGGGGGCATGATAGTGTAGTACAACGAGGCGTTTGTTCACCCCCCACAGAGCGGTGGCGTGGTCCTTTTAAAGAATAAATTACATTACCTCATTCCCCTGATCAAATCTCTCCCTGGACTTCCCAGAGTATCCAAGGTTAAATGCAGACTCTGTACCATGACCCCTGCAACAAAGCCCCCCACCCCAGGCACTTCTCTCCCCAGTTCCCAGGCATTCCACATCCCCTGGCATTTCTGCCCTCCAACACCCCAAGCATGTTTCTCCCCAGGGTCCAGGCACTGGCCCTGTCTTCTGCCTGAAGTATTTTGCTCCCAGATCTCTGAAGGGCTGCCTGCATCTCAAGTCAAATGCCAACTTCCCCCTGCAAGGCCTTTTCAACCACGCTGAACGTGGTCACGAACCATGCTGTGCTACTTTATACTCTCAATGGTACCTTGTAAGGCCTGAAAGTATATCAGTGGCATCTATTATCTGCCTTTCTCCCGAAACAACAGTTCTCAACTGGGGGCGATTCCCCCTAGGGACATTTGACAGTTGCCTACATTCCTGTGGTCGTGTATGGATGTGAGAGTTGGACTGTGAAGAAGGCTGAAGAATTGATGCTTTTGAACTGTGGTGTTGGACAAGACTCTTGAGAGTCCCCTGGACTGCAAGGAGATCTAACCAATCCCTTCTGAGGGAGATCAGCCCTGGATTTCTTTGGAAGGAATGATGCTAAAGCTGAAACTCCAGTACTTTGGCCACCTTACATGAAGAGTTGACTCATTGGAAAAGACTCCGATGCTGGGAGGGATTGGGGGCAGGAGGAGAAGGGGATGAAAGAGGATGAGATGGCTGGGTGGCATCACCGACTCAATGGACGTGAGTTTGAGTGAACTCCGGGAGTATGGTGATGGACAGGGAGGCCTGGCGTGTTGTGATTCATGGGGTCGAAAGAGTTGGACACGACTGAGCGACTGAACTGAACTGAACTGAAAGACATTTTTGCTTGTCTCCACTGGCAGAGGAGTGAGTGGAGTACTGACATCTGGTAGACAGAGGCCAGCAATGGTGTTCCATGTTCTGCAATGCACAGAACAATCTCCCACAACAAAGAATTACCCAGTCAACAAAATCAATAGCACCTTGGCTGTGATGCCCTGGGAGAAAACCTAAGCACCCTGGGACTTCCTGGTGGTCCAGTGGCTAAGATTCTGTGCTGTCAATACAGGGGGCCCAGGTTCGATTCTTGGTCAGGGAACCGGATCCCACATGCAACTAAGAATCCACGTGCTGCAAGTGAAGATCCTGCAAGACAGGAGCTGCTTCAGCTGAGAAACAGCACCGTCCCATCAATTCATGTTTTTTTCTAAAAAGAACTGAAACACCTTGGAGCCATCATTGCTCTATTAATTGCTGAATCCCCTGTGCCGTTGACACTACCTGATACACACTAGGTGCTCAATCAACATTTGTTAAGGACTAAGCTACCCTTGTTCCTGGATTGTGCTGATGAGGCGTCTTCACGACACCATGTTATACCAATGGCAGTATATTAGTTGTGGCATATATGTGTATCTAATATTCATACCCATTTATGCATATGTACCTCCACATCAGATATGACTATCAGTGGAGTGTGTCACACTGCACTATCCGTTTTTCTCAAATGACCGTTCTGATGTCATCCCAAATTCAAGAGTTAAGAGAGTCCCTTGGGGGACTTTGAGATTAACAAATACACACTGCTATATATGGGCTTCCCAGGTGGCACCAGTGGTAAAGAATCTCCCTGCCAATGCAGGAGACACAGGTTCAATCCTTGGGTCAGGAAGATCCCTTGGAGAAGGAAATGGCAACCCACTGCCGTATTTTTGCCTGGCAAATCCCATGGACAAAGGAGCCTGGTGGGCTACAGTCTATGGGGTTGTAAAGAGTCAGATACAACTGAGCATCTGAGCACTACCATATATAAAACATATAAACTACAAGGACCTATTGCATAGCACAAGGAACTATACTCAACATCTTATAATATCCTATAATGAAAAGGAATCTGAAAAAGAATATATAATTCCTTATAATATTAATATAATGTGTATGTAATAACCTATATATGTAGTATATATACATGTATATAATACATATATATATAAAAAACTGAATCACTTTATTGTATACCTGAAACTAACACATTGTAAATCAACTATACTTCAAAAAAAATTTTTTTTAAAAAGGTTCTCATCAGGAGAGCAGACCTTTTGGGGCTTCCCTGGTGGGTCAGTGGTAAAATATCCACTGGCCAACGCAGGAGACATGGGTTTGATCCCTGGGTCAGGAAGATCCCGAGGAAGGAACTGATAACTCACTCCAATAACATTCTTGCCTGGCAAATCCCATGGACAGAGAAGCCTGGCAGGCTATAGTCCATGGGGTCACAAGAGAGTCAGATATGACTTAGTAACTAAACACCAAACAAGTATGTCTTTCACGGGCAGTGCAGAACTGATGTTTGCATCCAATACTCTGGCGCCCTAACTAGGCAAACTGGGTGAAAAATGGCCCTTACAAAACAGTGAACCAACAGAGATCATTCCAGTCCAGGTGGGCCACATGTGACCAATGGGCTTGTGAGACTCACTGTGGTAGATCTGTATCCTGTAACCCAGCTAAACTGAAACTGTTTCCCAAACCTCCCTCTACTGTGTAGTTCTAGGTTGACATGGACCACACAGGACATCCTTTCTCTGAGAGCTGAAAGAAGGAAGTGGAGCAGCAGCTATGGTGCCTTTGCATTTGAGAAGTCAGTGCAGGTGGCCAGAGGCTACTGCAGCTCTCATGGTTATCATTTGTCTGCGGACCATCCAGCTGCTGAGAGAGAGCAAATGGGTCTGTCCAACCCTTCAGGAACTTGCCCTTTGGCTTCTCTGACCCCTGGCCAGGTGCTTGCCTAGTCCCATGGTGAAGGTCAGTAAGCTCCTGGAAGTGGTCCCCATCACGGAAGCTGCTCAAAGGCAACAAGAGACCAACGTGGGTTCCAGTCCATCCCCCAGGAGTCTGGTTTATCCTTAAGGATTCCAGTGTTTTTTCGCTTCCACCACTCACTCCATCTTTCCTTCCCAGTGCCTGCTCTGCTGATCTCAGGCACCAGGGACAGATACAGAGATAACAACCTGCTATTGACTGTTGAACCAGATCCTCCAACTGCATCAGTGAGATCCAGATCAGAAAGTCTGGTGACTCTGCTTCTCTGATCATATCCTGGCTGAGACACAGGGGTTGGCAATTTGGTGGCCTTCCCACCTCCTTCTGTAATCAGAGACATGTTCCACACTGACAAGACTGTCACATTATTGAGACACAGGTGGATGAGATCTTATTAGAAGGAAATGAATTTTAGCATGTAGATACACTCAGTGTGACTCCAGATAATTAGAAAATAACTTGCTAGCTCAGATATAGTGGTCGTACTTACAGAGTGCCTATGGTTATGATTCTTTCCATCTTTTTAAACGTCATTGAAATTGATTTTGTCTAAACAGACTGGATACATGTCTTTTTGTATCGTCTGATGATTTACTTGTTTTCCTTTATCATTATCACTTGTCCCCCAAGATGATCACGCTCCCACTCATATGTTTGATGAAAAGACTTTGAATCACTTGGCATGCATGATGTGTGATTCAAGGACTGTTACCCAAGTAATTAAACATACTGGAAAAAAAACTGCAGTAGGAAGCTAGGGGAGAGTCTGTCTGTCCTAATCCTCCAGAATTAATTTTTATTTTGTGATTAAAATATTTTGCATCTGTTCTTAGAAACTCCCTGAGTCCACAGTCATAAATATCCTACTTGGTTACTCCTGCACCATTTTTTTCAATGATGACTGGAACACCACTGGCATGTCGTGTTCAGGGAAGATTTCTCGTTTGTGACCTCTTTGGCCATTTTTCTTGAACCACATGACAAAGAAGACAGAATTAAACAAATTCATAGAATCTGACAGTTTATGAAGGCAGATTAGCCAGTTGAGAGTCAGAAGGCACAAACCACCCAGGACTGGCTTTCAGCAGGTAAAGCTTAGAATGTAGACATGTGGCTGACACCAACCAAGGAGAGAGAGGCAGAGGCGGCTCCTTACATGTGAATGCTGGGAGAGGAGCAGGGGCGGGAGGGAAGGTGAAGCACAGAATAAAGCTTTCAGTAAAACAAGGATGGAAGTGGACGAGGTTGGCAGGCGGGGCACACACGTACTCTTGTCTCTTGTCTCTTACACTCACACACACGTACTCAGACACCACCCTACCTGAGCAAGTGATGAAAAGATGAGGACCAAAACCGGCCGTCACTCACAGGCAACATTCTGCAGGCCTGATAATCTCTGGGTCCAAATCTCCCGTCCTTTACTATATAGCCACCTCCTATGGATCCTATAGGTACGTATGGCTTGAAGACCTTTCATTATTTTCAAATTTAGACAGTGCAATGATACTACAGTTTGTAAATGTGGTTGGGCTTGACTGCATTACTGGCCCCAACTCTTCAACCATCTCTGCACCCATGACCTGGTCACAGCCACACTTGAGCCATGAACTGCCCCACCCCGCGACTCTGGGCTTGGCCATGTGATTTGCTTTGTAAGGGATGGCAGGCCAGTTCCAAGCCTAAGTCTGCCTGGCCCACTGGTCCAGGAGGGATGAGAGCCACCCTGGCTGACCCACAGGCCTGGCAGAGCTGCCCTACTGCTGCAGCCTGAGGCATGGCAGGCCCTGCCCACCTGCCTATAACTACATTTTGGTAGGGCTTTGTTACACCAATTGCAAACTAAGAATGCCAGAACCCTTTTATAAAATAAAATCGCATGCAGAGTCCTGTAAATCATGCAGGTGAAGCAGGATCTGTTCCATTTGAGGCAGGATATAGATCCTTGAGCCCCACCCCTATCCCCACCCATCACGATAGCTTCTGAAGCGTCTCCACGCACCACAGCTTGAAAGCAATGACTCCAACAGAAACCGCACTAGGTCAGAAAACAGGAGTCCTGAGTTCAAATCCAACTCTAGATCAATTAACCACCCTTGAGACCCAGTTTCCTTCTAGGTGAGAAAAAAAGTATAATGCATAATGCTTGGTCAATCAACCTGTGAGGTGGACCAGATAAGAATACATGTAAAAATACAGGGCACACTGATTTAGGATATCATTGCTGCCACCTCCACCATCACCCGCTCCATAATCACTCACATGGTCCGCTGGGATTGCCAGAGTCACTCCCTTCACATCTAAGGGTGCGTCCAGAGCTTAAGAGAGGCTGCAGCTGGGAGTTTCCAATGGTCCCTCCAAGCTCCCCACTGACTTCAAATGAACCGTGGGATGACAAATAAGAAAAATCATTTTCTACAACCTTTTAAATTGGACTCAGGTGTATTTTATTTATTATTTTATACTGGGTCATACTTTAGGGAACTCTGTTCAATGGAAAAAGAATTTGAATAAAAACCAGATACATGAATATGTATAACTGAATCACTTTGCTGTACACCTGAAAATTACACAATGTTATTTTCTACAATTAGATTCAGGTGCATGACAAGTTATATCTATCTGTCTATAAACATTTGCCTATTATCACTTTGTGTGTTTTCTCATGCTCAAGGGAACAACAAATGATCCGTAGAGTCTGGACTTCAGTGTAGCAAGAGAGACACATACAGATGAGGGGCTCCCAGGCTGGAGTTTTTCTCAGCTCTCCAAGGCCCATGTTTGTGCCAAGAGTCACTAAAGTTTAGCAGACAACAAAAGAACTTTGGAATCCAATCAATTCGGATTAAAGTAGGACCTACTTACTAGTTGTGTGACCTGGTTGGCAAGTCTTTTAACTTCTTCCCCAACTGAAAATGGTGTTTATGCTATCTAGGCATAGGACTGTTGGAAGGATTAACTGAAATGATTATCTATAAAATGATTAGTGCAGTTTCTAAGAACCCAATAAACAATTACTATTGTAATTATTATTGGACGATGGACTATTTCACACCCATTATTCTGCCCTCAGAGGACCATTATTGTTTCAATGACATGACAGGCCTAATTAAGAGCGTGGGCTTTGGAGATTGATGAATGAGGCTGAGACACTGCACGGCTGCCACTCAGCTGCTTGGTGACCTTGAGCATAGTGCAGAACTTCTTAACCCCTGGAGCAGAAGGCAGGTCCCTGCCCTTGAAGACTTGACAGCCTCAGAGGTGTACCCATCAGGACAGGTTGGCATCACCACCACCAATGGGTAACATGAAAGAAACAGAAAGAGGCAGCAGCTAAGTACCTGCCGTGGTGTGTCAGAGAGGGTGGATGCGATCTTACCGGGAGGCCCTCCTGCCCATCTGGCTGGGAGCGCAGACACTCCCTGCTGATCCACATAGTAAATGCCACCATCTGCCCAGTGTCACAAGTACCAGCAGAATAAACCTCATGCATCTGACAGCTAAGACCCAGAGCCCCACCAGTAGATTCTGACCTCTCAGAGGGATTATACCAAAGACGCAAGCTGCGGTGTAGTCAAGGAGAAGCGCAAGACAGAACTGGCAGTAGCGAATGGCCCACCCAGCTCCTTTAACATTTTCAGTTAAGAAACACTGTAGACATTGATTAACTACCAGGTCACTAGTTGAAGCTGTCGTCTGCCACGTTTTATGGGCATACAAAGATTTAAGCAACTGGTGAATGGTTGTTGGAAGCTCCATCCAGAGTCATGTACCCCCTCACCCCACCCCATGGATGCTGCTGGCCACACACGTGCAAGTGTGGTCCTTCCCCAGGTCTCTTGATCTGTGTTGGCAGTGGCTTCTGTCAGGAAAAGGCATTTTATCAAAACCCTGTTGGGGGTGCCATGAATAATGTATAATGGTAACGGGAATTTTTGAAGTTCTTCTATGTTCTAGACATTTTAACAGGCCTTTTAACATGTTTTTGTGGCTCTGTTATTCAAAAGGTATTTTAAAGAGATAAATGTAGACAGAGTATATGACTCATCCTGTCTTTTCATTTGAAATTCTATTATATTTGTAATTTGTAAGTGGCAAATCACACAGAAATACTGTGTATTTTACTGGGAGGTATACTAATTTAGCGTGACTTACCACTTGTTCTCCATATGAATGGCCATTCACCAGTTAAATTTTGTTCTGATCATCCTGGAAGGAAAACAGCAAAAACATCCATCCACTGCCGAGATTGTATCTGTCAGCACTTTAGTGCCTTTTTTTCTCCATGTAAGGGGAGTTGGATGTCATTTGCTTTAGCTGAAAAGAATCGATCTCTTTTTACAGTAACTATGGAAAAGAAAATGTTACTCAAGCAAAAGCGGGCAGAGAGAGGCAGTCTGGAAGGAAGAGAAGGATCACAGACCATCATAACTCTAGCCCTCCAGCCCTCCTAGTAAAGAGCTCAGTAAAGAATGATGGGACAGGCTTGAAAGTCAAGCAAGAGTTTTCATTTGATTTGGGGAACAATGAGAAAGTTACCAGTGGGTGCTGGGAAGGAAAATGACCTAGTGAAAGAAGAGTTTGGGGGCCTTGGTTGGTTCAAGTATTTGGTGGAGTTGAGAAAGATAAAGGTCAAGACAAGAAGATAAGTGAGGAAGTTAGTGGATGTGATGAGCCCTGGAAAAGATGGAGGCCTGACAATGTGCAGGCCTCCCGTGCATGTCTCCTGTCCCCCAGGTTCGTGTGGTCCTTGTGAGGCTTGGACCAACAGACATAAAGGATCCGACAAAAAGTTCTTTCTTTAAGCATTTCTGGTTTTAGTTATTGCTCATTTGATAGCCCTAGACATCAAAGCAATGGGTTGTAGCAGAAACTTCAAGCAGAAGTTTTGCATTAGGACATGGCACAAGAATGAACATGCTCTTGGCATGAGGAAGGAATGCACACCACATCTATGCTATGACACTCAGTGAGTAAACTGCTGAGCAGGGTGGCAGATAGAAAGGGAAAAGGCAGGAAAACAAGATGGACTGCCTTCCTCCTACAAGACCCGTGTGACAAAACAGACTCCCTCCCAGGATAATCATTCAGGATGCTTCTTTCTGTACATGTGTGTGCACATGGACACACATGCACGTCTCTAGGGAGGCAGAAAGCAGAGGGGATTGAGGCACAGAAACCATGATGTCCACAGTGATAAGAAGAGAGGTTAGAAGGCTATTATTTGCTGCCCAGAACACTTTGAAAGTAAAACAAGAAAGGGTTAATAGGTTCATATATGTGAGATAACGACCCACAAGTACCAAGACGTATACTACTAGAAATTGTGAGACTTAAAAAAAAAAAAAAAAAACTTTAGGCTTCTAGGCCAAAAAGAGAAATATGTTAATAAGAGAAAGAAAACTGAATTATAGTAAAAATTTTATAGGCAATATTTTATGTCAGAAGAAAATTGAGTAACATATTTATGTCACTCAAGAAAAAAATATAAGCCAAGAATTTTATATCCCCCAAAATCAAACCATAAGCCCTTCCTAAGGAATCTACCAGAAAATAAGCTTCAGAAAACCTAGATAGTCATTGATATAAAGATAGTGGCATTAAATATACAAAATTAAGAACTAACATTAAATGAAGGTTGAATGGGAGAGAATATAGCATATAAAATTATCTGATAACATAGATTAGATATTATCATAAAATATTAGGGGAAAATAGAACTAGTATATGCCCCCAAATTTTAAACTCTTTTTAGCAATCATAATTGGTGCTAGTAGCAACTATATTGTATGTGTAATGTGGAATAGAGCAACTGAGCAATTATGAGATATTCTAATCTAGTATTCTCCATGTCTTTGAGAATGAAGATTCTTGAGGTAGAGGAAAGGAGATTACAGAGGCCATACAGGAGAGGTTAAATGAAAAACTCTCAGTTCTCAAGTGTAAATTTCAGAATAAACATATGAGGCATTTTAACTTTATATATATCTGAATATATATTTAACTGAATATATATTTAAACACACACATGTATATATGTATAGAAGAAGATACTCATATATCTTTAAACATTTCCTAGCACCAGGTGCCTTATTTGTGCAGTAGGCAGTACATCAGTCTAATAGTATTTCCTAGCTCCATCATGGAAATTAATGCAAGAAACAGGACAGAGGCAATGGCTGTGAGTGCCTAGTTTGTGGTCTTGATAGACCATTTTCCCATTAAGAGTGACAGAGGTTTCTTGAAGAAATGGTCTCAGGCAAGAAATGTACAAATTGAGCCTGGAACACAGAAGGAATCAGAGTACTAGAGTCACATTAAAAGGAATCGAGAACCAGGTTGAAGAGACTCTCACTGGTCAATGAATGGAATAGTTTGAGATTTAATAAAGATAACATTTGCATGCTTTGATACCCTTCCAATATGTCTAAACATAGTATTTCATAATGATGTTTTTTAAAAATGTAATTGGTCATCTTATGGACATGTCAAGGAAAACAATTCACCATCTTGAAACTATAAAAGGTATATAAAAGGAAAGATGAACACCTGATCTGCTTTCATGTATGAAACCTGTCATTGAGTAGCCACCTAGTGATATAAATTTATTCCACAGGAATTAGTCTAGCTAATACATAATTAAACAGAAGAATATGCCAATATACACCTCCCAATAGATCTAGATATTGAGCATCTGTGGCTGTCAACATCAAACAACAGTAAAACTAGACATCATGTGCCTCCTGTTCAAAGGACTCAGTACCACGTTTAGTCTTGGGTTTGTTAAAGTCTCTATACCCAGCTGCCAATATGCAGGAAATGCAGAGGAATGCATTGAACTGAACCAGGTATGCAATCAGCAAAAGCTATATTCTGGGAAGTTCCAACAGGTCAAACAAATCTAGGTTCTTCAACAGAAATACTGCATGATAAAGTAAGTGACAATGAAGGGAACTTATAGATTGAAAGACAAAAAAGTTAATATCAGTGGGAAAACACTAGACTTTAGTATCTGGAGATATGCAACTCAGTGATAGAACTATACAGAGACAAGGAAAATTTTACTATAAAACTCAAGACAGCAGTTTTGTCAGAAGGAGAAAGGAGCTGTGGCTGGGAAGGCACACATAGAGGGGCTTCCGAAATGACTACAAAAGTTCTATTTCTTGACCTAGATGGTAGTTGCAAAAACAGTCCACCATAAATGGCAACCCACTCCAGTATTCTTGCCTGGAGAATCCCATGGACAGAGGAGCCTGGTGGGCTACAGTCCACGGGGTTGCAAAGAGTCGGACACGACTGAGCGACTTCACTTTCACTTTCACTTTCATAGAATAGTTCACTAAGCCAGTGGTTCTCAAACTCATGGGAAACCTTTGTTTTAAAAGATCCCCCACCCTCCATAGTTTATGATTTAATAAGCTTCCACAGAAACTCAAACATGTACATTTCTGAAGCTGATGCTGCAGCTCTGTAGTCCATACTATAAGAATCTTTGCATTGAGACATATTTGTTTTATGTGTTTTTTTCAGTTTGTGTTTTATTTTTCAATGAAAAGGTTAAGTGAATGAATGGAAGGATGGGCTGGATGGATAGGCTGGGTGGGATGTATGGGAAGGATGGATGGATGGGATGGATAACGGATAAATAGATGGATGTATAGGCTGGGTGGGATGCATGGGATATATAGATGGAAGGATGGGATGAATAGATTGAATTGGTTGGGTGGGTTGGGTGTGTGGATGGATTTGATGGGTGTAAAGACAGGCAGACAGACAGACAGATAAAATCAACAGAACTAGGAAAAATCATATTAATATCTTGAGAAGAATGCCTTACCATTCATATATGCCTGATCTCTCCCTGTTCAGTAATGTGCTACACAGCTTATTTCTACTAGGTGTCACACTGTGACTTCTGGACTGCTTTTTCTCAATCATTATCTGAAAGCTTTCCAAACCAAAAGAAGAACTGGACTGTTCTTTGTGTAGAAGACATCTTATAATGGTTTACTAATAAGGTCAGACACTATTTTCTTTTTCCTCACAGAAAAGGTGTATATACAAAGCCTACATCTGGGTATCTCTCTACAATCTTACACTTCATTGTTAAAGAAAAATGCATTCTACTGCATCTTCTGACAGGACTTTTCTCCAGAAGACTTCTATGGAACTATTTAGAAGAGATAAATCCTGGTCTCACAAATTATCAAGTACATACTTAAAAGCATTTCTTATCCTCTCAATGTCCATCTTCAGACCAGAACAAAAGGCCAACTGTACCTGACAGAATAAAAGTGTGATCTAAGTTCAAGTATCAGAAACTAAGCTTTAGTCATTTAAATTTTAGGAATATTTCCTAGAAAGAAAAAAAAAAAAAAAACAGAGTAGTAAATAAAATAACAGGTGTCCTAAAATACAAAGGCGAGAGTAAAATTCCTAGAATTTTAAGAAAATCAAGCCTTGGTTATGCAATATCAAAAGGCACTCACTAGATTTATCTAGCTCATAAATTCAATTCTATACTTGTTTATATGCCTGATATGTGAAAGTACAAAAATGAATAGAACATAATCTTTGCCCTCAGGACATTTAAGTTGAAAAAGCCCCATCAACATTTTAAAGTCTAAGACCAGGCAAAACGTGAGTGGTCATATAATAGAGGTACAAAAGAAAAAAGAGAGAGATTTGATTTATTAGAGGCAAAAACACAGCTGGCCTGTCCCACTGGCAGAGGAATCATCTATGAGTTATGTCTGGAATATCCAGAAAAGGCTTTGTTCAAGCCTCATTTCCTCCTACATTACTGGCTGATGCCTAGTATTCAATACACGCAGTTTCATACTTATGTTAGGATTTGATTCCTATGGGGCCAGTATAATAGTCTAATAATCTCGCTGCATTTGTGTTTCAGCACAGTGATTCTTAGGCTGAGGACCCAGGACATATCCACAGACAAGTGAATTTTCTACTAACCTTTAAATGTTTGCATGTTTTGTTTAAATAATAATCTAAAAGATAGTGGATTCATGTCGATGTATGGCAAACCCAACAGACTATTGTAAAGTCAAACCAAAAAATAAATAAATAAATAAATAAATAAGGAAAAAAAAAAAAGAAAAGATATTGATGGAGGCATAATCAGAGGCTTGCACTCAAAGTACTGTCCCTGGACCACAGCACAAGCATCGCCTGAGAGCTTACTGAATATAGAATCCTGGGCCCTACCCCAGTCCTACTGAATCAGTCTGCATTTTACCAAGATTCTCAGGTGATTCATCTGCCTATTAAAATCTGAAAGGCACTAAATTAGGCAGTCATCTGATAACCAAGCCCTGCCAGGTGACTTCACCGATTACGGTGTTTACAGTCAAGTTGATACCAAGTGGCGCTGTTCTAATCTTTATGGGCTAAAGAGAAGGAAGAGAGATGGACTTGATATCTAAAGGATGCTTTCATGCCAAACAAAGGTCAAATAATCTCACAGTACACTGTGCAATGGAACAGTTTGCAGTCATCTGAACAGAGAAAACTAAGGGAGACCTGAGGCATCAAAGGCCACGGCAGTTTTAAGTTAGGAATGGTTTTATAAAAACAACATTGTCATATTAGATTAATGCCATTACTTTGAAATTCTGAAGTGTTTCTTGCCTTTAATTTTTTTAATCTATTGAAATATAGTTGATTTACAATGTTGTGTTAGCTTTAGGTATACAGCAAAGTGATTCAGCTATACAGATATCTATATCTATATCTTCTTTTTTTACATTCTCTTCCACTACTGGTTATTACAACTGAGTATAGTTCCCTTGCTATACTGTAGGTCCTTATTGTTTATTTTATATATAGTGGCATGTATATTTTAACCCCAAACTCCTAATGTATCCCTCCCCTGCTTTGCCTTTAATTTTTAAATCATTTTCAAAGTGTCTTTTATTCTATGGATGGCATAAAAGCTATACACGAACTTCCCAGATGACGCTAGCGGTAAAGAATCTCTGTCATTGCAGGAGATGAAACAGATACAGGTTCAATCCCTGGGTCAGGAAGATCCCCTGGAGAAGGGAATGGCAACCTACTCCAATATTCTTGCCTAGACAATTCCATGGACAGAGGAACCTAATGGGCTGCAGTCCATGGGGTTGCAAAGAGTCAGACACAACAGAGCGACTGAGCACATTGTACATTTTTAAAGCTATACTCAAACATAATTAGCTTATATATAGCTTTATGTTTGTACACAGTTAACATTATAATAAAAATATAAATTCACACCTGACTTCACAAGACTGTTTTCCTTTAAAAAGGAAATATCACTCAGATTTGGTAAACAATACAGTGGTTAAAATAAAGGATCGGAATTAATTTTGACAGAGAAGAAAGGAAAAAGCTGGAAGAAACAGGATGCCTGGATGTCAGGAAACCACTCCATTTAGAAACATCTCTCCCACCCCACATCTTCATTTCCGGTGACAAAGGATAGCAGTCCTTAACTAACATTTTCTAGGTGAAGAGTTACTGCTGTTCCTCCTCCGACACATTTTAAACAACAAAACAAAAGTAAAATTAAAGGATACTCAATAAGCTCTCTGGAGAAGACAGTGGCAACCCACTCCAGGACTCTTGCCTGGAAAATCCCATGGACGCAGGAGCCTGATAGGCTGCGGTCCATGGGGTTGCTAAGAGTCAGATACGACTTCACTTTCACTTTCCTTTCATGCACTGGAGAAGGAAATAGCAACCTACTCCAGTGTTCTTGCCTGGAGAATCCCAGGGTCGGGGGGAGCCTGGCGGGCTGCTCTCTATGGTTTGCACAGAGTCGGACACAACTGAAGTGACTTAGCAGCAGCAGCAGCAGCAGCAATAAGCTCTCAAGGAAATGTCTAGAGATAATAGGAGTAAAATATGAATAACAGGTAGCAAAATAGCAATTACTATTGAGACAGTCCTGGGATCTGGGACCCTTTGCTACAGTGCTTGTACCTGGACACACTTCTCGTTGAGCAACAAAATATTATTACAAATAAACTATATGGGACTAACCCAGGTCTCCCGCATTGCAGATGGATTCATTACTGTCTGAGCCANGAGACAGTCCTGGGATCTGGGACCCTTTGCTACAGTGCTTGTACCTGGACACACTTCTCGTTGAGCAACAAAATATTATTACAAATAAACTATATGGGACTAACCCAGGTCTCCCGCATTGCAGATGGATTCATTACTGTCTGAGCCACCAGGGAAGCCCAAGAATACTGGAGTGGGTAGCCTATCCCTTCTCCAGGGGGTCTTCCCAACCCAGGAATTGAACTGGGGTCTCCTGCGTTGCAGGTGGATTCTTTACCACCAGCTGAGCTGCCAGGGAAGCCCTTGAGCAATGAAGTATTAATACATAAACTGTATAGCACTAAAGATAACTGTGTGCACGCTCAGCTGGGGCAAATTCTGGACTCCAGAGATACAAAGAGACCAAAACCCCAACTGCCAATTTGAAGAGCCTGGAGCAAAAACTGGGTGTCAGAACAAAGGCAGGGTACTGAGCATGCGCACTGCCCTCAATGCCATCTATTGTAGCTGTTGTTTAACTGCTAAGTCATGTCCAACTTTATCGACCCCGTGGACTGCAGCATGCCAGGTTTCACTGTCCTTCACTATCTCCCAGGGTTTGCTCAAACTCATGTCCACTGAGTCAGTGATGCCATCCAACCATCTCATCCTCTGTCATCCCCTTCTCCTCCTGCCCTCAGTCTTTCCCAGCATCAGGGTCTTTTCCAATGAGTCAGTTCTTCACATCAGGTGGCCAAAGTATTGGAGCTTCAGCATCAGTCCTTCCAACAAATACTGAAGGTTGACTTCTTTCAGGATTGACTAGCAAAACACACTTAAGCCAACCCTCTGGCCAGACCCTTGGATGCACCGCTACCCTCATCCCATATAAGGAACCAGCTTGGCCTGACTCAGTGGAGGGGCAAGCAAGGGAATCTGTTTTCTCACCTCTGCGGCAAGGGCTCCAATAAAGCCTTGCCTGATTTCCTAGTCTGGCTTCTGATCAATTTCTAAGGAGGTCAAGAACCCTGATGGGTAACACTATATGTCAGGCATTCTTTTAAGCCCTTTACTTACATTAACTCACTTAACTATTAATAACCTCTGACAAAGCCACTCCTTTGATGGACTGTAAAAACGGCCACACTCCTTCACTCATAGATGGATTCTGATTCTCCACACTTTGAGTCTGGTGTCTCGATGAACTGCTTTGACCAATAGAATTCAGAGGAAGTAGAATGTGTCATTTCTGAGTCTAGGCTTCCAGTGGCCTTGCCTGCTTATATAGCACACTCCCAGAAGTTTCTATTATGGGAACAAACCCAGGCATAGTCATTTCAACCTGGAAAAAAATTTTATTGAAATTTGATTTTCTTTCCCCCTCAATGTAAACTTTCTGTAAATTTTTTTTTTTTTTTTAGGGAAAATGTTCTCTTCTCATTTTTTCCCTAAGTTGTATGTACAGAGATACGCAAGTTCCCCGGAACAGAAGACAGTAGACATTAGCTTGCTGATTGCTGCTATCCGGGAAGAGGAGACACAACGAAAAGTGGATTCATGCCATGTTTTCAAGGACTTGAATAAAATTACACAAAAGGTGTTTAGTTGCATAGATAGGACAGAAATTGTCCCCTAAATAATAATTTTAAAATCACTTAAAAGTGCTGAGGTTTTTGCATTTCTTCCTAAGTGATACTTAAATACAGTGCATGCCACACTTGACACTCAGAGCCACATGTTTGCAATGTGGAGACTTTTAAAAGATGATTCCTGATGGGAAAGGATGGCATGGGGCTGGCTGTAATGCATGGTGAAGGGGCCTTGCTTATGGAGAGACAGGCAGGATTGCACAAGGCCTGACTGATTTAGTCACTAAGTCGTGTCCAACTCTTGCAACCCCATGGACTGTAGCCAGCCAGGCTCCTCTATCCATGGGATTCTCCAGGCAACAGTACTGGAGTGGGTTGCCATTTCCTGCACAGGTCTGGGAAATGTCTATTTCCTACATCTTAAATAATGGAGCTCTCAAATTCCTCTTAAGACGTTTTGTACACAGTGTTAAACTCTGAACAGCAACCTGAATCTTTGGTTCTTCTTGTGAACCTAATGGCAATCTTGTAGTTGGGGTTTTCTGGCACTTTCTCTATTTAAAATATTCTCTTCTACTGTCAAATCACAGGCCCTGAGTTTGGGGTTCAAAAAATAATCCAGGGTTTCCAAGGCCCTGTAATTTCAGGAACAGGTGGACTTTTAGGGGAGAAAAATTATAATTGAGGGACTGACATTAAGTTACCAACCTTTAGCCAATAAAGATATTTAAAAGATAATGAACACATCTTTAAAAGTTAATTGTATTTCTACCACTGACTTGTTATATAATCCTAGTAAGTTACTTAAACAATCTAAGCCTTCATGTGTCCCTCTAAAAATGGGGAGTTTGCGAGTGCTTTCTTCATCTGACACAATATGTGCTTACAAAGTTAGTCATGGCTGCATGATGAACGCTATTATCATTTCCATAAAAAGGAATGAGTCCAAAGACAAATAATCCTAACTAAAGCTACAGGGAAGAGAGAAGGCAAATTCCTCAGGAGAAGAGTGGCGGAGTCATCAATACATCCGACTCAACCTTTTTCTAGGGCATCAATAGCTCCTGAAGAGAGCAAATCCTAGAACTACTGAGCCAATCAAGTGGGGCAAAGGGTCTCCAAAGAAGGCAGAGAAAAAAATCATTATTTCCCTGGGCAAACCAGCTGTGGCAGGATGGGGTTCTGATGTCTGGGATACAAATAACACGTTAAAGTTGACACTCTCAAATCAGCATGATCGCCATCGTCTGACCTCTGCCTCCCTCTGCGGCCCTTCTGTGTCATCTCCTAGACCACTGGCTTAAGCTATACTTTTCACCTGACTCAGCTTCAGCATCAGTCCTTCCAATGAATATTCAGGGTTGATTTCCTTTAGGATTGACTGGCCAAATACTTAAGCCTGACTCAACTATAGCTATATGTCCCAGGGAAAACTTCCACTGACTGCTCATGTATAGAAAGGCACCTACATCTACTTCTGTTATTCAGTGTTTAAATATGGACCATTTCCATAGTTAAAGTAATCACAAATTCATCATCCATTCAGGCAGTATAATAATTAAGCATTTTACACTCATAATCCTGCATTAACATAATACTTATAAACATTTAGCTCTATTCCCTACCTATCTTTTTCCTGTCCCCAAGAACATTTACATAGTTTTGGTCATGGTGCACAATTATTATCCTATTTTTAAATTATTTAACCATTTTTCAAAGTACTTCACAGTCTTTAAGATCATTTAATTGCTGCATAACATTCCATGAAGAAAATGTTTTTAACTTACATAAGCATGTCTCTACTGAGGGACACACAGAGCATTTTGGTTATTATAAATAGAACCAAAGTGAATAATTTCCATGCATATGGATTTTTCCATATTTTGAAGTATTTCCTAAAATTAGACTCCCAGGAGTTGCATTACTGGATCAGAAAGAAGGAGCACTGATGGCTTTGGAGAGATTGTCAGAATATTTTGATGAGAATATCATGCGTGTGCTTAGTTGCTCAGTCATGTCCAACTCTTTGTGACCCACTGGATCAGAAAGAAGGAGCACTGATGGCTTTGGAGAGATTGTCAGAATATTTTGATGAGAATATCATGCGTGTGCTTAGTTGCTCAGTCATGTCCAACTCTTTGTGACCCCATGGACTGTAGCCTGCCAGGCTCCTCTGCTCATGGAATTTTCCAGGCGAGAATACTGGTGTGGGTTGCCCTTTCCTACTGCAGGGGATCTTGCTGACCCAGGGATCGAACCCATGTCTCCTTGGCTCCTGCACTGGCCGGTGCATTCTTATACAGATGTTCCTTGTGCGTGAGTATCCCTTTTCATCTGGCATTTTCTAAGTAAGTCATTCTGTCTACTGTCAGCATTCATTCAATTCACTCGCTGCAATTTCCTTGCTGTCTACATATTGCCTGCAAAAAATCTACTCTACAGAAACACAATTTTCTCAAGACATCCAGACTATCTTACCTTGGTCCAAGATGCCCCACAAAAATTGTACCTTAGGTGTACCTTGGAGTCCCCCTTCTCTTCATGGAGCTTTCTCAAGAATGAGCTATATGTTTTTGTCTCAAGGAACTAACATAGCTTTAACTGTGTTTTAGAAAGTATATTTGAAGCCTCTGAAAGTTTGATTGATCATACTTTGGATGATATAAAAAATTACACACTTTTCAAATTCTCAAATAGGTCCTAATACTGTTAATGTACAAGAAGACTCATTCTATCTTAGGTTTTGCCAACATTAGTAATCACTTTCTTCTGTTTGTATTCTTGAGCACAGAATTGATGAAAAATGATGCAATACAATGTGAAGTTTCAAAAAGAAAAGTGATTTTTTGTTTATACATCTGCCTGCCTCCACAAAACTAAGTCTTTTGAGAGCAGAAACCATCATTTTTTCCCTGATGCATTAGCACTCAATAAAAATTTTGGCAAAGATAAAAAAGAAAGGTAAAAGAGCAGAAAACAACAGCAAAAAAGGAAGTAGGAGATCCTGGAGGAGAGAGAAGGGAAAACAAGAACCAGAGTCTCAAGCATGTAGGGAGTTCGCACTACAAGTAGGTGGCTTCAGAGAAAAGAATCAAAGAAGAGCTAACCCCTCATTCTATAAGTCTCTAACTACTAATCTCTCTTTTATAGCCTTGCCGAAAACAGATTATGGCTTCTGAGGGTCAGTTCTACTGTATACTTTAAACATTAGGATACCCTCTCAATGCCAAATGGTACTTTCTTCAGAGCAGACTGCTTAACAACTACAAAACAGATCTGACTTTGTTACTGAAAGTGGGGTCTGGCTCATCACTCACCACTCTAAAGCTAATACTACAGAGGTAAGGTTGGTGGAAGACAGTGAGAGACTTTCTATTTGGGGGCTCCAAAATCACTGCAGATGGTGACTGCAGCCATGAAATTAAAAGATGCTTACTCCTTGGAAGAGAAGTTATGGCCAACCTAGACAGCATATTAAAAAGCAGAGACATTACTTTGCCAACAAAGGTCCATTTAGTCTAAGCTATGGTTTTTCCAAGAGTCAAGTGTGGATGTGAGAGCTGGGCTATAAAGAAAACTGAATGCCGAAGAACTGATGCTTGGAACTGTGGTGTTGGAGAAGGCTCTTGAGAGTCCCTTGGACTGCAAGCAGATCAAACTAGTCAGTCCCAAAGAAGTCAGTCCTGAATATCCATTGGAAGGACTGATGAGGAAGCTGAAACTCCAATACTTTGGCCACCTGATGCAAAGAACTGACTCATTAGAAAAGACCCTGATGCTGGGAAAGATTGAAGGCAGGAGGAGAAGGGNTTCACTTTCTGCCATAAGGATGATGTCACCTGCATATCTGAGGTTATTGATATTTCTCCCGGCAATCTTGATTCCAGCTTGTGCTTCTTCCAGCCCAGCATTTCTCATCATGTACTCTGCTAGACTAATAACAAAACTGATACAAGATAGATGAGTAAGAGAAAATGCATTTTAATTCATGCACACAGAAATGAGACCTCAGAAGTGGCCAAACAGGCATCTTTCATACTTATTACACAGAGAAGTAATAAATGTTTGAGGAATTGACAGAACAAAGAAACTTAAGTTTTGGTTGCCCAGGTAGTGAAGAATCTAAACAGAATTTCAGTTTGAGGTGTAAGTTAAAGTCAAAAGGTTTATTTATACAGGCTCTTGTTCCCCCAGGTATTTCCTCTTTGTTAATAACTATGTCCTTCTACCTCCCTATGCAGAGAGTGGACTTTGCACATGAGAGATTCATTTCCTGCTTTCAAGGAGACAGAAAGGAGTATCCGAGTGTCCCTCTTAACACTGAAAATTTCTTTAAAAAATAATCAGTATACTATTATGGCTGTCTCTTATACACATCTTGCTTCATCTTAAAAAAAAAAAAAAAAAAAACTACCTATTCAATGGACTGTTTTGTGCTCCCTGAAAAGGATAACATAAATAATAGCTAAGGTCAAGAGAAATGTTTCCAATATGCTAAAAATCTAGATTACCAAATTGTGCATATTTCAGATAGACTGTAGATAAATAAATAGATAGGGAAGAGTTGAAAAACAGAGTTATTTAAAATATAAACAGCAAACAAGAAACAGAGAAACCATAAGAGAGGGAGGCTGGTGTGATAACCCTATTATCTCTAAGTAAAGGGATGATAGATTTTATATTTTACTCTGTATTTTTCCATATTTTCTAATACATATAAATTAACATGTATATAGTTAAAATATATTTTACTTATAAAAACCTCACTCAAAAATATATAGTCTCAAAATATTCAGATAAAATGTGAAGAGTTTGTCTGTGTCACTTAATATTCAAATCATGGTACACTCTCAACACTGGTTCCTGCAAGCAGCTTCTCTTTAACTTAATTATTTTATCAGTTACTGTCATAGACAGTATTTTAAAGATGAACCAAAATTCTTATCCCCTTGTTCTACAAGAAAGCACTAGTCTGAGTATGTTGTAAAGGGATTTTGCAGGTGAAATTAAGATGATAGACGCTAAAATAAAAAATTATCTTGAATGGTCAAAGTGGATCCAATCTGACATTTGATTCCTTGGAAGTAGAGACATTTCTTCCATTGGCAACAGAGAGATGCAGTGAGTGAGCAATGCAGAGGAGAGGTGAGGCAGAAATCCTGAGACAAACTCAGCCTATAACTGATTGCTGACTGAAGGAAGAAGCCAAGGATGCCAGCAGCCTCTAGAAGATGAGAATAACTAGAAATAGACTAATAGAAATAAAAGAAATAGACTTCAATCCTGCAACTACAGAGAAATGTGTTTTGCCAATGAACTGAATGAGCTTGAAAGCACTCTCCCCT
This sequence comes from Neotragus pygmaeus, assembly GCA_006410875.1. Lineage (NCBI taxonomy): Eukaryota > Metazoa > Chordata > Mammalia > Artiodactyla > Bovidae > Neotragus > Neotragus pygmaeus. The sequence goes on from SJYV01003245.1 coordinate 1,149,155, forward strand.
CAAGACAGTCCTGTAAAGAATGCAGTCTTGCAGAACCTATGATATCAGCTTTTTGAAACCCTAAGTAGATCCCACTAGTCTTTCATGAGAACCAGTTAAACCTTCTGAACTTCATTTTGTTTTTAAGTTTTATTTATTTAGACTTATGGCCACATATTGTGGTATGTTGGATCTTAGTTCTCTGACCAGACATTAAACCCATACCCCTTGCACTGAAAGGCAATGTCTTAACTGGATCTCTGGGGAAATTCCTGAATTTCTTATGAAATAATAAATGGACATTGCTTAAAGCTGCTAAATTTTGGTACTTTTTTTCTTTAATTGGGGTATAATTGCCTTAAAGTGTTGTGTTAATTTCTGCTGTACAACCAAGTGAATCAGTTATAGATACACATTTTAGTATTTTTTAGTTGCAGAAATAGAAAACAAATAATGATACTTGAATATTCTCTTCTGGGCTTCCCTTGCAGCTCAGCTGCTAAACAATCTGTCTGCAATGCAGGAGACCTGGGTTTGATCCCTTTGATCTCCAAGAAAATTACCTGGAGAAGGGAAAGGCTATCCACTTCAGTATTCTGGCGTGGAGAATTTCAAGAACTGTATCATCCATGGGATCGCCGAGTGGAACCTGACTGAGCGACTTTCACTTTCACTACTCTTTTTCAGTAGCATTTTTCTCTCATATTTACTATTCTTCATCATATAGGCAACATAATAACATGTTTAATACATATAATTGAATCTGTTGGAAAGGGGCAGATGTCCCTGTTTACCTATGTTGAGTATTCGTGGCTCAGTTCAGTTCAGTTCAGTCGCTCAGCTATGTCCAACTCTTTGCGACCCCATGAAACACAGCACGGCAGGCCTCCCTGTCCATCACCAACTCCCGCAGTTCACTCAAACTCATGTCCATCGAGTCGGTGATGCCATCCAACCATCTCATCCTCTGTCGTCCTCTTCTTCTCCTGCCCCCAATCCGTCCCAGCATCAGAGTCTTTTCCAATGAGTCAACTCTGCATGAGGTGGCCAAAGTACTGGAGTTTCAGCTTTAGCATCATTCCTTCCAAAGAACACCCCNCTCTCAAGAGCCATCTCCAGCACCACACTTAGAAAGCATCAATTCTTCAGGGCTCAGCCTTTTTTATGGTCCAACTCTCACATCCATACGTGACTACTATAAAAACCAGAGCTGTAACTATAGGGACCTTTAGTAACGGGGACCAAAGGAGCATCTGCACAACTGTCTCAGGTTACTCTAACATCACTCTCATCTTCAACCTTGGAAAAGTGTATATGGTCAGTTCATTGTTTTAGTGCTTGTTTATTTTGTTTTGGTCAGGGCAGGATATAAGCCAACTAATGCAATGACTGCCAGTCACCATAAAATTGACCTGTATATCAGCGTAGTTGACTGTGTATAAACTTGACTGTGTATAAAAGCTGCTTTCAAACTTTTCCCGAGCCCCTGAACACTCTGCTTTCTTGACTGATAGTGTTAAGCTAAGAGGTGGTCCTTGCCCAGGAGAAGCCACGATCCAAAGAGCGATAAGCCAAGAAATAAGGTGACAGACGTGGGGATTGGAGCTGTGGAGCACCCTGTCCAGGCAGCTGAGGTGGCTTCATATGGAAAGCACCAGCTGGGCTGCATCTGGGAGTGAGTGGGAGCCTGCCAGGCAAAGAAGGGGGAGCAAGGCTGTTCCAGGTGGCAGCAGCGACACAGGCAAGGCGCAGAATGGTGAAAGCTAGTAGTTTATAGCAGCAAAGATACCCGCCCTCTTTTCCACCTCTTCCTTCTTGGTCTGTTTGTTAATTATGGCCTTCCTGTGCCTCAGCAAGATAGGAATTTCTGAGGATCCCTATAAATTTTGTAAACTTGCTCTGCTTTTGCCACTCATTCACACGAAAAGGCAGCAAAGATGAAAAAAATCACCAAAGGCCAACATAAAGACAAGTGATTTCACGTGCCTATGATACATGCAGATGTATTTAACCGTATCCCTATGGTCTTGACACAAAGAAAGATGATGCTCTTAATAAAATCAAATTTGAGCTCGTTTATTTTGGACTAGAATGTTCTCTGCTAGGTGTCCAATACAAGAGGGAATACTCACATATCAAGACTAGAAATCATACATCAAAACAAAGTTCAGAGTTGGTTTTGACTTGAGCTTAGGTTTGTTGTAAGTTTTATGTTTTATTTGCAACTGTTAGTATTAAAAGAAATAGTTTTACAAGGTTAACATTTGCTTCTTTTTCCTCTGAAAGGGGTGGAGAATTTAAAAGATAAAAGCTGAAGATTTTAACTCCACTCATAATTACCACTGTCATATTTCAAAACAGCATGGAAAGGATATCCTAGGGTACCAGGATGGCAAGCTGCAGCATCCTGGCTTCATTGCCTGTTACATGCAGCAGTACCCTCACCCTTTCCTACTCTTTCTGACTAGCTTCTGATGGCTCTTTCAATCCCCAAGAGGAAGAAAAGAAGAAGACTGTGGCACCATGTCTCCAAAGATGGTCCCCAGGTGACCATGCCTCATACTCTGCCTTTGTCTGAGCTGTCCTTCATAACTGACAAGGTGGATGTTGCCTGACTTCCAGGGTCAGAAGGCTCGCAGCATCTGCCTTGATCTCCTGAAACCTTTAGCTTCAGAATCCAGCCACTAGACTGTGAGAAAAATCCACATAAAGAGGCCATCTGATGAGCCATCCTGGACATCTGCTCGGCCCACGTTTTCAGATGACGCCAGTCCCAGCTGCCACTAGAGAGCCTGAGCATGCGAGGTCTCGGCTGACCCCATCAACCCACAAAGCTGTGGCTAACTACACAGCAAGATATAACCAGAAGAGGAAGGCCAAGGGCATCAAAGGGAAGCAAAGGGAACCCTCATCCTTTTCTTCTCTTTCTGACTAGCTTCTGATGGCTCTTTCAATCCCCAAGAGGAAGAAAAGAAGATGACTGTGGTACCATGTCTCCAGAGATGGTCCCCAGTTGACCATGCCTCATACTCTGTCTTTGTCTGGGCTTTGAAAGCCTGACATTTCAAAAGTGGGTTTTTTGTAACCTGTGGCAACATAGTGAATGAGATTGAAATTTGTGGCCCAATTTAGCTTTTTTAATTGACTGTAGTTAATAATTATCTCCTGCTTCCTTTCCCTAGTGATCACCTGAAGCCAATCAAGGCATAAAAGTATGCATTTTCCAAGAATATAAACGGAATTAACAGGTTGCATTTCATGTCTGTGTTTCTTTCTTAATGATCTTCAAGGTCAGAAACAAAAAGGAAAAATAAAAGCAAAATCTTCCGAAACAAAGCCAGATCCAGTTGTCTCCACCAGCAACCTTTATGCTGTAAAGTCAACAAGCAAATACATTGACACAGGCAGTGCGACAGGTTTGCTATCTTTCCATTTTAACTGTGGAACTGGCATGACACAAAAAGGTACTGGTTNCCGAAACAAAGCCAGATCCAGTTGTCTCCACCAGCAACCTTTATGCTGTAAAGTCAACAAGCAAATACATTGACACAGGCAGTGCGACAGGTTTGCTATCTTTCCATTTTAACTGTGGAACTGGCATGACACACAAAGGTACTGGTTTTCCATTTTCACGATGATGGCATTCATTTTTACATTACATGCTTAACAGCAAAACTCTCGGGTGCAATGTGTGATAGGCTGATGATCGTCAGCTAGTTGCCTTGTCAGTATCCGTTCCCTGTGTGTTCCTTGCCAATACCTTCCACTTTGTTTGAAACCTTAATGTCTCAGTTAAATATCCAGCATTCTGAGCTTTCCAATACCCATATGAATCCATTATTGCCATTTAGACTCAAGAGCAAGTCTGCTGGGGGGCGGGAGGTGGTTATGATGAAACTTGGCTACCCTGATAAAAAGGGGGTGACTAGGGAATGCATCACCGCTTCACATCTCCTTCCTTTACTACGGACGTGACACCTGCGGCAGCTATTTTGCAATCATGAGGCAATAAGTGTCAGGATGAATGTTAGTGCATTACAAAGAGAAGAACAGAGAGCAAAAAAGAACCTTGGTCTCTGACGGAACTGCCAAGCAACTAAATGCATCCTAGAAATTGCCTATCTCCTGAGGTTCATCATGTGAGAAAAATAAACCCTACTTGTTAAAACTGCCACTAATTCCATTTTCGATTACCTGCAGTCACATGCATTTTTTTCGTGACAATGCTGTTATTCATTAAAACCTAGCAAGCCCTTGTAAGATTGCATTCAATTACAGATCCTCAAATAGAATGTTTCTTCAGACTATACTATGCTCCACATGGTTGATGATGAGGTACATTTTTGCCCACTTCCACCACTCACTTAGATAAGCGACACATTCACACTGAGAACTTGTTCTTTAAATAGCATTTTGCCACCAAGAGCCAACTACTCAGACTGACAATCAAAAAAAAAAAAAAATCAGACAAAAGAGCATTAGACTCTCAAAAGCTCGGTGGCTGCGAAAAGTAGCAGAGTGATCTGTGGGAGGTTTTTTTCCTTGCTTGTTGTGTAATAGCCATAATATTCCTGTTTTTGGAATATACTTGCAGAAATAACTGTTGTGGTTATCAAATACCTCAGCTTTGATTTAGCATTTAATCACCCACAAAACCCCATTTATTGTCTCTCTACTCCTCCATGGTTATCAGAATCCCATAATTAAGGTATAATGAAAGTAAACAATGCCACAGAAAACTAGATGTCCTTATAAGAAGAGCAGTTAAGACAAACGTTCCTAAAAATAGCAGGAGAGCCAAGAGGAATTGCTAAGGAGTTCTGTGTGTGTGTGTGTTGGTGGTGATTAAAAAGAATCATCATCTAAGCGAAGTACTTAGGGAACAAACTGCCTCTTGATGGATAATAAATTAATTTGGAGAATTCACATTGGAATCAAGCAAGCATGCCAATATACCGTGAAACCCCTACAAAAATACCATTAGCCTCCAGAAAAAGAAGGCTATCTCATCTACAAAAAGCTGAAAACGGGGATGACAATATCTTATCTTCCCTCTAAGATATATACCTTGGTTACTTTCAAAATAATGTGGTATGTAAAACAAAGCATATAGAAACAAAAGAAAACCCTTTATTAAAAAGCCAAAATGTAAACACACCGAAGGTACTGGGATGTGCCAGTCTCTGCAACTGGGTACTACATTTAGATATGAGATTCCTAGTGGTTAAGGCAAAAAGAGGAAACTCTTTGCTTTACAGTACTTCCATTGTGAGATAAAAGGAAGTACATAAATTAACAAGAAAGGAGCACTTTCCTTGTCAGGAACTCTTATGGTAAATTACAACCTCCAGATAAACGTTAAGGTTCACCATTTCTCAATTACCTTTATCTTTTTTTCTGGCACACAACACTAATTAATGTTCTATGTTTTTATAACACATTTATATAGTTCATACTTATCTTTAATTAAATCTTTAATTTGTTTGTCTTGCCAAATAATACTATAAACCCCACAAGGCAGGAGGGATTATTCTTGTTCCGTTTACCTCCAGAGCTGAGTTCAGTTTCTTACGCATTTTAGGTGCTCACTCCATTTATTAAATGAATGAATACACTGTTTTGTCAAAGATAAGACTTGACACTCAGAAGTCCTCCTGCCCCAAATCCCAAGGTAGAATGTATGCAAATGTGCAGAAGGTGTTCTACCAAGGACATGGCCTGAAGGTCTCCAAAAAAGGAACTTTGTGGGAACTGCCCTCCCTTCCCTTTAATCTTCTCTAAGACCTTCTTTTTTCACTAGTCTGTGCCCGAGTTTGATCATTTAAAGGAGAGCTGCCTATGAAAAAACAATGAACAAGGAACCAGAGCCAACAAGGACCCACAGAGTATAAAGGAACTCTGAAGGGACTGCAAGAAGTCTAAAGGGATTCAGCTTTTATGTCTAGCCACTCTTGAAGCCTTTCCAAAAAACTGGGGTTGGGGAAGCTGGAGTGAGAAAAAAAGAGGACTCAAGACAGACAGAACCTAGAACACTCTCCGGGAAGAAGAGCCTCTGAAGGAGAAAATATGAGATCTTCAGGAAAAGTATCAAGTAACACCAGTATCAGCTTCACCGGGGAAGGGAATTCTCGACATCAAATATAAAGAGAACTTCAGTAAGATGAAGTTCCTCTGTTAGAGTCAGGAGATCATTGATGACCTTGCCAAAGCAATGTTCATTGGCCAAAGACAGTTGTACAAGCTGTTGACTGACACCAGCCTGCATTGCGCTCATGAAAGCATCCCCTTTGAGGAAGGGTGACATTTTTCCTAATTGGGACAAAGGTACCAAGTGTGCTGGTGAAGAAGCTGGTGGTTTCAGTGGAGTGCAGGAGGCAAAGGCCTACTGCAGTGAGTTGAAGACTAACCAAGAAGAGAGAAAAAGGGGACATTTAGGGTCTAAGCTCAGTCCTCCTACCAGACAATTTTAAATTGACAGAAAGAAGGAGGGAAGAGATGAACTGGGGAGAGGGGTTAGACAATGCAAAGAGGAAAAGGAGAAGGAACTGTGGGGGATGTGGGTCTGACTTCTCTTGCTAATAAAACCTAGTGATCATTCTGTTTATCCCTATGTTTGCAGAGTTGCACCTGAGTCTTAGTTTCCCATTCCATGCAATTTTCAGAATGCCTTGGAAAGTGGGTAATGCAGCATTGTTACTCCTTCCACACATGAGGAAACTAACATGTAAAAAATTCAACTAAGTGATGGAGTTGGAGAATGGATGCTGGAATGGACCATGGATAGACCCTGCCTGCAAATTCAGGGTTCTATGCTAGTTCTGTGACTGGGAGCAAGTTGCATCAAACCAATGGGCCTCTGTCTGCATGACTGTTGTTAAATGGAACACATAATATCTCCATAATTATGGAGACATGAGGAGGAACTGGGATATATACAAACACCCAGCATGCCGGCAAACACTGTCAATACCCATGAACTCTCTTTTCCTTGCTTCTCTGCTTAGAACTCATATTCCAGTTATCCAGCTCCAGGCTGATAATTATCAACCAGATGCCACTCTGGCCATTTACTCATTTATTCCTTTTTCAGTTCCGTTCAGTTCAGTCACTTAGTCGTGTCCTGACTCTTTGCGACCCCGTGAATCGCAGCATGCCAGGCCTCCCTGTTCATCACCAACTCCTGGAGTTCATTCAAACTCACGNCCTTCTCAGGGACCTGCTAGAAGCTATACACCTGTTAACAGACCCGCTGTTAGCAGACCTAGTTGCAGAGCCTGAAACAGACACTTGTCATAATACTACTCTACTGAACAAGGTTCTGGAGGCAGTAGCATCCACCTAAACACCGGACAGGATCCACACATCCCTGAGTCCCTAGTAACAGACCTACCAATTGCAGAACCTGCTATGAACCAGCAATAGCCTCTAGTGCTGCTGCAACTTAGATTTGGTGATCCAGCTCCAAAACAACATAACTGTGACTCTGGAGATAATATTATCAGCCCTGAGAACTGACAGAAATTCTTTGCTTGCTGAAATCTGTCTACAAGGTCAAAAGAGGTACATGCTTTTTCAAATGCCTGCTGCTGCTGCTGCTGCTAAGTCGCTTCAGTCGTGTCCGACTCTGTGCGACCCCACAGATGGCAGCCCACCAGGCTCCTCCGTCCCTGGGATTCTCCAGGCACCACCAATAAAAGCGTACAGGTTTCGTGAATAGTCAGGCATATATGACCCTATCGAAGAAATTGATATTTATAAATTACCTGAAAAATAACTCAAAAATAATCATCTTAAAGAATGATTACTTCATCTTAAACAATGAAATGCAAGGTAACTTAGATAAGTAAACAAATTAGGAAAGCAACGAATGAACAAAATAAGATTAACAAAGAAATTTTGTTGCTCAATTGCTCTGTCGTGTCTGACTCTGTGTGATCCCATGGACTTCAACATGCCAGGTAACCCTGTCCTTCACTAATTCCCAGAGTTTTCTCAAACTCATGTCCATTGAGTCGGTGATGTCATCCAGCCATCTCATCCTCTGTCAGAAGAAAACCAAAGAATTTTAAACCATACAAAAAACCAAACACTAATCCTGGCTCTGAAGAATAGAGCTGAGCATTCAAACAGAGCTCAACAGAACTGAGCATTCAATAAAGAGCTTCAGCAGCAGACTCAATCCAACGAAAGAATCAATATATTCAAAGACATGGCATTTTTAGCCAGAAAGACAAGCCAGAAGGAAAAACAATGATAAGATGGGATGCTTGTCATATTGACTGAAGTGGTGTGTAACGGGGCAATTTTGGGTTACTGATAACTTCTTAACCAGGATAGTGATCACACAGGTATGCTCACTTTTGATAATTTCAGCTGTAAAATTAGAATTTGTCTTTGGTGTTAGTTGCCTTTTCTCTTTTGACAGCATATCCCCCCTGAGAGGTACCTCGGTAGAGTGCTGAATCATATTGCTGGATAGTTTTCCCCATACAAATGCTGCACAACTGTTCTGCGAAATTCGTTCACTTTCAGGCTGATTTTTAAATTTTGTCATTTTCCTTTGTTGAATACCACTTTTTTCCCCTCCTGGATTCCATGTCTTCCAATATATTTATATTTCCCTTCTTTAAAACTGTCACACTCTTCAGTAGCATCCTGTAACTTAATGTGTGAAATATAAATAATTTGACATTTAGATTTTTAAAGTATTTCTAAAATTTTTTTGTTCGTTGATATTTAGTTTTATTTAGGATTCCAGAGTAAAACTCTAATAGTACCAAAATTATAAAGTTTCCATTCTATTTTCTTTTGAGTATCAGACCCTTGCTCTTGAAACACCTCATGTGCTGTGTACACCACAACTATTTTGTCTTTAATACATCCTTCACCTCTCTTTCTATTTTTGAATGCCATCAATGAACAAACAACTAACACTTATCTATAGTGTTATTTAGTGTTTATCTGTCACCATCAATGAAATGGCTTTCACTGGATCTTGCTTTAGTCATTTTATTACTCAAGGGCTCTTTTACTGAGGAAACATGCTTTTCACTCACATGGAGNAGCCTTGATGTACTCCTTTCTATTTTTGAATGCCATCAATGAACAAACAACTAACACTTATCTATAGTGTTATTTAGTGTTTATCTGTCACCATCAATGAAATGGCTTTCACTGGATCTTGCTTTAGTCATTTTATTACTCAAGGGCTCTTTTACTGAGGAAACATGCTTTTCACTCACATGGAGTAAAATTGGATCACGTTTTGTTAGTTTTCTCATGTCAGTTTCTTCTCTTTATCATTCTGAGTGTATTATTAGTATTTTTGTGTGTGTGTGGTGTCCTGCACTAACTGATAGCTTCCCTGTTGGCTCAGTTGGTAAAGAATCCGCCTGCAATGCAGTACACCCTGGTTCAATTCCCTGGTCAGGAAGATCCACTGGAGAAGGGATAGGTTACCCTTTTCAGGATTCATGGACCTCCCNAGAATTGTGTGCTCCATACCAAAGACACACAAATGATTGGGGACTTTGCCCTGGGCCTTCCTGGAGCTCATGTTTTCATGGGAGCAGAGGAAGCATGACACGACAGCCACATGGTGCATGGAGGCACGGGGTGCAGCCCGGGGACACTCGGGGGGCAATCATGAGCAGACAGGGGAGAGGAGGCATCTGTTCTTTCCCTTTCAAACTAAAGTTAAGACACCTTATTTTTCAGTGTCTTCCAGAAGCTGCTCAAGAGAAGCATTCATTACCAATACAAGCACATGTGGAACAGCTGACACGTGGCTTCCCCAAACATGGGCAAACCTCACTTTGCTTCCCGAGAATATACAGCTGACCTGTGTTTGCACTGCACAGGTCCACTGACATGCAGATCTTTTTCAATAAACACATAAAGTACAAGATCCAAGGTTGGTCAGAGGCCAACTGACCAACTTAACATTATATGTGGATTTTTGACTGTGTGAAGTGTCTGTGCTCCTAAGGCCCCGAGTTGCTCAAGAGTGAGGCGGACTAACAGTCCAGGGAGAGCTTCACTAATCTCATACTTTCCAACACCCAAGTGAATAAAATATAATCACTCAAGACGTGACATGATGTTAGTTGCTCAGTCATGTCTGACTCTTTGCGACCCCATGGACTGCAGCCTGCCAGGCTCCTCTGTCCTTGTGATAAAAATCTTTTTTCCTAGAGTTAAGACAAGATTCTGTGTTTGGGTAATGTTCTGAGATGTTATGATTGGGACTTCCCTGGTGTCCAGGGGTTAAGACCACACTCCCAACGCAAGGGGCACAGGTTCAATCTCTGGTCAGGAAACAGATCCCACATGCCACACAGCACGACCAAAAAGATTTTTTAACGTTATAATTTATCATATAAAATGCTCTATAACTGGAGATAGAATTCATATGTCTTCAGGGTTTTCAGAGTAAAATTTCAACCACCTATCATTTATTATTCCTTTCCTATGGTAAAAATGATACAGCATTGTAGGATTATAAATATTTTGGCACAAGTATTTAATGAACACCTCTTTTGATGGCGAACAGATTCTTTTATTGGCAATCAAAAACCTTCACACTTACAACATGAAAATAAATGCTCCTTTAATGAATAATTAAGTGAAAACTTTCCAGGACCTTACAGGATTCTTAGTAGGTACCACATGTACCTTAGAACACAGAATGTTAGGTTGATGGGACTGTGAGAGCATGACTGAAAATGAGGTGTCATTTATAAAACAGCTACCTCACAGCTTTCCCAAAGAGTAGTTCCTCTGCGATTAAAACAAGAAACAAAATTCATACTTCTACCTCGTTTTAAGGTGTGACTGACAGCATACGTCAATCTTAAATTTTATGATTTCGATGTTACTTATTCAAGGCACTCAGCAGAGACTCAAATCTCATTTTAGAATCATGAATCTGAGATTTGCAGTGAAGCTGTAATTTCTCAGTATCAAAGTTTCATTATTACACAACAGTTCTGTTCTCTTCCATCCTTCGTCCTGCTCCCCTGCGGCACCGATCATGCTAAGAAAGGTTTCTGCAGCTCATCTGAGACTAGAGCAGGCTCTGCTGCTTCGGTCACAAAACCTCCCTGGGTTAACAGTACTTGCCCTTTCCAGAAGAAATGCTACTTTCACCTTTTCTGATTCTTTTCTACAATGAAAAACAGGGCTAAACAGAATCTTAGAATCTAATTTTCTGCTGGATGATTAAAATCTGTATTGCATATGCCACCTTCAGTCTCTTAAAATCCAAAACTTTAGTGCAGGACAGTATGCTTTCCCTTGTTGTCACTTAATACATAATACAATCAAAGCAAAAATAGAGCCCCATAGGAATTTCAACATTGAATTTTTTGTGAGTCGTACAGCTTAGTAAGAGTCCAACAGCTTGATATGCCAGTAGGCTCTGCATTACTCTTGATGTTCATGATCTAGAAGACTACTTGTAGTCAAAAGCTCTTCTTTCAAAAAGGTCCTACTTCCTCAATAGTCTGTTTATAGAGTTCACTGCCTTGTTTACATATATATAGGCATGTGTATCTGTATACAGGATACATATAACCAGTGGTCACACAACTGCCTTTATATATACAGGCATATATGTGTGTATGTAAGATATACGTTAGCAGCAGTCACTCAGCTCTTAGCTGTGCTCCATGAAAGCCACTTAACTTGATATATAAAGGATGACGATCATAGTCTCTGAGCCATTTTCAATCAACAAGCACACACACACACACAGCTAACACTGGTCTCATAAATGCTGCTGACAATTCAGAAAGACTGCTTTTCTAATTGAACTCTAAAAGTGCCTTGAATTTAAATTTTTTAAAAACTTCAGTCTTCAATACTGAAACTGCTAAGTCACTCCATTTTTCCATAAAAAAACAAAAAACCACAGATAATACAGAGTTGGGGGGAAACTTTTTAAATGAAAAAATAAATTTGAGAAAACACCCTGTTACTAAATAGTTTAAGAAAAGAAACTTACAGAGAGAAAATATTCCAATAGAAAGGTAAAAGCTATGTGGACTGCCACAAATAATGGCATTATCTGTAATAACGATTAGAAATAAATGAAATCTTCAGTAACTGGACTGTAAAATACATTAGGAAGTGTCCAGCTGATAAAGTATTCTACAGCCATTAATGATGAGGAGGGATATGATGGACATGGAACATCTGAATCCAAGAAAGGACCCTGCTGCACCAAACAGCTCCAATCGAAAAAGCTAAGCAGGAACGTCATTTGCGGTGTCACTGAATTAGGGGTAGTCTTCCTCTCATTGGAAAAACCAATAAAGCAACATAAAGCTTCTATATTGATTGTACCTTTTCTAAAAGGAGAAAAAAAACCTCAAAATGGATGAAATTACTGAAAAACAAGTCTTTGCAAATAAATGTTTTGGAGGGGGCCGTGCGTCTGACTGCATCCAGAAACCAACGTGTCTTTCATCACCTAGGACGCAGGACCTGAGCCAGCCTGGTTCTCTCGAGACCAGGAAGAAGAGGAGTGAGTGCCCAGCCAGAAGTTCTGTGGCCACAGCTCTATCATTGATTTTATTAACCAGGCCGTAGTTTGTCCCTTTTGAGCGCTTAGACAACACACATTTCTATGTTTCAAGACAAAATTTCACAAAAGTCTTCATTTTTCTTGCTACAGAAAAATTCAGAGGCGCTACTATTTCCTTCTCATAATAAAGCAATACTCAGCAATCAAGTCATATATATTTTTAATGACAAGATGGTTAGTGTTAACCCTATGTAACATGTGATCAGAAAATAATTAAAGACCATGGGGTGGTAACTATCAGAAATAATGCTGGGCAGAGGGTTACTAACAGAGCAATTTTCAACAGAAAACTGAGCATCTCCCTTGGGAAATAAACTTAATATTCTATTATTAAGCAACTGGGGCAAAAAAGATTAGATTTTCTGTAACTGCGATTGAACAGGATTAAAAAGGCTTCATGTGGATGAAGTTCTTTTTTGATGGTTTTATGATGACAACTACCACCTCCTAGCTAGTTTAGCTCTCTGAAGAAAATGTTCAATCAAAAGGCTAAATCATACAAAGCACTTAACATTTTCAAACAGTTGCCTAATAACAAACTTTTAAAAGAGATTATCCGTAGCAGTGGATTATTTTTATCAAATTTTTGAACAAGCCACACTCAGAAACACTACAGTGGAGCAGCGTACTGGTTCACCTGGTTCTCTGCACTACTACAAAAACAGTCAGAAAGAGCTTGGTGTTCTCAGTGCAAGGCTGACGGTTTACTTGCTGCAAGCCGTGTATCGTGCAGTTACGTTCTCCCAGTTGATCACATTCCAAATGGCCTTCAGATAATCGGGCCTGACATTTTTATACTGAAGGTAATAAGCATGCTCCCACACGTCAATCCCCAGCAGGGGGATAAGACCTGTTGGAAAGAAACAGAAACCACGAGATTCAATCTAGAACACTGCATCTCCTCGCTTGAACTGTCCTACGCACACACAGTTACCCTTTCCCACATTCTCGTCCACTTTTCGGTTTCTCGTATATGATACATATAGGAAATCTGCATAGGAATAAATATCCTAAAAGACTTTAAACTTTACTCTTTGGAAGAAGAAAATGTGATAAATAGGAAAAATAACTGAAATAGACCTGGGAAAAATCAACTAACCACAGTATTTAACAGATTTTCTTAAAATCAACAGATTTAACCAAGAGCCAATTCTCAGTGGTCCTTACTAGGGGTCTCAAAAAGGGTGTGATCTGTTTGCTGGGGTGGCTATGTGTATGCTAAGTCACTCAGTTGTGTCTGACTCTTTGGGACCCCATGGACTGCAGCCCACAAGGCTCCTTTGTCCACGGGGATTCACCCAGCAAGATTACCAGGGTGGGTTGCCATGCCCTCCTCCAGAGGATCTTCCCGACCCAGGGATCAAACCCAGGTCTCCAGCGTGCCTGAGTACCTTCCAAAGGTGCTGTGCATTTGTGGAGGCTATGAAAAACCTGCTCTGCTCCCCTGGGCTGAGGTTAGTCACAGAGAGCACAAAGCACTTATGATGTATATGTATGTGATAATTAGTAAAAGTTCCGGTACAACAGAAATTAACACAACATTGTAAACCAACTNCCATACATGACCACTGGAAAAACCATAGCCTTGACTAGACGGACCTTCGTTGGCAAAGTAATGTCTCTGCCTTTCAATATACTATCTAGGTTGGTCATAACTTCTCATCCAAGGAGTAAGCATCTTTTTCAGATTTACCTAAATTTTGGTTTAAAGAAAATCTAAGATATTTACTCTCCAGAAACGAAGTTCCTTGAAGAATTATTATTATTGTTAATAAAATTTGATGTGTTACATTTATCCATCATCTGGAGAAAGGAAAATCATTACCATATGTAAAACAGATAGCTAATGAGAAGTTGCTGTATAACATAGGGAGCTCAACCCAGTGCTCTGTGACACCTAGAGGGGTGGAATGAAGTTGAGGTGGGAGGGAGGTTCAAGACGGAGGGGATATATGTATACTTATGGCTGATTAACACCGTCATATGGCAGAAACCAACACAACATTGTCAAGCAATCATCCTTCAATTTAAAATACATTTTTTAAAATGGAGTTGGTTTTGCTAAAAGAGAGAGCTCTCTAAAATGGAACCAGGAGGAATTCCCTGGTGGGCCAGGGGTTAGGACTCTGTGCTTCCACTGCAGGAGGCAGGGTTCAATCCCTGGTCAGGGAACTAATAAGGTACTACATGATGCAGCGGAAAACAAAACTGAACTAAAATAGATAAACAAAACGGAGCCAGGGGGCCATTGAGGAAGTGTAACTTGCACATCTCAGCTCGGCTGGAATCTGACCTTCTGACCAGTGACTGCCTTAACGCAGGCTTCCAGAACATCTGCCCAATGTTCCAAAAACTGGAGATACTTATTGGACCCTTTCACCCCAAAACAACTCATGACAGCCTATCCCTTAAGGACAAATCTTTCCTTTTCTGCATCTGGGTCAATCAGAATTCCTGGACAACCATGTGGCTTTTGCCTTTGGAAGCACCTGAGCCCTCTCCTTCCCCAGAACACTTGTTTGGTTTGACGAGACTCTGTGTGTCTGTGCAACTCTTAACACCCCAAATAAAGCTCTTTGTTCTTTGCAGCTTTGATACTGGTTATCGTTCAATACATCCTGCAATCCCTGGTAACACCAGTGGTAAAGAACCCACCTGCCCATGCAGGGGATGTAAGCGACACGTGCTTGATCCCTGGGTTGGGAAGATTTCCTGGAGGAGGCCATGGCAACCCATTCCAGTATTCTTGTCTGGAGAATTCCATGGACAGAGGAGCCTGGTGGGCTACAGTCCGTGGGGTCACAAAGGGTCGGACACAACTGAAGTGACTTAGCATGCATGCAAGTATCTTGCAATGTGCCTCATAAAATCACCAGTTAACTACATAGCTGTTTCCAATCTCCTTTCCCATCAGCCCACTTGGGAATTGGAGCCCGGGTGTGTGGATGGCAGTTGGTGAAGGGTGAGGGGGTGTCAATGGTGCAAAACTGTCTAGTAGAAACCTGAGAAGATGAATTGTAAGCTGAGGAAGAGAGGAAATTCCAGACCTGGCCCAGGGAGGAGGCTGGAAGAAAGGATGAGACAGACAGCGCTGTCCCTCAAAGGAATGTGGAAGTATTAGCATATGAAAAATACATAAAATGACTTAATTATCTGGTCCTAGTAAACAGTCTTTCCCCACTAAACCATTTCCATCAAAAGATCAGGAAACGGGGCCAAGCAAGTTGCTTTTAAAATTAAACAATGATTCCTCACCTGAGAAAAAACAAATTGGATAGAGCAGATATCTTCATATCCCTAACAGAAAAGACACAGCATAGACTAATTAACCCAGTTTTGATCATCAGGAAATGAATACACAATGTGTAGGAATATAAACTCAGATCATCCGATGTTGGCCTAATTCTTTTGGCAATATTTATTCAAAGGCACACTAGCAGGTTGCAGCATTATTAAGTGTTGTTCAGCTGTGCACTCTTCTTTTTTACCCTTTGTGATATTATTCTGGAAACACAGGAAGGTTTTCCCCATGCTCATTGGAAGTGATCTGTGAGACAGACACACGTTAACAGTGAGTTTCCATCTTCAGTTCTGCTTTCATGTTCTGAACATTTTCTATTTGCCAGGCAGTATCCTGGGTGCCAGGAATTCAGTGGGGAATCATTCAAGATTCCTATGGAAATAAATCCTAACTGGGGCACCCATAAACATACATGTGACCAGAATAATCTCAGAGAGCAGTAAGGGTGATGAAGATGATACGAGGTGCAGTGAGACAGTGTCCCTGAAGCGGGGGGCGGGGATGGGGCTACTTTAGACACAGTGGTTCCTTTCTGTGAATGATGACAGTGTTGCAAAGATCTGGAGGAGGAACATCCTAGGGAGGGAACAGAATGTGCAAAAGCCTTGAGGAGGGAATGAACTCAGGGTGACTGAGGAAGACAGAAAAGACCAGGATAACAAAAACCTGGGCTTCCCAGGTGGCTCAGTGGAAAAGAATTTATCTGCCAACCAGGAGACTCAAGTTCAATTCCTGGGTCAGGAAGATCCCCTGGAAAAGGAAATGGCAATCCACTCCAGTATTCTTGCCTGGAGAACCCCATGGATAGAGGAGCCTGGTGGGCTACAGTCCATGGAGCTGGAATAGAGTTGGACACGATTTAGGGACTGAATGGCAAGAACCTGGAGACCAAAGGGCCAAATGGCACAACATGAGGTAGGGAACACAGGCAGGGGCCAGAGTGTGGTGAGTCCCACTGCTGCTGCTGCTGCGAAGTCGCTTCAGTCGTGTCCGACTCTGTGCGACCCCAGAGATGGCAGCCTACCAGGCTCTTCTGTCCCTGGGATTCTCCAGGCAAGAACACCGGAGTGGGTTGCCATTTCCTTCTCCAATGCATGAGAGTGAAAAGTGAAAGTGAAGTTGCTCAGTTGTGTCCAACTTCACGATCCCATGGACTGCAGCCCACCATGCTCCTCCATCCATGGGATTTTCCAAGCAAGAATACTGGAGTGGGGTGCCATTGCATTCTCTGGTAAGTCCCCCTAGCATGTAATAAAATCATGGATGCTATTCTAAGGGCAATGGCACTAGAAAGGATTTTTTGTTTGCATCAATCAAATGAGTATTTATTAAGTGCTTACATACTCAGAACTGTGATCCTGGTCCCTATCACCAATTTGTTTCCATTTTTAATTTTTTTATTGGAGTACAGCCACTTCGCAATGCTATGTTAGCTTCTGCTGCACAATGAAGTGAACCAGTCACATGCATACACACATCCCTCCCTCTTGGACCTTTTCCCCTCAACACCGCATCCCCTCCACAGAAAACTGAGCTGAGCTCCCTGAGCTAGGTGGGCTTCCTTGGTGGTGTAGGTGGTAAAGAGTCCATCTGCCAATGCAAGAGATGTAAGAGATACAGGTTCAACTCCTGGGTTGGGAAGATCTCCTGGAGAAGAAACTGGCAACCCACTCCAGTATTCTTGCCTGGAGAATTTCACAGACAGAGGAGCCTGGCGGGCTACAGTCCCTGGGGTTGCAAAGAGTCAGACACGCCCGAATGAGCCACATGCCCTGTGCTATATGTTAGGTTCTCACCAGCTGTTTTTTACAACTAGCTGTTGTACATATGGTGGTGCACATACATCCGTCTCAATCTCCCAGTTCACCCCGTCCCTCCCACAATTCCATCCATGGAGAGTTTTTAAGCCAGAGGATGGTCTGGTCTATTTCAATCCTTCTAAAGATCACAGTAGCTGGGGACAGAAACAGACTGGGGAGCTGCACAGTGGGGACTTAAAGGGAGCAGGGCAGCCTCACAACCATTCAGACAAAAGATGATGGTAACCTGATGTCAATAACTGTTACGTTAGATGGTCCCCTTCCCCTCTCTGTAGCATTTCAATGAATCATTTCAAATGAAGTCCCACTCCTGTTTCACCAAAGAGAGCAGAAGCCTTAGTAGAAAGGCAGTGATACAGGGTGAGCATTGGGCTGAGATAACTTCTCTCTCAGCTGGTACCTGGAAGGGGAGAGTGCCTGCATTACCCAGGAGCCGGTCCCTCAGAACCACTGATGTGATCACGGAAACAGAAGTGCATCACAGCAGGCAGTTTCACCCTTGATTCAAATGAACGGCACCCACATTTATTTCTTATATACAAAATGTGCCCCACGGGTCAACGATGAGCAAAAGCATGCTATTTAATCAAAACTCTGCCACCAAAGGAAGCTCAGACGCTGGCAACTCAGAGGACTGGTGCCTTTAAGAATGAAGTTTCCTGTTAAATACAGAGAATTAGGCAGTTCAAAATGGCACCGTCTTCTCTTTGCTCCTACGCCTCCTCATAAGTTTCTTTCTACCGGCTTGCCCATTCCCACCTGGCCCCATGGTTTCAAAATTTCTCTGATCTGTATCTCTGCCATTAGTGTTAGTAGCTACTGGCTAGTTTGCTGTAACAAAGACTTTCTCCTTTTACTTTCATTCCTCTAGGAAGTGAATCCAAAAAGATCTTGCTGCAATTTATGTCAAAGAGTGTTCTGCCTATGTTTCCCTCTAAGAATTTTATAGTATCCAGTCTTACATTTAGGTCTTTAATCCATTTTGAGTTTATTTTTGTGGCTGGTGTTAGAGAATGTCCTGGTTTAATTCTTTAACATGTAGCTGTCCAGTTTTCCCAATATTCTGTAATAACTTACATGGGAAAAGAATTTGGAAGAGAATGGATATCTGTACTTGGATAACTGAGTCACTTGGCTGTACACCTGAAACGATGCAACTCTGTAAGTCAACTGTTGCTGTTCAGTTGAGTTGTAAGTCGAGTCCTTAAGTCATTTCCTCTTAATCAGAGGTCCCCAACCTCCAGGATCTAAGGCATGATGATCTGAGGTGCAGCTGATGTAGTAATAACAGAAATAAAGTCCACAATAAATGTCAGGCACTTGAATCATTCCAAAACCACCCCCCTTCCCACCCTGTCCCTGGAAAAGCTGTCTTCCATGAAACCAGTCTCTGGTGCCAAAGAGATTCGGGACTGCCATCCTTAATAATTACCCATCCCCAACCTCCTCACTCTGCTCCTTGGCTGTAAATCCCCACTTGACCTCATATTCAGAGTTGGACCTGATGACTTCTCTATGTGACCACTGGGGTAGGCCCACCCTCACTCCTGAAATAAGGTCCTGTTTACTACCTTTAACAAGTATCTGAATAATTTTTCCTTTCACTGTTCTAAGAAGATAATAGGTATGAATACGAAAAAAATAGAGAAGAGAAGAAACTTGAAAAATCTCAAAATTGAAATGGATGAGCTCATCCATGGGACCTATTTCAAAAGATCTTGCATGATGAGAACTGAGTGCTCATAATCAGGAGAAACCATCATCATTCATCCACATGTGTGCCTTAAAAAATCAGTTATAATAATACAGTGGAGAGTCATAAACCGAGGACTTAATCCAAAAATTAGAACATTACGGTGGCAGGCTGGATGAGACGGGAGCTTAGGGGAGAATGGATACATGTAGTATGGGCTTTCCAGGCGGCACTGGTGGTAAAGACCTTGTCTGCCAATGCAGAAGACATAGAGACATAGGTTCAATCCCTGGGGTGGGAAGATCCCCTGGAGGAGGGCACTCCAGTATTCTTGCCTGGAGAATCCCATGGACAGAGGAGCCTGGTGGGCTACAGTCCATGTCGTCGCAAAGAGTCGAACACAACTAAAGTGACTTAGCACAGTTACATGTATATGTATGACTGAGTTCCTCTGCAGTCCATCTAAAAGTATCACAAGATTGTTAACAGGCTATGCTCCAATATAAAATAAAAAGTTTGAAAAAAAATAGAACATTATTAATAGTTATCCTACTCCCCAACATAACCACTATTTCAAATCTTGTGCTTCCTACTTAAAAAAAAATGTATTGTTAAGTTGGATGTTTCTGAATTTAATGAAAACAGTTTTATACTCATCACATTCTTCTAGAATTACTTTTAAACTCCCAGTTATTATTAAGATTTATCCATGTTGACAGTATCTATACTTCACTCATGTTTCACTTCTTCATAACCCTCCACAGAGTTACATATTTTTAAAAATGTTTTTCATCTTATCTGATGGAGGCAAAATACTCAGAGCAAAGTAATCTAACTTATATTTCATAATTATGGTCCTAAGAACACACAATAATAATACTTCAGGGTAACTACGGTTTAGATATTTAGCAGCTGGAGTAATTGGGGCCTTGTTCATTAGCTGCAGATATTCAGACACTATTTAGCTGATTGATTAGAAGAAAAATCAAGAGGAAAATGTTTATTTTTAACTTCCAGTTAGAAATCTTCAGTCAGTTCACTTGCTCAGTTGTGTCCAACTCTTTGCAACCCCATGGACTGCAGCGTGCCAGGCTTCCCTGTCCGTCACCAAGTCCTGGAGCTTGCCTAAACTCATGTCCATTGAGTCGGTGATGCCATCCAGCCATCACATCCTTTGCTGTTCCCTTCTCCTCCTGCCTTCAATCTTTTCCAGCATCTGGATCTTTCTCATTGAACCAGTTCTTCACATCAGGTGGACAAAGTATTGGAGCTTCAGCTTCAGCATCAGTCCTTCCAATGAATATTCAGGACTGATTTCCTTGAGGATTGACTTGTTGGATCTCCTTGCAGTCCAAGGGACTCTCAAGAGTCTTCTCCAACACCACCACAGTTCTAAAGCATCAATTCTTCAGCACTCAGCTTTCTTCACAGCCCAACTCTCACATGGATACATGACTACTGAAAAAACCATAGCTTTCACTAGACAGACCTTTGTTGACAAAGTAATGTCTCTAGTTTTTAATATGCTATCTAGGTTGGTCAGAGCATTTCTTCCAAGGAACAGGCATCTTTTAATTTCATGGCTGCAGTCACCATCTGCAGTGATTTGGAGCCAAAATAATATTAAAAATAAAATAGTCCCTCACTGTTTCTCCATCTATTTGCCATGAAGTGATGGGATCGGATGCCATGATCTTAGTTGTTTGAATGTTGAGTTTTAAGTCACCTTTTTCACTCTCTCACTTTCGTCAAGAGGCTCTTTAGTTCTTCTTCACTTCCTGCCATAAGGGTGGTGTCATCTGTGTATCTGAGGTTATTGATATTTCTCCCAGCAATCTTGATTCCAGCTTGTGCTTCTTCCAGCCCAGCGTTTCTCATGATGTACCCTGCATTTAAGTTAAGTAAGCTTTGACGTACTCCTTTCCCAACTTGGAACCAGTCTGTTGTTCCATGTCTGGTTCTAACTGTTGCTTCTCTACCTACATACAGATTTCTCAAGAGGCAGGTAAGGTAGTCTGGTATTCTTATCTCTTTAAGAATTTTCCACAGTTTGTTGCGATCCACACACTCAAAGGCTTTGGTGAGTCCATAAAGCAAAAATAGATGTTTTCCTGGAACTCTCTTAGTTTTCTGATGATCTAGCAGATGTTGGCAATTTGATCTCTGGTTCCTCTGCCTTTTCTAAACCAAGCTTGAACATCAGGGAGTTCACCATTCACATACTGTTGAAACCTGGCTTGGAAGATTTTGAGCATTACTTTGCTAGCTTGTGAGATGAATGCAATTGTGTAATAGTTTGAACATTCTTTGGCATTGCCTTTCTTTGGGATTGGAATGAAAACTGACCTTTTCCAGTCCTGTGGCCACTGCTGAGTTTTCCAAATTTGCTGGCATATTGAGTGCAGCACTTTCACAGCATCATCTTTCAGGATTTGAAATAGCTCAAATGGAAGTCCATCACCTCCACTAGCTTTGTTCATCGTGATGCTTTCTAAGGCCCACTTGACTTCACATTCCAGGATGTCTGGCTCTAGGTGAGAGATCACACCATTGTGGTTACGGGTCATGAAGATCTTTTTTGTACAGTTCTTCTGTGTATTCTAGCCACCTCTTATTAATACCTTCTGCTTCTGTTAGGTCCATGCCATTTCTGTCCTTTATTGTGCTCATCTTTGCATGAAATATTCCCTTGGTATCTCTAATTTTCTTGAAGAGCTCTCTAGTCTTTCCCATCCTATTGTTTTCCTCTAAGTCTTTGCACTGATCACTGAGGAAGGCTTTCTTATCTCTCTGTGCTTTTCTTTGGAACTCTACATTCAATTGGGTTTATCTTTTCTTTTCTCCTTTGCCTTTAGCTTCTTTTCTTTTCTCAGCTATTTCTAAGACCTCCTCAGACAACTATTTTGCCTTTTTGCATTTCTTTTTCTTGGCAATGGTCTTGATCACTGCCTCCTGTATGATGTCATGAATTTCCATGCATAGTTCTTCAGGCACTCTATCAAATTTAGTCCTTTGAATCTATTTGTCACTTTCATTGTATAATTGTAAGTAATTTGCTTTAGGTCATACCTGAATGGTCTAGTGGTTTTCCCTAGTTTCTTCAATTTAAGTCTGAATTTGGCAATAAGGAGTTCATGATCTGAGCCACAGTCAGCTCCTGCTCTTGCTTTTGCAGACTGTATAGAGCGTCTCCACCTTTGGCTGCAAAGAATATAATCAATCTGATTTTGATATTGACCATCTGGTGATGTCCATGTGTAGAGTCTTCTCTTGTGTTGGTGGAAGAGGGTGTCTGCTGTGACCAGTGCATTTTCTTGGCAAAGGTCTGTGAGCCTTTGCCCTGCTTCATTTTGTACTCCGAGACCAAATTTGCCTGTTACTCCAAGTACCTCTTGACTTCCTACTTTTGCATTCCAGTCCCCTATGACCAAAAGGACATCTTTTTTTGTGTGTTAGTTCTAGAAGTTCTTGTAGGTCTTCATAGAACCATTCAACTTCAGCTTCTGCAGCATTATTAGTTGGGTATAGGCTTGGATTACTGTGATATTGAATGGTTTGCCTTGGAAACAAACAGAGATCATTCTGTTGTTTTTGAGACTGCACCCAAGTACTGCATGTTGGACTCTGTTGACAATGAAGGCTACTCCATTTCTTCTAAGGGATTCTTGCCCACAGAAGTAGATATAATGGTCATCTGAATTAAATTCGCCCATTTCAGTCCATTTTCATTCACTGATTCCTAAAATGTCGATGTTCACTCTTGCCATCTCCTGTTTGACACTTCCAATTCACCTTGATTCATGAAACTAACATTCCAGGTTCCTATGCAATATTGTTCTTTACACCATCACCAGTCACATCCACAACTGGGCATTGTTTTTGCTTTGGCTCCATCTGTTCATTCTTTCTTGAGCTATTTCTCCACTCATCTCCAGTAGCATATTGGACACCTCCCGACCTGGGGAGTTCATCTTTCACTGTCCTATCTTTTTGCCTTTTCATACTGTTCATGGGGTTCTCAAGGCAAGAATACTGAAGTGGTTTGCATTCCCTTCTCCAGATTTTTTGAGGTGGAGAAAAAATATTTTTTTAATTAACATATAGTTGACTTACAGTATTGTGTTAATTTTTGCTGTATCACAGTGACTCAGCTGTAACTATATATTCTTTTTTTAGTATTTTTTTTCCAGTGTGGTTTATCATAGGATACTGAATACAGTCCCTGTGCTGGACTGAGGACCTTGCTGTTTATCCACTCTGTATACCCTGGTTTACTTCTGCTAGCCCCAACTCCTTCCCCCTTGGCAACCACCAGTCTGTTCTCTGTGAGCCTATTTTTATTTCATCTATCGGTTCATTTTGTGTCATGTTTTAAATTCCACATATAAATGGATATCATACAGTATTTGTCTTTTTCTTTCTGACTCACTTCACTTAGCACGATAATGTCTCGTTGCATTCATGTTGCTAAAATGCCACTGTTCTTTTTATGGCTGAGTAGTACTCCAGATCCATTCATCTGTTGATGGTTAGGTTGTTTTCATGTCTTTGCCATTGTGAATAGTGCTACTGTGAACATAAGGGTGCATATATCTTTTTGGATTATAGCTTTGGATATATATCCAGGAGTGGGATTGCTGGATCATATGGTATCCTAGTTTTAGTTTCCTGAATTTTCCATAGTGGCTGCACCAACCTACATTCCCACCAACAGTGTAGGAAGGTTCCCTTTGAGAGGGAGAAAAATATGCTCCAATAAAGTATAATAAGGTAAAAGGAGAAGATGTTAGAACAAAGAAGAAAGAGAGATGACCTTGTGCTTCAGTTGTGTCCGACTCTTTGTGACCCCATAGACTGTAACCCGCCAGGCTCCTCTGTCCATGGGATTCTCCAGGCATGAATATTGGCTGCTGCTTCTAAGTCGCTTCAGTCGTGTCCGACTCTGTGCGACCCCAGAGACAGCAGTCCACCAGACTCCCCTGTCCCTGGGATTCTCCGGGCAAGAACACTGGAGTGGGTACTGGAGTGGGTTGCCATTCCCTTTTCCAGAGAATCTTCCCAACTCAGGGAGCGAACCCACATCTCCTGTGTCTCCTGCACTGCGAGCAGACTCTTTACCACTGAGCCACTGGAAAAGCCTAGAGAAGGCCTTAAGAAAATGCAAAATGCCACTGGAAATATTTTCACTGTTACATGCCTAGCCTACAGTAAAATGTCTATACCGCTCCTTCTGGATGTAAAGAATGAGGTACAAACCAAAGAGAAGAACACGCACAATTAAAATAACAAAAGCAAACGTTGTGGGCAAAAAATTGATGCCTTTAGTCCACAGGAATGCACAGGTGTCCTCCCGCAAATATTATGATGTCGTGATCCAGAATAGAGGGGGAAAACTGTTTTATCTCCCACAGCATCTTATCAGCAGGGAGTGGGAGGCAGAAACTGGTTCCCCTGTTGCTTCTGGATGCACAGGCAGCTTCATTTGAGCCTTTTCTAAGACAGTGATCATTCGGTGTACTTTATTCCTGAGATTTAAAAAAATATTTTAAAAAAATGACCTTGGTATGTCTCGGGGGGGGAAGACCAGAAATATACATCAAATTGGCTTGGCATTACAAGAGGAGGAGAGGGAAAAGACACATACAGCCCCAAATTCTGCACTCTTGGAATTAATCTTTTTAAGAAATGATGGGCCATGAGAGCCTGGCAGGCTACAGTCCCTGGGCTCACAAAGAGTCAGATATGACTGAGCATGCAATAAATGATTAAGATATCTGCGTGGGTGTCATGAAGAGAGCATTCGATAAATGTTAATTCCTTTCCCTTTTATGTTCTTAGTTCCTTATCCTCATGTCTTATTTTGCAAATAAAATGACTCTCAGTCATTCTACACGTATGGAGTCCAAATAAAGCCCAGTAATTAACAACCTAATTAGCATAATTCATGTTAACATTGAAGCTAATGATGCCCAAGGTACTGAGCTTCTTATGCCATAGATTTCTTTAGGAAACGAATCAGGGGTGAGGCCAAGGGATTTCAGATTGAAGATCCTTTCAGAAATGCTTTGCACCTGGTTAGATATTTTAAAGATTTTACAGCCTAGTTTACCATTTGAGAACAACTCAGGCTTTGGGGAGACAAGTAACCACATTCCAGACACAGAGTTGCTGAAAATTAGCTTTGTTTTTTTCAGTTTTTTAGGTATGTGCAAGTTTCAGCAGAAAAAAATCAATAAACAGGCTTTGACCCAATATATGCAGGCCTGAGAGAGTTCACATGATGAATCTGCCTCTGATTGCTAAAAACAATAAAAGTGTGAAGCAAATGCTCACAGTAGCTGCTATCACAATCATGCATTCTCTTGAACTGAGAAAAGGATCCATTTTTCATCTGAAGCAAGGGGAATTACAGGATCTCTTCAATCTTATAATTCAATTTCTTTATTTTATTGATGAGTACCAAAGCTGCATCCAGTCAAGTCTTGCAGACTTGCAGAGCGGCCTTAAGTGCTTAGTCCAGAAAATTCTAGTCTATTACTCACTCCAAAACCACCATGTCGTTAGCAGGAAAAAAAGGGCAAAGGTCTATGCAATGTGGAACTTCAACACAAGACAATTCTCAACCCTGATGCTTTGAGGTATCGGTGCTAATGAACTTCGCTGTGAAGCTAGAATGACCTCCCTCCCTGTCTTCCAGACTCCTCAGTCCCCAAGTACAAGATGGACAGGCAAGCTAGTCTAATTCAGGCCATTTCCCCACGTGTCACTTCTGGCTCCTGCTCAAGCAATACACAGGCTCTTGGATTTTTTTTTTTTTTAATAAGAACCTGCTTACATTCATTAGATATATCTTTAGCAGAAAGTCTGGCCAACAACAAGACTGGGAATGAATTAGAGAATAGCATGAAATTCAATGCAATCAGTTAATGTTTAGTAATAGTCTAAAACTCAACAGCTTGGAGCTGGTCCTTTCTGACAGCTCAGGAGACCAGCCTCATAAAAGGGAGCATCAGGGGTGGCAGTGGGTTCTCGGTGGTCTCCACAACACCCAGCCCTCCCCTCTTCAGCGTTGTACTTCAGCAGAAAGTAGCCGTCGCCTCAGCTCTGAGGGGTGACATTCTGGTTTGTCCGTCAGGGTTTCTCAGCACCAGTGACAGGCTGAGTTGGAGGCCTTTTGGTCGCGGCCTGTCCTGGGCAGTGCAGGGTGTTTGGTAGCTTCCCTGGCCTCCACCCACTAGTTGCCAACAGCAGTCCTCAGGGGTGACAACCAGAGCTGTCTCCACACCTGGCCAAGTGTCACCTGGGGGTAAAATCGCCTGTGCTTGGGAATCACTGGTTCTATGCCAGTCATGGGAACTTCATTCTTTCTTAAGGTTGGTTTAAGCATGTGAGTGAATTCTGAGTACTGAGAACCTAAGTAGTTCTTCTATATAGTTATATTGTGGCTGGGAGACAGGGATGGAACGGAGCCTCAATTTTTCTCTGGATGCTTTTTTGTACTTTTTATTTTCTGTTTTTTGGCCTCACTGTGCAGTAGGCAGGTTCTTAGTTGCCCGACCAGGAATCAAACCCGTGCCCTCTGTGGTGTCTTAACCACTGGACTGCCAGGGGAGCTCCTTTCTCCAATGCCCCCCCCCCAAAAAAAAAACAATGAATGCCATTTATTCACTCTCCCACCTTGAAATACAAGTTTGAAGTTGGGTCACAGGTTATTTAATAAAAATACATTTTTGGAGAGAAAATTAAGCTTTCAACATCCTTCAGTACAAGTAAGCACTGGACCAGTTGTACAATGAGTTTTCTAAGGGGGTTTGGAAAAGGTATCTTCACTGTCCCTTGGACAGCAAGGAGATCAAACCAGTCAATCCTAAAGGAAATCAACTCTACATATTCATTGGAGGAACTGATGCTAGAGCTGAAGCTCCAATACTTTGGCTACCTGATGTGAAAAGATGACTCACTGGAAAAGACCTTGATGCTGGGAAAGACTGAAGGAAAAAGGAAGCGAGTGTGGCAGAGGATAAGATGGTTCAATATGGTTAGATAGACTCAATGGACATGAACCTGAGAAAACTCTGGGAGATGCTGAAGGACAGGGTAGCCTGGTGTGCTGCCGTCCATGAGCTAGCAAAGAGTCAGACACGACTTATAGAGTGAAAAACAACAAAAAGCAATGTGAAAGGCAGACACTGTTACATCCAGAGGTGTGTACCCAGGTGTCAGCACACCTGTGACTCCTGTGCCGATAGGGTCACTGCATGAGGATCTGGCCTGAAGTGAAGCTGACAAGCTCTTGTTACTGGAATGAAGTCGTTTCTTTAAGCCAATTTGAGTTGGGGACTTTTGTAACTTTCAGTCAAAGGCATCCTAATAAAATATCCTATTGTATTATCCTTTACAAATATTTATAAAACCATATTGACATCCAGGATCCAAGTTCCAAAACACTGTCATTATGCTTATTTCCCCTAAAACTTCTTTCCACTGCTTGCAGCATTCCTGTCATCATCCTCTAAGTCACAAACAATTGTCTATACCATTAGGAAATAACTGAATGGCTATAACTCCTGTCTTCTAGACAATATTTTAAAATATGTTTGTTGTTGTTCACTCTCCCTGTCATGTCCAACTCTTTGCGACTCCATGGACTCCAGCACGACAGGCCTCCCTGTCCCTCACCATCTCCCAAAATTTGCCCAAGTTCATGTGCATTGCATTGGTGATGCCATCCAACCATCTCACCCTCTGATGCCCTCTTCTCCTATTGCCCTCAATCTTTCCCAGCATCAGGGACTTTTTCAATGAGTCATCTGTTCCCATCAGATGACCAAAATACTAGAGCTTCAGCATCAGTCCTTCCAATGAGTATTCAGGGTTGATTTCCCTTAAGATTGACTGGTCTGATCTCCTTGCTGTCCAAGGGACTTTAGGAGTCTTCTCCAGCAACATAGCTTATACTTTTAAAAAAAAGATTAAAAAAATAATAATAACAAGAGGTTAATACTTAACTCTTCCTTGGGCTAAACGAGAACTTACTGAATTGTTTTCTTTCTTTCTTCGAAGTTCACAAATATAAGAAGAAAAGTAGGTGTGGCAGTAATAATTTTTAAAAAGAGAACACTTCACCAACTTTATAACTTCAGTTTTCAGATTGAAAAGCTTTACTAAGTTGAAGACAGATTTGCATTTTGAGAATAAAAGGGCTCACAAATCCTACTCAGGCTTAATAAGAAAAAAAGTCATCTATACATATTCTGGAGAAATTTCAAGGGGAAAGGGGAAAATTCTGCACTCTTCCATAGAGATAGAGCAAGTAATTTAAAAAGGAAAAATAATTTCAACATTGGACTTCTCATCTGCAACACTGATGACAGACACCAATGAAACAGGGTTTATACACCATGTGAAAGAAATCCAAAACCACACAGCTAAGATACATACTTGATGGGAAAAAAAAAAAGATATTTTTGGAAACAAGCTCAAGAAAGCATACAAGCACTGGGCCCTAAGGCAGTATAGCCCTATCAAATAAAAAGTAAACAAAAGCAAAGATCTCAAGGGGAGATGAAGAATATAAGAATTAGTGCTGAGAAGGACTTTTCTAGGAAAATAGGTTAAATATATGATAATATAGCTAAGTCAAAGTAGATAATATACATGTGACTAGCGATATGTTTAAAAAGCTTTGATCCTTTAAACAATAGAAGCATGCTGCAGAAAAGTTTAAAAGTTAATAGTATCTTAAAACTACAATTCTAAATTAATTCAACTAGCCCCAGAATTTTCAAGTAAGGAGTAGAGGGGGAAAAATCATAACACAGAAACCTCTACATACCTTTCCTCAATTCAGAGAGAGTATGTGGGTTACATGGCTTCCCAAGTGGCTCAGGGGGTAAAGAATCTGCCAGCAATGCAGGAGACACAGGTTCAATTCCCGGGTTCGGAAGATCCCCTGCAGAAGGGCACGGCAACCCACTCCAATATTCTTGCCTGAAGAATCCCATGGACAAGAAGAGCCTGGCAGGCTACAGTCCACAGGTCACAAAGAGTTGGACATGACTGAGCACGCATGTACATACCTGTGTGTTGAGAACCTAATAATAAACACCTTAGCTGGTGTAGAACATCTAAGATGCTCTTTAATTTTGGTGTACCTGTGGAGAAATATGGTTTGACATAGGACTGTTAAAAACAGGAAGATAAGCATTGGCAAAATAGACGTTTTTAACTGAGCTAAGAATCACTATGGGTAAAGGAAAAGTACAAATTCAGTAAAAGTAGCAAAGGAAAAAATAGAAAAACTTAAATACGAAAGATGGAGGAAATAATCAAAGACATGAGCTATAACTGTAACAGGTGTATGGAGTTTGAGATATGAATGCAGAAGAGTAAGGGAGTGGTCTAAGTACAGTGTCAGGCTGACATTGTGGGGCTGGGCTCGTTTCTCCAGGCTAATTGTCACAGGGCTCTAGGGGAGAGGA
Source organism: Neotragus pygmaeus (assembly GCA_006410875.1). Lineage (NCBI taxonomy): Eukaryota > Metazoa > Chordata > Mammalia > Artiodactyla > Bovidae > Neotragus > Neotragus pygmaeus. Next base: position 1,179,015 of record SJYV01003245.1, read on the forward strand.
ATCCTGGTGCAGGGGGATTTGAGAATTTTGATACCCTCATTGAGAACTTGGGAAAATAAAAAACCTGAGGGGATAAAGACAGGTAATGCCTGTAGGCTAGCTTAGACCAAAAGACTTAATACTACAAAGATACTGATTCTCCCATGAACTAGCTAACCATTTAATGTGTTCTAAATACAGATACCAAAGTTCTTGGAACTTTACAAAATGTTTAACACTCATTTAAAAGAATAAACATTCAAGAGTAGACTGAAAAAAATTTTAAAGAGTAACAGGTGTATTTGCGGAACCCATATGGCTTTATAGGTAGATATAAATAGATATCCTGCTGTAGTCACAATGGTAAGGAACAGACACAGAAAAAGACAAGTTAAAGAAAGAATTAGACCAGATTTTGCAAGAGCATCTAATAAATATTAAAAGTGGCATTTCAACATCACTTTCCAGTAGTTTTATAACCTCGGGATGGGAAGGGGCTTTCTATTCATGCTGTCAAAGTCAAACAATTAAAAAAAAAAAGACTGAAAAACAGGATTATATAAAGTTAGCATTCCAAAAGGAAGAATAAAACTAAACTTAGGTTAAACAACTGATGGAAAATTGAGAAGAATATTTGCACTATGTAAAACAGGCAAATACTAATGTTTTTATTATACACAGAGCCATTATAAATCACAAAGGAAAAACAACTCAGTGAAAAAGTGAGGAAAATAGGAGGAAATTAATAAGTCTAAGAAAACTGTGGGAGGATTTTCAGCTCAACCATTAAACAATTATATATCAATATACTTTTATTTATTTGAATTACAAAGCTTGAAAGGATTGATCCAGAGAGACGTTGTGGGGTGGGAGGTGGGAGGGGGATTCAGAATTGGGAGCTCNATTATGCTTATTTCCCCTAAAACTTCTTTCCACTGCTTGCAGCATTCCTGTCATCATCCTCTAAGTCACAAACAATTGTCTATACCATTAGGAAATAACTGAATGGCTATAACTCCTGTCTTCTAGACAATATTTTAAAATATGTTTGTTGTTGTTCACTCTCCCTGTCATGTCCAACTCTTTGCGACTCCATGGACTCCAGCACGACAGGCCTCCCTGTCCCTCACCATCTCCCAAAATTTGCCCAAGTTCATGTGCATTGCATTGGTGATGCCATCCAACCATCTCACCCTCTGATGCCCTCTTCTCCTATTGCCCTCAATCTTTCCCAGCATCAGGGACTTTTTCAATGAGTCATCTGTTCCCATCAGATGACCAAAATACTAGAGCTTCAGCATCAGTCCTTCCAATGAGTATTCAGGGTTGATTTCCCTTAAGATTGACTGGTCTGATCTCCTTGCTGTCCAAGGGACTTTAGGAGTCTTCTCCAGCAACATAGCTTATACTTTTAAAAAAAAGATTAAAAAAATAATAATAACAAGAGGTTAATACTTAACTCTTCCTTGGGCTAAACGAGAACTTACTGAATTGTTTTCTTTCTTTCTTCGAAGTTCACAAATATAAGAAGAAAAGTAGGTGTGGCAGTAATAATTTTTAAAAAGAGAACACTTCACCAACTTTATAACTTCAGTTTTCAGATTGAAAAGCTTTACTAAGTTGAAGACAGATTTGCATTTTGAGAATAAAAGGGCTCACAAATCCTACTCAGGCTTAATAAGAAAAAAAGTCATCTATACATATTCTGGAGAAATTTCAAGGGGAAAGGGGAAAATTCTGCACTCTTCCATAGAGATAGAGCAAGTAATTTAAAAAGGAAAAATAATTTCAACATTGGACTTCTCATCTGCAACACTGATGACAGACACCAATGAAACAGGGTTTATACACCATGTGAAAGAAATCCAAAACCACACAGCTAAGATACATACTTGATGGGAAAAAAAAAAAGATATTTTTGGAAACAAGCTCAAGAAAGCATACAAGCACTGGGCCCTAAGGCAGTATAGCCCTATCAAATAAAAAGTAAACAAAAGCAAAGATCTCAAGGGGAGATGAAGAATATAAGAATTAGTGCTGAGAAGGACTTTTCTAGGAAAATAGGTTAAATATATGATAATATAGCTAAGTCAAAGTAGATAATATACATGTGACTAGCGATATGTTTAAAAAGCTTTGATCCTTTAAACAATAGAAGCATGCTGCAGAAAAGTTTAAAAGTTAATAGTATCTTAAAACTACAATTCTAAATTAATTCAACTAGCCCCAGAATTTTCAAGTAAGGAGTAGAGGGGGAAAAAATCATAACACAGAAACCTCTACATACCTTTCCTCAATTCAGAGAGAGTATGTGGGTTACATGGCTTCCCAAGTGGCTCAGGGGGTAAAGAATCTGCCAGCAATGCAGGAGACACAGGTTCAATTCCCGGGTTCGGAAGATCCCCTGCAGAAGGGCACGGCAACCCACTCCAATATTCTTGCCTGAAGAATCCCATGGACAAGAAGAGCCTGGCAGGCTACAGTCCACAGGTCACAAAGAGTTGGACATGACTGAGCATGCATGTACATACCTGTGTGTTGAGAACCTAATAATAAACACCTTAGCTGGTGTAGAACATCTAAGATGCTCTTTAATTTTGGTGTACCTGTGGAGAAATATGGTTTGACATAGGACTGTTAAAAACAGGAAGATAAGCATTGGCAAAATAGACGTTTTTAACTGAGCTAAGAATCACTATGGGTAAAGGAAAAGTACAAATTCAGTAAAAGTAGCAAAGGAAAAAATAGAAAAACTTAAATACGAAAGATGGAGGAAATAATCAAAGACATGAGCTATAACTGTAACAGGTGTATGGAGTTTGAGATATGAATGCAGAAGAGTAAGGGAGTGGTCTAAGTACAGTGTCAGGCTGACATTGTGGGGCTGGGCTCGTTTCTCCAGGCTAATTGTCACAGGGCTCTAGGGGAGAGGAATCCTGGTGCAGGGGGATTTGAGAATTTTGATACCCTCATTGAGAACTTGGGAAAATAAAAAACCTGAGGGGATAAAGACAGGTAATGCCTGTAGGCTAGCTTAGACCAAAAGACTTAATACTACAAAGATACTGATTCTCCCATGAACTAGCTAACCATTTAATGTGTTCTAAATACAGATACCAAAGTTCTTGGAACTTTACAAAATGTTTAACACTCATTTAAAAGAATAAACATTCAAGAGTAGACTGAAAAAAATTTTAAAGAGTAACAGGTGTATTTGCGGAACCCATATGGCTTTATAGGTAGATATAAATAGATATCCTGCTGTAGTCACAATAGTAAGGAACAGACACAGAAAAAGACAAGTTAAAGAAAGAATTAGACCAGATTTTGCAAGAGCATCTAATAAATATTAAAAGTGGCATTTCAACATCACTTTCCAGTAGTTTTATAACCTCGGGATGGGAAGGGGCTTTCTATTCATGCTGTCAAAGTCAAACAATTAAAAAAAAAAAGACTGAAAAACAGGATTATATAAAGTTAGCATTCCAAAAGGAAGAATAAAACTAAACTTAGGTTAAACAACTGATGGAAAATTGAGAAGAATATTTGCACTATGTAAAACAGGCAAATACTAATGTTTTTATTATACACAGAGCCATTATAAATCACAAAGGAAAAACAACTCAGTGAAAAAGTGAGGAAAATAGGAGGAAATTAATAAGTCTAAGAAAACTGTGGGAGGATTTTCAGCTCAACCATTAAACGATTATATATCAATATACTTTTATTTATTTGAATTACAAAGCTTGAAAGGATTGATCCAGAGAGACGTTGTGGGGTGGGAGGTGGGAGGGGGATTCAGAATTGGGAGCTCGTGTACACCTGTGGTGGATTCACGTCGACGTATGGCAAAGCCAATAGAGTATTGTAAAGTAAAATAAAGTTAAAAATATATATTTTTTTTAAAAAAGGATTGTAAATAACCACTGCTCGCAAGGCTCTTAGAAAAGGAAATTATAATGCTCTGTCTGCAGGAATATAAATTGGCACAATTCTTCTGTGGGAAAATTTGGAGAGATATATATATATATAAATATAAATACACACACACATATATGTTACATGTACACATGTTAAAATCCAGTAATTCTCTATCTAGAAACAAGTCCCAGGTAAAAGAATATTCATTGTAGAGTTAAATATAATATTGAAAAACTAAAAATAATGAAAATGTTACACAAGTGGTTGATTATATAAGGGTATGTCCATAACTATTAAAAACTAATTTTTCCTTTTCATCACTTTAAATATATCATGCCACCCTCTTCTAGACTGAAGTTTTGGCTAAAAAAATCAGCTGATAGTGTTTTGGAGATTTCCTTGTATGTTCTTTGATGCTTTTAATATTTTCTCTTTGTCTTTAATGCTTGTTAATTTGAATAAGCCAGAGAAAGACAAATATCATATGATATCATTTATATATGGAATCTAAAAAAATAATAATACAAATTAACTTATATACATAACAGAAATAGACCCACAGACATAGAAAGCAAGCTTATGGGAACCAAAGGGGAAAAGAGAGAGAGCGATGAATTAGGAGTTTGGAATTAACATGTACATACTACTGATAACCAACAAAGACCTATTCTAGAGCACAGGAAACTATACTCAACATTTTGTATTTACCTATAAGGGAAAAGAATCTGAAAAAAGCCCCTGATATACATGTAAGTATAACTGGATCACTTTGCTGTATGCCTAAAACCAACATAACACTGCAAATCAGCTATACTTAAATAAAAACATTTTTAACAAAAAACAAAAATTAATTACTAAAAACCTAGTAAGATAAGCAATAAAGTTAGAGTGAGACAAAACAAGAACAGAAAGGGTATGGCTCCAGCATACTTTATCCTGCTTTTTCCCCAATGCAGCGAAGAAGAGACTAGAATTTAACCACGCAGGGTCAAGGTGTCTGTGGAGGTTGCACATTAAAGCATCACTTCCCAGTTTCTCTGACAGCACTCTGCTCTCCTTCTAGTAAGGGCTTTAAAATAAAAAGAAGAAGCAAAATGCAAAAGCTAGAAAGACAGAGGTAAATTCCCATGTGCCCTCGCCAGGACCTCTTGGAGACAAGGTCTAGGTAGGAGTTTGGGAGCATGTTGCCCTCCAAAGAAACCAAAGGTCTTCTTAGGAGGAATTTGAGGAATGCATCCAAGTGACCTTGAGCCCTGTCTCGTATAGAACTCCTGGGGATCACCAACTTGTTCATCTCATTGATTTCGGTCAGATGTATAAATATAATCAATTAGGTTTCGCATATTCCCATCAGCCTACCAGTTCCAACACTTCTACTGATGTCTGGAGGATACACAAGGTACCCAGGATTGGGAGATGGTAGGAACTCATGCTAATGACGTGCATAGGCTGGTGTGGCACTGGAACAATTGCAGCAGCCTAGAATACACTGAGAATGTGTCTGTAAAAAAAAAAAAGTGACAGCCTGTGCATACACAGAAAAATTTATAAGAATGAATAACAAAAACATTAACAATAGACATTAACATTAACAACATTACTAACAATTGTTAGTAAGTAACAATTCTTACTTCTAGTTGGTGGGAACATAGGTAACTTTCTCTTTCTTTTATATACTTCTCTAAACTACCTCTCTTTTACAGTGAACATGTATTATGTTCATAATAAAAATTAATCTATTCTATTTAAGAAAGAAAAAATAAACTAGTTTATGGGAAAGACAAAATATAAGAGCCTGATTTGAATTTTATCTTCATCTTATATCTGTTCATATCTTCAGACATGGTGTGTGCTGTGTGTGTGTTCCCTAGACTATAAAATCCTTAAGTACAAGGCTCTGTCACATCATCTTGTTGGGTACAGGTTGGAGGTATGGCTTCCCTTGCAGCTCAGCTGGTAAAGAATCTGTCTACAATGCAGGAGACCTGGGTTCAATCCCTGGGTTGGGAAGATCCCCTGGGGAAGAGAAAGGCTACCCATTTCAGTATCCTAGCCTGGAGAATTCCAAGGACTATATAGTCCATGAGTTGGACATGACTGAGTGACTTTCATTTCACTTCACTTCATGGAGAGGGTAACATGGAAACTTACATTACCATACGTAAAATAGATAGCCAATGGGAATTTGCTGTATGACTCAGGGAACTCAAACAGGAGCTCTGTTAACAACCTAGAGGGGTGGGATGGGGAGGGAGGTGAGAGGGAGGTTCAAGAGGGAAGGGACAGATGTATACCTATGGCTGATTCATGTTGATGTTTAGCAGAAACCTACATAATTCTGTAAAGCAGAATTATCCTTCAATTAAGAAATAAATTAATTAAAAGAAAGCTATTCTAAAATATAGATATTTCAATACATTTATCCTCATTTTAATAAAAGCTAGGAAAAAATAATAATGAACAAATGAATTCACAACTTAATAAAACTGACTTCACAATGAGAACAAAGAAATTAAATAATATTTTATAAATGCTTTGATTAGTGTAATGTCACAAGTCCTGGTTTACTTTTAAATACTATTGGAAAATAGGTAATTTTCTTAATGATTTCTGACTGGAGATATCAGACTGTCAGGATCAGTTCAGTTCAGTCACGTCCGACTCCTTGAAACCCCATGGACTACAGCAAANATGTCACAAGTCCTGGTTTACTTTTAAATACTATTGGAAAATAGGTAATTTTCTTAATGATTTCTGACTGGAGATATCAGACTGTCAGGATCAGTTCAGTTCAGTCACGTCCGACTCCTTGAAACCCCATGGACTGCAGCAAACCAGGCCTCCTTGTCCATCACCAACTCCCAGAGTTTACTCAAACTCATGTCCATTGAGTCAGTGATGCCATCCAACCATTTCATCCTCTTATGTCCTTTTTTCTTCCAGCCCTCAATCTTTCCCAGCATCAGGGTCTTTTCTAATAAGTTAGTTCTTCACATCAGGTGGCCAAAGTGTTGGAGTTTCAGCTTTAGCATCATTCCTTCCAAAAAAATCCCAGGACTGATTTCCTTTAGAGTGGACTGGTTGGATCCCCTTGCAGTCCAATGGACTCTCAAGAGTCTTCTCCAACACCACAGCTCAAAAGCATCAATTCTTGGGCACTCAGGTTGGTACTATGTAAAATTTTATTTGATTTAATTTCTTACTCCCCTCCAAATGCTTTTGAGACAGAAAATATCCAAAAATAATTTTGAATCAGCAGTATATTTAAAAGAACAATCAATGTTTACTTTGTGCCAGCCACTAGTCTAAACATTTTACATGCATTTACTCATTGTATCCTCATGACAATACTTTGAGAGGGAGACACCGTCATCGTCATCATCACCTCTATTTTACAGATGAAGAAACTGAGCCACAATGACATTGGGAAACTTGCCAAGGTCACATATCTCATGAGTTGCAGAGCCAAGATTTGAACTGAGTTAGTCTGAATGTGGCACCCATATAACTAACTACTGCCAAGTAATCTTCAAATTTAAACACATATTAGAAGCACTAGGAGAGTGCTTATCAGAGCACTGCTGATGCCCCAGGCCGCATCCAGACCAGGTACATCACAGTTTCTGGGAGTGACTCTCAGGTTGCAGGTTTTTATAGTTCCCCAGATAGATCCAACGTGCAGCCAAATATGAGAACCACAGCACGATTCCATATCGCTCTGATTACTAGGCTCACCTTCCCTCTGATGGCAAGCTGCTTAATATATTTTGACATGAAAATTAACACCCATTTGAAACTAACTTAATCTGCAAATCATATATTAAGTTGCTAATTGAGTGGAGGACAGGTGATTACCTGAAAGGACTGTAAGTAAACCACTGCTTTCTCAGAACAGAGCTCCTACACTCGAATTTAAAACACATCAAGCTTCCCAGACCTACATTTACTTTCTTCCCCAAAAATGGAGGGGATGGGGGATGAACATTAGATTAAAGGAACAAACGTATGAATCCAAGTACTGTGTGCACGCTCAGGCACTGCAGTCATGTCCGACTCTTTGCAGACCTGTAGACTGTAGCCTGCCAGGCTTCTCTGTCCACGGGATTCTCCAGGCAGGAATACTGGAGTGGGTTGCCATGCCCTCCTCCAGGGGATCTTCTCAACCCAGGGGTCGAATCCACATCCCTTACATCTCCTACACTGACAGATGGGTTCTTCAATGCTAGCACCATCTGAGAAGCCCATATATTTGCATACGTATATGAATATATGGTTCCTGTGAAATAAGCTAAGCTCCAAAGCTGGCTTTTGCCATGAGGTCACTTGGCTAATTCCAGGCTCCCTGAGCTTTGACTTAAGACCCATCAGGAAGGCCACAGCAAACGGGGCTAAGCTGAAATCTAGCCTGTGCACCCTTTACCAGCTGTGTGCCCACAGGAAGAGGAGATCCTCCCAGCACAGCACAGCAGACCCGATATCAGGAAACCTACCTGTTTCACATCTTGGCATGGATGGAAGAAGAAGAAAATAAATCAACCCTAAATTTTCATTATAGGAAACCAAAGCCCATGCAAATCTGTAGCACAAATTCATACAGTCATCCAGGTCCCAGACAACCCTGAAGCAGAACATTTAATGTTCAAGGTCAGAGTTGGTAATGTGACAGGTACATAGTACTTAAAAATAGCTTTGGTTGGTTGATTTTTAAGTTTGACACCAAGGCTCTATAGGAGGCAAAGCCTTCCCTGAACGAACGCAAGGTTACTGTCAGCTTTATCCCACTTAGTGTGAGTGTTCACGGTTTGCTGCAGAAATTCTAGTGTGTTTGATTAAAAAGTGAAACATCAGATCCTCCTAAAATCCAAAAAAATCCCAAATTCCAGAATACATTTGTCCCAGAAGTGTTTCCGGTCTTTTTTTTTTTTTTTAAAGAACACATTTGTTTCTAAAGTCTAGGAACACTGGGAGCAGAGAAGAAAACGTAATTATTCAGTAACATAATAATTATTCAATCTCAAACTATCTTTTCTTCAGCAAATTAAGTACTTAAGGAAAATCCCAAGTCATTACTCACTTGGGGTTTCACTTTTGTTACCTGAAGACAAAATAACACTGACCTATTTCAACTTTTAAGTAGATAGCCCCGGAGCATCTTCCAAGCAAAGCTGTTTCCTTGGATATGCTATTCTTTGAAAAGAGCTTAAAACTAGTTAGATAAATCAGCTTAAAACTGATTAAAAATCGGCTTAAAACTAGTTAAAGAAAAAACCTGTTGATGAGGTTAAATAAATGTATATAATGTAGTTTGTATGAAAGTACTATTATCTTCTATATTTAAAGAAAACACAATCTCAGTGAAACCCAAACNAAATCAGCTTAAAACTGATTAAAAATCGGCTTAAAACTAGTTAAAGAAAAAACCTGTTGATGAGGTTAAATAAATGTATATAATGTAGTTTGTATGAAAGTACTATTATCTTCTATATTTAAAGAAAACACAATCTCAGTGAAACCCAAACTGCCAGGTGCTGAGCCTGAAGGAGTAACATACAGAACTAAATATAGACCTAAAAATCTGTAGAAAAATCTTTGGCCCTATATAGGATTTTGTCAAATTGTCTACCTGGTATTCTCACAGCACAGAACCTGGAGAGACAAGACAACAAAGATCAGGTCTCCCGTGACCTGTTCCTTCCCCACAATTAAACCACACACCTTCAGAGATTAAAAGTACACACTTGGAGCCGAACTATACAGAGTGAAGTAAACCAGAAAGAAAAACACCAATACAGTATACTATCACATATATATGGAATTTAGAAAGATAACAACGATAACCCTGTATGCGAGATAGCAAAAGAGACACAGATGTATAGAACAGACTTTTGGACTCTAGGGAGAGGGAGAGGGTGGGATGATTTGGGAGAATGGCATTGAAACATGTATAATATCATGTAAGAAATGAATCACCAGTCTAGGTTCAATGCAGGATACAGGATGCTTGGGGCTGGTGCACTGGGATGACCCAGAGAGATGGTATGGGGAGGGAGGTGGGGAGGGGGGTTCAGAACTGGGACCTCATGTACACCCGTGGAGGATTCATGTTGAGGTATGGCAAAACCAATACAGTATTGTAAAGTAAAATAATAATAATAATAAAGTACACACTTGGAAGGCATCAACAAAGCAGTCGCATCAGGCTTGGCCACATTTGTTCCTTTGGTGATTCCTGTGCATTTTATGGAGGACTTTTAAACCACAATCTGTACAAAAACAGACTACTCCTAAACATTTACAGCAGATATTCTAACCTCAGTCCATACAGTCAACAGTTAACATCTAATCAACAATCAGAGACATGAGTTAATGATGAAGGCCACTCTCAAAAGCCACATGATACACATGTGCCTTTCACTCCTTGTTCCTTTGCAAAGAGTTAGTCTGAAAACCCTCAGTGTCAGGAGACTCTGTGCCAAAGGTTTGAAAAGAAAAGAAACACCCTGATGATCCCAGTGACTTTTGAGGGTTACTGCTGGAGTTTTTTTTTTTTTTTTCCAGTATAGTTGCGTTACAGTGTTGTGTTAGTTTCTGCTATACAGCAAAGGGAATCAGCTACACACATATCCCCTCTTTGGCCTTCCCTTCTATAATAGGTCTCCACACAGCACTGAGTTAGGGTTCCCTGTGCTCTACGGCTGGCTCTCATTAGTTATACTTTATACAGAGTATGTATGCCAATCCCAATCTCTCAATTCACCCATTCTTTTTTAAAGACAAGAAGGATATGGCAATATAAAGATAATTCTAAACGAGAGAGATTCTATTGGGCAGTCAAAGATGAGTAAATTAAGCAATGAGTAGCCTCATCCTAACACTAACAAATTAAACCAGCATTCATATTAAGACTAAAGGCATTACGTTGCACTCATTCACCTCGAAACATATATTAATGTAGGAATCAATCTAAAACTATCTCAAGAAATAGCTGTTGTCAGTATTTCTGGAATAAAGTCGACAGACCCAGGAATCTTGATCAGTCATACAGGGAAAACACAAAATCTGTAACCCTAACTCCCCTATCCTAACAGAATAAAATAAACAGGGAAGTTGGAATCCAAAATAAAACCAATGCTAGATGCTGAGATAACATTTTCTCTCTTTGGGATATAACATTTTCAAAGTGTGCCAGCTGGATATTTAATAAAAGTGGCAATTATCTTATTTCAGTTTCAATTCAGAAAGCTCTACTTCTAGGCAACATACGTTAATCATCTAAAATTTCCCCTAAAAACACAATGCATGTGAGAATGCTTACAGTAGCTTTCAATAAATGGGAAATGAATCTGACTATTGTAATAGTTCTATGCCAAGATACTGTAAAAAAAATATTAGCAAGATTCATCTGTGACATTAAATATATTTACATATATATAACAAACTTTACAACTGCCATATCTTCGATGAGAATATTTTTATATTTCCAAAGAAAGTTTTCTATTCACTGATGCTTCACAAGATAAATACACATGACAAATCTCGGGAAGGAGATTTCTTCATGTGCTTTATTTAACAATCAAATAGATGACATCTATCCAATGATCTCTCATTTGTGACACACTGAAGCTTCTTTTGTTGTGCCAACCACGACCTTGTATTCCAATTTTATCTTTTTATGTGAGACTCGTTGGCTTAACTGAAATGACATCTCTGCAATTCTAGCCTGTCAGTTAAACTGCAACAAAGCAGTGAAATTCAGTAGAATCCAACAATCACTAAGTATTCAGTTCTGCTTTCTCACTCATCTTCTTTTATGAGTGAAGACACAGAAATAGTTGCCTAATTTTCATAACTTGCCCAAGAGTATCAGGGTGAATATCCCGATACAAAATGAGCTAGAAGTCATATTTGAAAAATACAGTTTTCCCCAGCCATGCAGCAAATGTAAGTAATTTTTTTAATGTTTCTTTTGGAGATTCGGCCTGAGGAAAGTTGCCAATTTTTTATTTCAAATGCATTTCCAGCTCATTTCCTCTAAGGTCTCAATTTTGACAATTCGATGTCAGTGGTCCCACAATCCACTGACCTGACCACCTCTTCACGGTCAATCACAGCCCTGCGGCTTCACCTTCCTTGCCATCCCACCTGACCCATCACACTACACAATAATCACTCCGCTGCATTTGTCCCCAATCCACCTTGGTCTCTTTCTGCTTTCATATTATTCAGTTGGCAAAACTACAGCCTTGATGAAATACAATTATCCTTGGATTCTCTCCCTATCCCAAAGAAACTAACCCAATCCTGAGAAAATAAACAACTATCCTGGCTGGCTTTGCTTTAAAGATTGGACACAAATCTCAAGAGGTTTTCAGTTCACCTTAATGGTCTTACCACACTTCCCTGACTAGCTTACCCCTATTATTGCTAGAAAACTATTTTATAGCAATACTTTCTGCCTCTTCCTCACACTCAACTGATGATGCTGATTCTTATTTTTCTCAGAAAATAGGAGCACGCAAAAGACAACTCTGCATCTTCTCACAACTATGTGTAATCATCTATATGAATCTGTACAAATCCAGAACATGCAATGCCTTAGCTTCATCCCCACCTTGTCTATTAAAGGAGACCCTTGGTCAATTCTTTCCTCTATACTAAAACACTCCCATCAATTTTCAAACATGTTACAGTATTTCCCATCTTTAAAAATAAAGAAGATAAATACATCTGACTTCACATCCTCCATAGCTATTCTCCCCTACTCCCTCCGTATCCTCATCTTCAAGAACCACGTATCCTCATCTTCAACTGAACCAACTGCAATCAGGCTTTTTCCTCCAACCAACTGCTGACACTGATGTTCTCAACATCACTGTGACCTCATGCTGCCACCTTCAATGTTCAAGTCATGGCCAATGTCTCTGACTGCTCTGTAGCACTCCTGTAGTTCTTCACTCCTCTCTCATTTTTTGCACTCTCTTCTTGTAGCTTTGCAACATTTCACTGGCCTGACCACCCTCCTATCCTCAGTGACTGTTCCTTCTCAGTCTCCTTTACTAGTTCCTCTTCAGTTCCTCAACCTCTAAATGCTGGACCCCAGGACTCAGTCTTCAGGTATCTTCTCTTGACCTACTACACTCACTCCCTTAGGGATCTCATCCAATCTTATAGACTTAAATCCACCTAGCAACTGAACACCCAACCTCATTCCTCCAGCAGTAACCCGTCCCCTGAACTCAAGGCTCATAGACACAGTGGTCACCTTCTCTTGAACAGGTAACGGCATCTCAAACATTTCCCTCATCTAGGAAAATGGCATCATCATTCAGCCAGATTCTCAAGCCAATGTCCACATTCGGTCCGCAAATCCTAACAACAAAACTTTCAAAATATATACTGAATCCCAACTACATCTTACAACCACCACTTACCAATTGCATCCAAGCCCCATCGTCTCCCACCAGGACTCACACCTAAGCCTCCTAACCCATCTTCCTGATTGTTTTCTTGTTCTCTACACACTACTACTCTGAGGTCATCTGTTTAAAACATAAAGTACATCATGGCTTGCCCACATTCAAAATTATTATGGCTTCCCATTAGATGTAGAAAAGATCCAGAGGCCCTGGCTATCTAGCTGCTGACAGACTGATTTGACTTTAACTCCTCCCAGTCTCTCTCTTGCTCACCCCTCCCTAACCATCCTGTCCTTCCTCTAGCCTCCAAATATCCTCCTATGTCCCCACCTCGGAGCCTTCACAATTGCTATTGCTGTCACCTGGAACACTCTTCCCAGGGGTACACATGGGGTTTTTCCTCTCACTTCCTTTAATTTCTTGCTCAAATGTCCCCTTCTCAGAGAGGACTTTTCTGCCCACTGCATCCAAAATCATGCACCCTGCCATTCCTGATGCCATTCTCCTGCTTTATTTGTATCTACAGCACTCACTCACTGATATCATGTTATTTGTTTAGCTGTTTATTCCCCAACTTCCTCACTAAAATGTAAGATTCATGAAGTTAGAGACTCTGTTCTGTTCCTTACTGTATCCATAGCATTTAGTGTTGGGCTTGGTTCATACCAGATATCCAGAAATTGTTTGCTGAATGAATTATAATTTTAAGCAATAAATAAATTACCAATTTAACCAATATTAGCCATTAGTATGTGCAGTCAGGCAGGCTGCCCCCACATACCAAAAAGTTAAAGCACAATTTTGATTGATAGATGCCATCAAAGCAAATCTGTTGTTTAAAGACTTTAATTCTATTTTCTCAGTAGATAATATCAAGATAGAAAGAACAATAGAGATATAACTCATAATTGGTCTTCTTATCCCTAGTCTCAGATTAAAGATATCATGGATCCATTAGCTAATCAAAGTAGATCTTAATCCCCTGGATAGGTGGTATGATCAATTATGATCTCAAAGTCTCATTTTAAAAAGTTATTTTCCCAGTTGAAATTAGGGTCTAAAGCTAGAAAGCTCAATCCATGCTACAGTCAACTTCCCTCTTGTTCAATAATAAATGTGGCTAAATAAAAGGTATAGTGACGTGTCTAGTTCTTTCTTGACTGTGGAAATGCATTTTCCCTGCCCAACTAGATCACAGGCTCCCTGCATGTAAGGTTCTTCTTTGACCTCCTGTAATAGAATAGGTTAGGCTATGATGGGTATGCTAAATCACAGTCCCTTCTCCTAACAAAATGTCAACAACATAATATTGCTTAAGACACATGTCTAATACAGGTCAGCTACAATTCAATTTATCATGGTCAATTCAGGACCTAGAAAGATACAGTTTCCATCCTTTGCTTTCATAATCCCTGTGGCAATGTATGTGGTGAACCATGTACCAGTTCTTTTCTTTCTCTATTTTTTTTTTTACTTTATTTTACTTTACAATACTCTATTGGCTTTGTCATACATCGACGCGAATCAAAGTATAGTTGATTTACAATGTTGTATTAGTTTCTGGTGTACAGCACAGTGATTCTGTGTCTATGTCCGTGAGTCTATGTTTCAGAAATAAGTTCATTTTGGTCATATTTTCGATTCCACAAGTAAGCAGTATCATATGGTATTTATCTTTGTCTTTCTGACATCCCTTAGGATGATAATCTCTAGTTCCATCCCTGTGGCTGCAAATGACAAGACTTCATGCTCTTTATGGGTGAGTAATATCCCACTGCACATATACACCACAGGTTCTTGATCCACTCATCTGTCAATAGACATTTGGGTTCCTTCCTTGTCTTGGTTATTGTAAATAGTGCTGCTGTGAACACTGGGGTGCATGTATCTTTTCAAATTAGAGTTTCCTCCAGGTATACCCCCAGGAGCGAGATGTCTGGGTCACATGGCAACTCTATCTTCAGATTTTTGAGGAACCTCTATATGGTTTTCCACTAGTGGCTGCAACAATTTACATCCCCACCAACAATGTAGAAGGGTTTCCTTTTCTCTACACCCTTTCCAACATCTGTTGTTTGTACACTTTTTGTTGATGGCCATTTTGACCACTGTGAGGTGATACTTCATTGTAGTTTCGATTTGCATTTCCCTAATAATTAGTGATGTTGAGGCTTTTAATGTGTCTGTTGGCCATCTCAAGTCTTCTTTGGAGAACTGCCTTTTCAAGTCTTCTGTCCGTTTCATGATTGAGCTGTTTGGATTTCTGTTGTTGTTGTTATTGAGTTGTATGAGATGTTTATATATTTTGGAGATTAAGCCCTCATCAGTTGCATTGTTTGCAAATGTTCTTCCCAGTCCATAGGTTATATTTTCATTTTTTATGGTTTCCATTGCTGGGCAAAACCTTGTAAGTTTGACTAGGTCCCATTTGTTTATTTTTGCTTTTATTTCTATTGCCTTGATGACTGACATAAGAAAACATTGCTATCATTTATGTCAGAGAAGGTTTTGCCTATGTTCTGTTCTAAGAGTTTTATGGTGTCATGACTTACATTTAAGTCTTTAAGCCATTTTGAGTTTATTCTTGTGTATGTGAGGGTGTGTTCTTATTCATTAACATGCAGCTGTCCAGCTTTCCCAACAGCAGTAGCTGAAGAGACTGTCTTTTCCCCATTGTATATTCGTACCTCTTCTGTCAAAGACTGACCATAGGGGTGTGGGTTTATTTCTGAGTTCTCTCTTCTATTTCAAGGATCAATCTATTTTTGTGCCATTACCATGATATGTTGATTACTGTAGCTTTGCAATATTGTTTGGAGCCTGGAAGGGTTAAAGCTCCAGCTTTGTTCTTTTTCCTCAGGATTTCTTTGGCAATTCTGGGTCTTTCATGGTTCCATATACATTTTAGGATTATTTGATCTAGTTCTGGTGAGAAATGTCATGGGTAATTTGGTGTGTTCAGTCGCTTATGTGTGTCCAACTCTTTGTGACTCTATGGACTGCAGCTCGCTAGGCTCCTCTGCCCATGGAACTGTCGAGGCAAGAATACTGTAGTGCCATCTCCTATTCCATTTCCTATTCCAAGGGATCTTTCTGACCTAAGGATTAAACTCATGTCTCTTGCGTCTCCTGAATTGGCCACTGGATTCCTTACCATTGTGCTACCTGGGAAACCAAGATCACATTAAATCCGTAGATTGCTTTGGATATTATGGCCGTTTTAAAAATATTAATTCTGCCAATCCAAGAGCATGGAATATCTTTCCATGTCTTTGAACCATCTTTGGTTTCCTTTATCAGTGTTTTATAGTTCTCAGCATAAAAGTCTTTCACCACCTTGGTCAGGTTTATGTTTTAATGCAATTTTAAAAGGGGGTATTTTTCGCTTTCCCTTTCTTATCTCTCACTGTTAGTGTAAAGAAATGCAAGCAATTTGTGTAACTCAATCTTGCATCCTGCTACCCTGCTGAATTCGTTTATCAGTTCTAGTAGTTCTTCTGTGGAGTCTTTAGGGTTCTCTATATCTAGTGTTAACATGTCATCTGCATATGATGGCAATTTCACCTCTTCTCTTCCAAGCTGGATACCTTTTATTTCTTTTCCTTGACCAATTGTTGTGGCTAGGACTTTGAATACTATCGTCAATAGAGGTTGTGACAGAGTGTGTGTTTGTCTTATTCCAGACTTTAGCCAGAAGACTTTCAGTTTTTCACTGATGAATATTGTGTTGGCTGTGAATTTGTCATAAATAGCTTTTATCATGTTGCAACATGTTCTCTACTCACTTTGGTAAGAATTTTTATCATGAATGGATGATGAATTTTACCAAATGCTTTTTTTCTACATCTACTGAGATGATCATGTGGTTTTTGTCTTTCCCTTTATTGATATACTGTATCACATTGATTGATCTGTGTATGTTGAATTATGTGCATGTTGAATTTTGTGTATTTTGTGATCCTCAGACGAATCCAACTTGATCATGGTATATGATCTTTTACATGTGTTGCTAGATTCAATTTGCTAATATTTCATTGAGAAATCTTGCATCTACAGTCTTCCATAATATTGGCTTGTAATTTTCTTTCAGCAGTGTCTCTGGTTTTAGTATCAGGGTGATGATGGCTTCATATAATGACTTTGGGAGTGTTCCCTCCTCTTCAATCTTTTGGAATAGTTTGAGATGGATCAGTATAAATTCTTGTTTGTATGTGTGAAAGAATTCTACAGTGAGGCAATCTAGTCTTAGACTTTTGTTTGCAGGGAGTTTTTCTATTATAGATTCTATTTCACTTCTGGTGATGTCCATTCAAATTATTTATCACTTCTTGATTCAGTTTTGGTGGGCTGAATGTTTCTAGAAACTTGTCCATCTCTCCTAGGTTGTCCAATTTATTAGCATATAATTGCTCACGGGGATGATCCAGAGAGACGTTGTGGGGTGGGAGGTGGGAGGGGGATTCAGGATTGGGAGCTTGTGTACACCTGTGGTGGATTCATGTCGATGTATGGCAAAGCCAATAGAGTATTGTAAAGTAAAATTAAAAAAATAAAAAAAAATAATTGCTCACAGTATTCTCATGATTTTTTGTATTTCTGCAATATTGGTTGTTACATCTATTTCATTTCTTACTTTGTTTATTCGGATGCTCTCTTCTTCTTGGTGAGGTTGGCCAGAGGTTTGTTGATTTGTTTATCCCAAGAACTAGCTCTTGGTTTTATTGATTTTTTCTGTTTTTTAATCTCTATCTTATTTATTTCCTCTCTGATCTTTATTATTTCCTTCCTTCTGCTAACTTCAGGTTTTGGTTGTTGTTCTTTTACTAATTCCTTTGGGTGATAGGTTGTTTATTTGAGATTTTTCTTGTTTTTGGAGGAAGACATTGTATTGCTATGAACTTCCCTTTAATAACTGCTTTTGCTGCATCCCATAGATATTGTATGGTTGTGTTTTCATTGTCATTTTCCTCAAGATATTTTTGAATTTCCTCTTTGCTTTCATCACTGATGTATTGGTTTTTTAGTAGCATGCTGTTTGGTCTCCATGTAACTGATTTTTTTTTTTTTT
>SJYV01003245.1:1199517-1245809 GCA_006410875.1 Neotragus pygmaeus
GAGGTGGGAGGGGGATTCAGGATTGGGAGCTTGTGTACACCTGTGGTGGATTCATGTCGATGTATGGCAAAGCCAATAGAGTATTGTAAAGTAAAATTAAAAAAATAAAAAAAAATAATTGCTCACAGTATTCTCATGATTTTTTGTATTTCTGCAATATTGGTTGTTACATCTATTTCATTTCTTACTTTGTTTATTCGGATGCTCTCTTCTTCTTGGTGAGGTTGGCCAGAGGTTTGTTGATTTGTTTATCCCAAGAACTAGCTCTTGGTTTTATTGATTTTTTCTGTTTTTTAATCTCTATCTTATTTATTTCCTCTCTGATCTTTATTATTTCCTTCCTTCTGCTAACTTCAGGTTTTGGTTGTTGTTCTTTTACTAATTCCTTTGGGTGATAGGTTGTTTATTTGAGATTTTTCTTGTTTTTGGAGGAAGACATTGTATTGCTATGAACTTCCCTTTAATAACTGCTTTTGCTGCATCCCATAGATATTGTATGGTTGTGTTTTCATTGTCATTTTCCTCAAGATATTTTTGAATTTCCTCTTTGCTTTCATCACTGATGTATTGGTTTTTTAGTAGCATGCTGTTTGGTCTCCATGTAACTGATTTTTTTTTTCATTTCTCTTTCTGTTGTTAATTTCTAGTCTCCTGTCATTGTGGTCAGAAAAGATGCTTGAAATAATTTCTATCCTCTTAAAATTTTTGAGACTTATTTTTTATTCTAGTATGTGGTCAGCCCTAGAGAATGTTCCATGTGCACTTGGGAAAAAAATGTATCATTCTATTGTGGGGGAGCTAATATCCTGAAAATATCAATTAGGTCTGAGTGTTTCATAGTATCATTTAGGAATTCTGTTGCCATATTGATTTTCTGTCTGAAAAATATCTATACACTGAGCTAAGTGGGGTGTTAATGCCTCCTACCATTGATGTATTCTTGTCAATTTTCCCTTCATGTCTGTTAGTTTGTTTTATGTATATGGATGTCCCAGGTCTCCTGCATTGCAAGTGGATTCTTTACCATCTCAGCCACCCTATCAGCCTGTATTCCTGTATTGGGTACACATATGTTAGAATATAATAACTTCTTCTTGGATTGATCCTTTTGTCGTTATATAGTATCCTTCCTTATTTTTCTTTACAGCCTTTAATTTAAAATCTGTTTTGTCTCATATGACTATTGCCCCCCCATTTCCTTGTCATTTTCATTTGCTTGAAATATCTTTTTCCATCTCCTCACTTTCATTCTATGTGTGTCCTTTGCCCTAAAGTGGATCTCTTGTAGGCAGACTCTTTTTTTTTTTTAATCCAATCTGCCATTCTGTGTCTTTTACTGGGAGCATTTAATTCATTGACATTTAAGGTAATCATTGATAGATATGTATTCATCACCATTTTAAACCTTAATTTTTCCAACTGACTTTGTATTTCTTTGTTCCTTTCTTTTGGTTTTTTCCTTTGTGGTTTGATTGTTTCCCTTTGGATTATGCTTGTACTTTTTTCTTTTTGGTCTTGTGAGTCTATTGTATGTTTTCCATTTATGGTTTTACAAGTATGATCTACTTGCCATCCACTACTTCTTAAGGTCTCCAATATTTTGCTCATTGTCCAACATTTCACCAGCCAAAGAAAATCACACAATTCCTTCCTATCTTTAAAGGAAGAGGGAAGATGAAATTCTACAATCCTGTCAGAATATCTGCAGCCTTGATGATTGCCACATTGCCCTGAGAGGAATAATAACTTTTTAAAAGTAGCAGGTAGAGACACTGCTGTTTACTTCACACATTCTACCCAGTGACATGTGTAAACTCACAAATGGCCTGCAATGAACAGCCCCAGCCCCTCAGGCCAAAATCCCTAGAACAAAGGAAGGAAACAATTCATGTTTCAAAAATTAAAAGTGAAATTCCTAGGAGGTTCACAATAGTAACCCAAAGCTTATATCACCAGTGCATGAAACTTACTTAAGAATAAGACACAAGTAAATAAAACTCTGCTGATGCTTCCTTGGTAATACTTCTAATCTTGTAGGTATTTTATGTAAGTTCTTTCTTGGCTATGATACAGGTTTAGCTGCACCTATCTATTTAAATAAAAACAAGCACTGACCTCAGATGATTACAAATTCAGCTAAAGATGAAACAGAAGCCAAAGGAACAAGATAAGATTAACGAATAGCCAAAAAGTGTTGGTGTCTATGCAGAGATTTGTACATGACAGACTAAGTATTCCTCATAAGAAAATGACAGATGCAATAGGTAAAATGAAAGTGGATGAATAATTCAGTATCCCAGTCTTTATAGCTCAGGTTACATAAAAACATATGGATTGTGGTTCTAAAGAAAAAAGTATGTGTGTATATGGTGGGGAGGGGTGTAAAGAATGTTAAAAGAAAAGATAAACAATTATGGAAATGAAGAGTAAACACTTGCAGGAAACCATTTATATATTAAATAATTTTATTACAAAGCTTTCATGTTCTATATATCAACTTTGAACATTAACACTTGTCCAACCGCTTGCTTTATCTAACAGGAAACTTTAAATCAGCAAAGACCTAATGGAAAGGGATTTGATGGCTGATGCTCCTTTGAGTGCCTGGCCCCGTGTCCCCTCACAGTGTGGCGTATATCCACACTGGTGGATAAAGAGAAAATTCTCAGTGCCTCTGAACAGTCATACTTCTTCCATCCTGGAGACCAATTCAAAGCCTTGTATAGGTAAAGAAGGAAGTAGATGGCTGAATAACACACACTTCTGCAGAAATGTCTTAATCTGCTTTGGCTGCCCTAACAAAATCCTGCAGATTCGATTCTTGAAACATCAGAAATTTCTTTTCTCACAGCTCAGGAAACTGGAAAGTCCAGATCAACATCTGGCAGTGTTCAGTTTCTGGAGAGAGCCCCCTTCCTGGCTGGCAGATGGCTTTCTTCTCACTGAGTCTTCACGAGATCTATCCTCTGCTCAAACGGAGAGCTCGGTCTCCCTTTCCGTCTCTCCCCCCCACCTCAGTCACCCCCTTATGAAGCCACGTGTCCCACCATGAAGACCTCACCCTCATGACCTGACCTAACACATGTTACCCTCAATGTCCCCAGCTCCAAATACCATCACATTGAGGGTTAAAGTTTCAGCATATCAATTGGTGACTGGAGTTAGGGGGAAGGGGAATGTGGGGGTGAGGATGACTTATTTAGCCTGTGACAAATGGTAACACAAGGCATGACTGGGTGAAAATGAAACACAGACTCTTCTCTGAAGCATGAGTTCAAAAGTCACTGGGTTTCCAGGTTTCAAATAACATGGTACCCTATTTTAAGTGCCAAGGTCCTTTACAGCTAAATGAAGATACCCAAGGGAAAAGAAAGAAACTCATTCAGCTTTTGAATGAACCAACACATAACAAGTTCTTATCAAACTCTCCCAAACAATGTCCCTGCTCTTCTTTCAGGGAAAACCTTCTAAAATGCATAAGGAGAACTTTAAATGATGCATAAATACAAGGCTTCCAAAGATGGAAAAGCTGAAAATTTGCTGTCCCGCTCTAGCTCCCGAGGACCCTGAGAGAATATTGAAAATATAAATCTAGTTGTGAACTGTTAACATAAATTAACTACTTACTTGTTGCTAGGCACTGGGTTAACTATTTTTTCAGATGCAGCCTAATATTATATTCACAACAATCCATTTTACAGATGAAGAAACAGAGACCCAGAAATGTTAGACAACTGGGGGAAAAAAATCATCCAGTCAAAAATATGAGACTCAGATCTCAACCAATGTACTTTTATCCATGAAACCATATCTGGGGTGGGAAATAATGTGTTAGGTCACTAAATAGAGATGGAGTCACAAGCAAGTGACTTCATCACTATGGGATTCAGTTTCTTCATTTGTAAAGTAAGAGAATTAGACTGAGTAATTGCTAATTAGGTTCTCCTTCCTTAAGTTTTATGATTATTTTTAAATAACACTTGGCAACAAAAACAAAAAACATTTTTACATCTACCTCACAGAGCCTATTATAAAGGTTAAATATGTTAATGGATTTTTAAAAATGCTTTTAATGATGAATAGCCATGTAATTTTAGAATGTGTCATCATCACTTCATGACCAAAGAAGGACCTCTCCACCAACTCTGACCAGTTCTGAAAATTTTCATGCCAGGGATACCAGAAAGAGAGTGACGATGAGCATGCACTCCCACAAAAGGAAAACCACTCCAAAACACAGGCTCAGCTGGTAGTTGTTTCACTGAGTCAGATTCAAAGAACATTTTCTGAAGATGGGTATTCTAACACAACTTTTTAAGACCTGTGCTGAAGCTTCAGCACATCTCAGAAAACTAGATTGATTACAGCCGTGTCTTCTGCATATCAATGACTGTGCTCTGGAAATACATGAAGATGAAAAGCAAAAAAAAAAAGTCATGAACTGACAATATGATAACCAGCATCATCTACCAAGATAAGTATGCATC
Source organism: Neotragus pygmaeus (assembly GCA_006410875.1). Lineage (NCBI taxonomy): Eukaryota > Metazoa > Chordata > Mammalia > Artiodactyla > Bovidae > Neotragus > Neotragus pygmaeus. The sequence continues at coordinate 1,204,005 of SJYV01003245.1, forward strand.
TGCATGGCAGCAGATCTAGGGGCAGTTACTCCTAGATGTCACTGTGATCCTGAGCAGAATCCAGATTTGAAAAGGTTAGCACCTCCTTCAAGAGACTTGGAGAGAGTTGTACAGAGCTAATACAGCATTAATTGCCAAGCCAGATGTAAACTCTACAAAGATTGAAATTCTAAGTTTTTGACCATACCGAGAACTTTGAGAGATCATGAGTGACAGGAGTATTTCTTGACTAGTTGACACTGTACCACCTTTGAGCATTAAGAAGTACAAAATGACCCTCAAAAGGGCCTTGGAATGAATGAAGCCTTTAAAAATAAAGTCATTTGAAAAGATTTCACTGCCGTGCAATTCAATGGCAAAAACAAAAAATCAATGCAATCTAAAAATGGGCAGGAGATCTGAATAGATATATTTCCTAAGACACACAGAAGGCCAACAGGTACATGAAAAGAAGCTCAACATTACTACTCATCAAGGAAATGCAAATCAAAACCACAATGAGGTATTACCTCACACCTGTTAGAATAGATTTTATCAAAAAGACAACAAAAAACCAATACTGGTGGGGATGTGGAGAAAAGGGAACGCTTGTGCATTGTTGATGGGAATGTAAACTGGTGCAGTCACTGTGGAAAACGGTATAGAGGTTCCTCACTAAGTTAAAAACTAAAGCTGCCATTATGATCTAGCAATTCCACCTCTGAGAACTTACCTAAGGAAAACAAAAACAGTAACTCGAGAAGATACATACACCCTGTGTTCACTGCAGAATTATTCACAATGGCCAAGATATGGAAATAAGCTATGTGTCCATCAACAGATGAACAGATAAAGAAGACATAGTATATGTATACAAAAGAACATAATTCGGCCATAAAAAATTAAGGAAATCTTGTCATTTGCAACAACACGATGGACCTAATGGGCATTATGCAAAGTGAAATAAGATGGAGAGAGAAAAGCAAATATTGTATATTACATGTGAAATCTTAGGAGGAAAAAATAAGGTCATAGAAATGAATAACAGATTGGTGGTTGCCAGAGTCAGGGGCTCATGCAAGAGCATAACCACGGACCTTTTGACATCCTTCTTGAAGCAACTACAAGGCAAACTAGAAATCCCCCTTGATACGTCACATAGCCCAGACACAAATGTGCCTACAGTAGCAAATATTCTTTGCATACTAAGAATCTATATCACAAAGCCAACATATATGATGGCACTGCGTTTACTACAGGTAACACAAGGAGATGTAATTACTGAGAGTGATTATAAGGTTTTCAAGGCAAAATACAGCCATAAACATCCTGTTTATGATGTTTCCTTGACAAGCTCCCATCTGCTCACAAATGGAATGGAAACTTAAATGCACATTGTGTTTCATGTAGATATACACAGCTGTATTATAGACAGTTGCAGATGTAGTACAATATGAATATAATTTAAAATACATAGGCCAAAGGCCCAGATTTCATGGCAAAGTCCCAATTTGGGAGGAGAGTATGCACGGAATATAAGGTTTGAAAACGTGCACAGAAATCTTTCCACCCACTTGTACATGAGTTTAGGAAGAATTCTTAAAGTTGCAGGGAAGTCACTATCAACTAAAGCCACCGCTGAGGGCCTAACAAGAACAAAAATTTAACACGTTGATTTTCGCTCTTTCGACTTCAGTTGTTAATAAAGTCTCTATATACATTTTCCTCAGAAAATATAATCCACCTCAAAATCAAAATCAAGCGTCCTGAGCCAATGGCAGGCAAGTAAACACTTGGAGACAGGCACACTGGAGAGTTACTTACACACACGTCATGCTCAGCACCATCACTGATCATAAAGCCACGGGCCATAACGCCTTGAAGTGATCCTGCCCCTCCACAGTCAGCGATATGCTCATCTCAGGTGCTCAGTCCTGTCTGACTCTTTGCAACCCCATGGACTGGAGCCTACAAGGCTCCTCGGCCTGTGGAATTTTCCAGGCAAGAGTACTGGAGTGGGTTGCCGTTTCCTTCTCCAGAGGATCTTCCCAAGCCAGGGACCCAGGTCTCCTGCATTGCAGGTAGACGCTTTACCACCTAAGCCACCAGGGAAGCCCCCTTAAAATTAGCCACAGGCACCTGAATTAGATCTCAGACACTCTGACTGCCCACCAGCCCCCAGCCCCTTACTGGGACACCCACCCCTACCCCATTCACAGGGAAACTGTTCCTCTCTCCGTTCACCCCATAAGGTTGATAATCATACTGTCCCACCTTCTGTNGATGAACAGATAAAGAAGACATAGTATATGTATACAAAAGAACATAATTCGGCCATAAAAAATTAAGGAAATCTTGTCATTTGCAACAACACGATGGACCTAATGGGCATTATGCAAAGTGAAATAAGATGGAGAGAGAAAAGCAAATATTGTATATTACATGTGAAATCTTAGGAGGAAAAAATAAGGTCATAGAAATGAATAACAGATTGGTGGTTGCCAGAGTCAGGGGCTCATGCAAGAGCATAACCACGGACCTTTTGACATCCTTCTTGAAGCAGCTACAAGGCAAACTAGAAAACCCCCTTGATACGTCACATAGCCCAGACACAAATGTGCCTACAGTAGCAAATATTCTTTGCATACTAAGAATCTATATCACAAAGCCAACATATATGATGGCACTGCGTTTACTACAGGTAACACAAGGAGATGTAATTACTGAGAGTGATTATAAGGTTTTCAAGGCAAAATACAGCCATAAACATCCTGTTTATGATGTTTCCTTGACAAGCTCCCATCTGCTCACAAATGGAATGGAAACTTAAATGCACATTGTGTTTCATGTAGATATACACAGCTGTATTATAGACAGTTGCAGATGTAGTACAATATGAATATAATTTAAAATACATAGGCCAAAGGCCCAGATTTCATGGCAAAGTCCCAATTTGGGAGGAGAGTATGCACGGAATATAAGGTTTGAAAACGTGCACAGAAATCTTTCCACCCACTTGTACATGAGTTTAGGAAGAATTCTTAAAGTTGCAGGGAAGTCACTATCAACTAAAGCCACCGCTGAGGGCCTAACAAGAACAAAAATTTAACACGTTGATTTTCGCTCTTTCGACTTCAGTTGTTAATAAAGTCTCTATATACATTTTCCTCAGAAAATATAATCCACCTCAAAATCAAAATCAAGCGTCCTGAGCCAATGGCAGGCAAGTAAACACTTGGAGACAGGCACACTGGAGAGTTACTTACACACACGTCATGCTCAGCACCATCACTGATCATAAAGCCACGGGCCATAACACCTTGAAGTGACCCTGCCCCTCCACAGTCAGCGATATGCTCATCTCAGGTGCTCAGTCCTGTCTGACTCTTTGCAACCCCATGGACTGGAGCCTACAAGGCTCCTCGGCCTGTGGAATTTTCCAGGCAAGAGTACTGGAGTGGGTTGCCGTTTCCTTCTCCAGAGGATCTTCCCAAGCCAGGGACCCGGGTCTCCTGCATTGCAGGTAGACGCTTTACCACCTAAGCCACCAGGGAAGCCCCCTTAAAATTAGCCACAGGCACCTGAATTAGATCTCAGACACTCTGACTGCCCACCAGCCCCCAGCCCCTTACTGGGACACCCACCCCTACCCCATTCACAGGGAAACTGTTCCTCTCTCCGTTCACCCCATAAGGTTGATAATCATACTGTCCCACCTTCTGTGGAGTTAACCGATCCTGGGGCAGGCATGGAGCCAAAACCAGGCCAGAGCCTTCTCAGGGTGAACACTCAGGAGCTAGGAAAGCAAGGGACTCCCTTTCCATGAAGCTGTGCATGACAAGACCACGCTCTGCTCAAAAGCCACATCCGTCACTAAGCGGGAGGAGCCAGTCAGAGGACACCATGGTGCAGAGATGGAGAGAAGCCTGGGGTCCTTAGTGCTAACAGGCCCTGAGCCCCAGCTGTCCCCCCGCCCCGGCTCTGTGTTACAACCCATAAATTCCCCTCTGCCTATTCACCTTGATATCCTCTCCCTTGCAATCCAACCTATCCTAAAGAATCAAAACACAAGGGTAAATGAAACTTACATGCCTAAGTCTCAAAGGAAACATCTGCTCTTGGTTACAAACTGGGCAACAAAACACATACACATGCAAACCTGTAGAATAAGGCATCCCGGGCAGCCCAGGGCCACGTCCAGACTGTGGCTGACCTAATGGCCCACAGGAATGAGGTGAATTTCCCTAGGACAACTAGGAAATGCTATTTGAGGAGTGGGGAGGGAGAACTGTGCCCAGATGGAAAAAAAGAACATTGCACGTAGAGAAGATGACCCATGTTCTAAACCCTAGCCAGCTGGGTACTCCCTGGCAGTCCCGAAGTTAGGACTCACTGCTTCTACTGCAGGGCACACGGGTTTGATCCCTGGTTGGGGACGCAAGATCCCACATGCCTTCTGGCAGAGCCAAATAAATTTTTTTAATATTAACATTAAAAAAAAAGTCATGTTGATGTATGGCAAAACCAATACAGTATTGTAAAGAAAAATAAACTAAAAAAATAATAATAATTTTAAAAAGTAAATAAATAAAAGTAGAGCTAATATATGACCCAGAAAAAAAAATCAACCATAAAAGCAACTAAAATCAAAAAAATAAATAAACTCAGGCAGATTTCCCCACGTGCTGGGAGTCTTGTTGGAGGTGCTCTAGAAGCAAGGCTAACAACGAACAGGGCAAAGGCTGACCCCTCGGCAGCTGCGTGACCTGGTCCAGGTTCCTCAGTTGCTCTGAGCTTCCCATTCATTCCCTCATCGATAATGAGAATCCAGTGTACACTGCAGGGTAGTGAGAATGTAGCTTTCCTCTATGGGTGTTTCTAGACCTACCTGTGTCATCATCACCTGACATGCTAATCAGAAGGTAGATTCCCAGGCTCAAACTCAGACCTTTGGAATCAAAGTCTGCATTTTAAAAAACCACCAAAACAATGTCTTAGGAGAGTCTTATGCACTATGAACTTTGAGATCCATAGTTGGAAGCATAAAATAAGTGACAAGCACAACTGATAGCCCATAATAACTTTCACTGAATGGCAACTACTATTTACTTCTACTAGCAACACAGACACACACACACACACACACACACACACCCTCCTCAAATTACAAGCAAGAGGACACTCGAAAGCAACATAAAATTTATACCTTAGAAAACTGAAAAAGTAACAGCATCAGGCTACCCTGAGCTTATACTTACTTTTCAAGATTTCTATTAGTATCATTGAAAGTGGTGATTCTTAACCTTGATGGCACATTCAGGTCAGCTGGGAAGCTTTTAAAACTCTCCATGTTCAAGGCTGCAACCCAAGTAAATCAGAGTCTCTGGAGGAGGGGGTCTAAGCTTTAGTTCTTTTAACAATTTCCCAAATAATTCCATTGTGCAGCCAAGGTTTTAATATTTTTTAGCAAGTGTAGGCAAAATAAGGACAACTACATACAGTGAGACAATTGGGAGAAAAATTGGGGTGCCATTAAAATAAGCAGGCATGGTCATATAATGTTCTCTAGCCAATATACATGAAGGGAATCAAATTGTATGCCATACTTTATTCTAAGTGATACACAAAATGCTGAACACTACTTTAAAAGTATGTCAGTAGATTCACACCCACAAAATTAGCTAAATCAAATAAATCTGAAAATGTAAAGGGTTGCTAAAGATCTGGCTCAAAGATCAAAATCATTTCTGTACCACTAGTTCAGTCTCTCAGTCGTGTCCGACTCTTTGTGACTCCATGAACCACAGCACGCCAGGCCTCCCTGTCCATTACCAACTCCCAGAGTCCACCCAAACCCATGTCCATCGAGTCAGTAATGCCATCCAACCATCTCATCCTCCATCGTTCCCTTCTCCTCCTGCCCTCAATCTTTCCCAGCATCAGGGTCTTTTCCAATGAGTCAGCTCTTCACATCAGGTGGCCAAAGGATTGGAGTTTCAGCTTCAACATCAGTCCTTCCAATGAACACCCAGGACTGATCTCCTTTAGGATGGACTGGTTGGATCTCCTTACAGTCCAAGGGACTCTCAAGAATCTTCTCCAACACCACAGTTCAAAAGTATCAATTCTTCAGCGCTCAGTTTTCTTTATGGTCCGACTCTCNAATCAAAAAGTGGGAAAAAGACCTAAACAGACATTTCTCCAAAGACATACAGATGGCTAACAAACACATAAAGAGATGCTCAACATCACTCATTATTAGAGAAATATGTATCAAAACTACAATGAGTTATTACCTCATACCACTCAGAATGTCCCTCATTAAGAAGTCTGCAGACAATAAATGCTGGAAAGGATGTGGAGGAAAGGGAACACTCTTGCACTATTGGTGGGAATGTAAATTGATAAGCCACTGTGGAAGATAGTATGGAGATTCCTTAAAAAACTAGGAATAAAACCACCATATGATCCAGCAATCNTGCAGACAATAAATGCTGGAAAGGATGTGGAGGAAAGGGAACACTCTTGCACTATTGGTGGGAATGTAAATTGATAAGCCACTGTGGAAGATAGTATGGAGATTCCTTAAAAAACTAGGAATAAAACCACCATATGATCCAGCAATCCACTCCTAGGCATATACCCTGAGGAAACCAAAATTGAAAGAGACACATGTATCCCATTGTTCATTGCAGCACTATTTACAATAGCTAGAACATGGAAGCAACCTAGATGTCCATTGACAGATGGATAAAGAAATTGTGGTAGATACACACAATGGAATATTGTTCAGCCATAAAAAGGAATTCGTTTGAGTCAGTTCTAATGAGGTGGATGACCCTAGAACCTACTATACAGAATGAAGTTGGAAAGAGAACAATAAATATCTTATTATAACACATATATACACAATCTAGAAAAATGGTACTGAAGAATTTATTTATAGGGCAACAATGGAGAAACAGACATAAAGAATGGGCTTATGGACATGAGGAGTGGGGAGGAGAGGGTGAGATGTATGGAAAGAGTAACATGGAAACTTACATTATCATATATAAAATAAATAGCCAACAGGAATTTGCTGTATGGCTCAGAAAACTCAAACAGGTGCTCTGTATCAACCTAGAGGGGTGGGATGGGGAGGGAGATGAGGGGGAGGGAGATGAGAGGGAGTTTCAAAGGAAGGGGATATATATATATATACACCTATGGCTGATTCATGTTGAGGTTTGACAGAAAACAGCAAAATTCTGTAAAGCAATTATCCTTCAGTGAAAAATAAATACATTTTAAAAAGATGAAAAGTTTATGAAGTAATTATATCAAAATTGATAACCGCTATCTTATATGCTCATAATTGTTAAAAAATATGATTAAAAAATAAGTTCTACTCCTAGTAGACATTAACACAGAGAATTACTAAGAAAAGACTCCAGGATATAATACAAAGGTTTAATAAGTGCATAAATCTTCTAGACTGCAGCTCCCCTTCCGCCTCCCTTCCCCAGTTTGATGCGCATCCCTAGAGGACCCTGCTCCTGGAGGGGTTGAACTGAAAGGACAATGACAACAACAGTTTATTAATTGGACTAATGAGAGGCTTAGGCAGGGAGAGAAAGAGAAGCTGGAAGAGTAAGAAGGAAGGTGATAAAGACAGGAACATCTACAGCACAGGAGTTCAGGACAAGATTTCNCTCCTTTGCTTTTCGCTTCCCTGTACCACTAATGGAAGTGTAAATTGATATAATGACTTTGGAAACCACTTTTATGTTATCATGCACAGTTGAACAATCTCACATCTTGCCACCTGGAAGTGGCTGCTGTTCTACCTTTAGAAGAGAAACTTCATACCAGAGAGCAGCCTAGTCATGGATGCAAAACTGGAAATGACCTAAACATCCAATGACAGGAGTATAGATAAGTCATGGTATAAATCACACTATAATTTATGGATGAACTGTAATGTAATAACAAAATATTACACAGCAAGGACTGTGTGGATAAATCTCAGAAGCAAGATGTAGAAATGTTCCCTATAAAAAAAACCAAGTCGAACTAGACTAGATAAGCCAGGGATGATTCCTCTTCATAAAGTCCAAAGCCAGGCAAAATGAAATAATGTATCACTCTGGCAAACAGGTAGATAAAGAGTGGGTAAAGCAAGACTGCAACAACGCTCAGAATAGGGGTTACCTCTGATGGCAGAGTGATGAAGAGGCAAAAAAATAAGAAAAGGAGAGTTGCAGAGATGAACGTAACAAACTAACAATGTTCTGATTCTTATCAAGCAATGTGTTCATATTTAAAACATCTTCATTTTCAAAATAAGTAAAATGAAAGAAGGCATGCATGGACAGTTGGTGATATGTCATGAACTAATTAAGGTCATTCTAATTCTGTGCACTAGAGTTCCAAAGAATCAGAGAGAAAAAAAAATTCTCTCAGTAAAGACAAAAGACCCCAATCCAGGAAGAAGGAAATTCGAGGCACTTTCAATTATTCTAAAATCAAATACTCACAAGCTAGAATCTCTCTGTCTTGCAGGTTCTATCTCCCTTTAGAAGTAAAAATCTCAAAGTGGACAGGTCGTGATACTGAACTGTCACCCTTGAGCACAGCGGCACCTTCTCCTTGCCAGCCAAAGGTGCTTTTGGTGTAGCTAACTGAGAATAACTAGGAAGGAAAAAAATCTCCCAAACAGGAGCAAAAAAAAAAAAAAAAAAAATCCAATTTCTAATGTAACAATTCCCACTTTTTAAGGGCTATATTCTTCATCATTCTATGAGAAATTAATGTAATTTAATCTCTGACACAGCAGGAATCATTAGGCAGATGGCTACATCTAATANAAAAAAAAAAAAAAAAAAATCCAATTTCTAATGTAACAATTCCCACTTTTTAAGGGCTATATTCTTCATCATTCTATGAGAAATTAATGTAATTTAATCTCTGACACAGCAGGAATCATTAGGCAGATGGCTACATCTAATATTTATTGTGGCCTGGGGAGAGAGGAGTTACCTATCTCATAACACCCTCCTTCAAGAGATAACTGATAGCAGTCATAGGAATTTTTATTCTTTTCTTCCCTCTACTCCTGAGATGTAAAGTTTATCCGAACCATTTTGTCTTATCTCAATTTCTCTCTTTTAACACTGAGTGACAGGCTCAGTTCTTTTCCATTAGAAACTTTGGAAAATATGCTTTGACTTTCAGGAAGCATCTGAATACATAAGCTTAAGGTCAGCAATTCTGACCGGCAGCAATCGGAGAGGGGACGGATTTGCCTAGCACTGAGTCAGGAGGTCTTTGTAAGATCAATTTCATAGAGGGATTTTGAAGTGATGCTTTCTCCTACACAACAAGGCTCTTATTAATTTAAAGACAGTGTTCCAGTTTTACCAAAAATAAATTCTTAAACTCCTACTTACCTGTGACATAAAGTGAAAACAGAAAAATAGGTTCGCCTGTGGAAACATAATGGCTCTTAACAGTGATTCTCCAATTTGGGATGCCTACAAACTTCCCAGAGACCATGCGAAAATGCAGATTCCTAAAAGTATCACCTGACCTACTGAATCAGAATCTGGGTCATGGGACCAGGAAGCTAGACCCAGGACCATACCTCATAGAAAACATCATCTTACAACTTACAGTATAAGTCTAAACAAACACATGGTTTGTCCTAGACATCAGACACATTGAAAGAACCCTTGAGGGTCTGATACGGTATCCATTCAATTTTATCAATACATTTAAAAAGATACTCTCATGGCCTTTGAGAGTTAATGCCCTTGCAAAAGTGTCTCAGCTTTCTTTCTTACCTATCTAACCTTCTAGCAATGTTTAAAGGACTATACAAGAAGGAAAAGAAAATACAGAGCTAGGCCAGTTTTAATCACTTGAAAAGGCTATTTTCTTAGCTCTCCTGATGTTTGAATTCAAATAAATCACAGCCAAATAAGGGCATTTAAAAATCCAGTAAGAAAAATTCCTCATGCTGGGGAATCTAGTTCCTTGACATCTTAAAAGACTAAGAAACCGAAACAGGTAAGATTTTGATCCCTGATCTGCCCCATTTTCAGTCCACGCGTTGAAATAAGCCACCTGACGTGAAGAGCTGTCTCACTGGGAAAAACCTGATGCTGGGAAAGATTGAAGGCAACTGGAGAAGGGGTGGCAGAGAATAAGATGGTTAGATAGCACCACGGGCTCAGTGGACACGGATCTGAGAAAACTCCAGGAGACAATGGAGGACAAAGGAGCCTGGAGTGCTACCGTTCATGGGGTCGCAAAGAGTCAGACATGACTTAATGACTTAAGAAATACCACCTGGTGTCAAGTCCATCCACAGACAGCCTTCTCATCATTGCAGCCAGACACCAGGGAGCAGGCTCTCACTAAGTTAATTTGTCCATATTGATTTCACAAGTGTTTCAAATCAGGAAATTATGAAAAGTGTGTACAGGGTAGGTGATGGTAAAGAACTTCTGTCATGAATATCTATTAATAGTTGTCCATTAATAAATCCCTTTAAAGGTTTGTGATAAAATGGAACATTAACACATTCTATGTTTAGTACGAAAGGTACTAAAAACATCTATTGTCCACATATTGTAATAACATCACAGTGCTATTTTATTAAAAGGTATAAGCCAGGAGGGTTTTTTTTTTTTTTTTAAGGCTTAGATGGAAATTTCTCTTCCAAGTCTCCGGTACCAGAGAGCTTTTCCTGGTACTCAAAGTACATCTTTCTTAGTCTCCTGCCTGCCTCCCCCTCCCTCTGACATTTGCACAGGTACCAAGCAGACCTTCTTCTGCTTTCAATCTTCACTTCTATTAGAGGAAACGAGCCATGCCACTAAAATGTCTATATTGGCTTGAATCTATAGAAGCAGGAAGGGCACAGGGGTTGGATGGAAAAGAATGAAGGTCAATAGAATCGTTTCTTCGGTGGGTCATTCTGTTTTACTAAGTTGGGAAAAATCAGCAGTCTTGCTTCTCAGTGACCTGGTGATAACAGAATTTAGAGCTCACACACTAAATATCATGACAGTATCTCCTGATAATACCTTTATCTCAAAGTTTTCAACTTTATGGAATTTTACCATGAGAAAATGTCACAGAAATAAAACTTTTCATTTCTTCCTCTAGAAAGTGACTGCAACCCATGAGTAGGATAAACTGCCTGTACACTTCGACACCTCCCACTCCCCAGAGGCTTGCCTTCAAGATTCCTTTGTAGATGCAGACTTTTTTTAAAAGTATATTCTGATTTTTTTATATGAAATTGAGCCACTTAGTTGTTATTCTGATTTCCTGCATGCTTCTCTCAATCTGACTAATTCTTTTATCTGCTAATAGTTTTTGCTTTTGTGCTGTTTTCCCATATGTTAAAGATCCATGACCAAAGCAATTTCTTGGTGGCCAGGAACTCTTACCATCAAAAAAGTAATCCCCTCTTNTTGTTATTCTGATTTCCTGCATGCTTCTCTCAATCTGACTAATTCTTTTATCTGCTAATAGTTTTTGCTTTTGTGCTGTTTTCCCATATGTTAAAGATCCATGACCAAAGCAATTTCTTGGTGGCCAGGAACTCTTACCATCAAAAAAGTAATCCCCTCTTGTCCGTTAATGCTTTTGCGTCGACATCGTCCCTGCTTTCTTTTTGCCTGGCACTTGTCTAAGTCTGTGCCTGTCAACTTCCGCCCAAACTCGGTGCCCGTTTGTCCAGGTAGACAACATGGAGGCTGACTGTATCTCAGACCCTGTGTCTTCAAATAAGGAGGTTTAGTGAAGTTTTGCTACTGCAACTCCTATCACACTTTCTTAGAGATACTGTATTCGTCTTGTTTTTTTTTTTTTTAATTTTTTTAAGATGCATATGGGTTATTTTTTTTTTAACTTGAACAAGGACACAGAATGAAAAGTATGCATTTTCCTTGCCCATTAGCCTGTATAAGCTTTCAGCAATTTATATTGATTCCCCACCACGAGAGAAAAAGATTGTAGGAGACACCATCTTTTCCATTTGTCTCCTTCACATGTAAATAACCTTTCATTGGTTACCTTAATTACATAATCATAGAGCTACATCTTTATTTCTCTGCTTATCACGAGAAAAGATAAGTCCATTACATATCATGAGGTAGGAGAAAATGTGTGCCTTACTGCTTCAGTCTACCTTGTCAGTCAGTCAGTTCAGTCGCTCAGTCGTGTCCGACTCTTTGTGACCCCATGAATCGCAGCACGCCAGGCCTCCCTGTTCATCACCATCTCCNATCAGACTTTATTTTGGGGGGCTCCAAAATCACTGCATATGGTAAAGGTCCGTCTAGTCAAGGCTATGGTTTTTCCTGTGGTCATGTATGGATGTGAGAGTTGGACTGTGAAGAAGGCTGAGCGCCAAAGAATTGATGCTTTTGAACTGTGGTGTTGGAGAAGACTCTTGAGAGTCCCTTGGACTGCAAGGAGATCCAACCAGTCCATTCTGAAGGAGATCAACCCTGGGATTTCTTTGGAAGGAAGGATGCTAAAGCTGAAACTCCAGTACTTTGGCCACCTCATGAGAAGAGTTGACTCATTGGAAAAGACTCTGACGCTGGGAGGGATTGGGGGCAGGAGAAGAAGGGGACAACTGAGGATGAGATGGCTGGATGGCATCACAGACTCGATGGACATGAGTCTGAGTGAACTCCGGGAGTTATTGATGGACAGGGAGACCTGGCGTGCTGCGATTCATGGGGTCGCAAAGAGTTGGATACAACTGAGCGACTGAACTGAACTGAAAGACAGGTAAAACCTGAGTCCATTGCCACGGCCAGTTCTTCTCTGTTCCAAACGATGGCAGTTTCCAAACTAACATCCTTCAACTTGCTATTTTCCATTCCTTCTGCTATTGCAGTGGCACTTTCCTTGGGGGTTTTCCCTAACCTTTGGGAGTTTGCTGGGAAACAATTCATGGTTACATATTTTTCTTGTTTTCAATTGAGAAAAAAAAAAATCCTAACTTTCTATTGTGACCATAATTTCAAATCTCTGTGAATTAACTCTGGGCAATTATTTACAAATCACCATTATAATAAAAATAATATTGAAGTGAAGTGAAGTCACTCAGTCGTGTCCGACTCTTTGCAACCTGTGGACTGTAGCCCACCAAGCTCCTCCGTCCATGGGATTCTCCAGGCAAGAATACTGGAGTGGGTTGCCATTTCCTTCTCCAGGGGATCTTCCCGACCCAGGGATCAAACCCAGGTCTCCCACATTGCAGGCAGACGCTTCAACCTCTGCACCACCATTAGTCTCTCAATATTTAATGAGTAGGCTACATAGAATGCAATAGTTGATAGAACTTATGAGATGAATAAGGTCAGCCCTCATCCCTGGGAGTGGAAATATATAGGGTTTTATTTCTTTTTTAACTCTTCTCTATTTTTTAAATGTCTATAATTGCCCTGTATTGTTGGTGAAATTAAATAAAAAGTTTAACAAAATAGGAATGATGATGGTTTCGTCCATTTTAGTGACAGAGGAAGCTATTTTGCATCTCCATTTCTTCTGCTTAAGAGAAGAAAAAGTGTCCTTGTAACAAAGGACAGTCTGTGTGGAGATCAGGCTAACTGAATACGACCTACAGGAACCACGGATACAAGCACCGATTGCCTAAACACTTGTAAATACTTTATGGGAAGTAGGATGATCATAAATCTCCATTTCGATTCAAAAGGACAACCAGCCCAGAAAAGTCCCCTGTGTCATACTGCCACATGATTATCTTTCTACGGCACTGCAGGGGAGACAGCAGGCAGCAGGGAACTCGGGGAAATGAGTGGTAGTCGTTTAGTCACCAAGTCATGTCCAACTCCACAAACTGTAGCCCACCAGGCTCCTCTGTCCATGGGATTTCCCAGGCAAGAATACTGGAGTGGGTTGCCATTTCCTTCTCCAGGGGATCTTCTCAACCCAAGGATCAAACCCGGGTCTCCAGCATTGCAGGCAGATTGGTTACTAACTGAACCACCAGGGAAGGCACTAAAACGGTGTGAGGAGAAGGCAGTATGGACTCGTTTATGGCAAAGAAAAGACTACAGGAGTTGTGATAACTGAAGAAATGTTTTGAGGGCCTCACTAACTTAGATAATCCTAAGACAGAGACTAAGAAAAAAGTCTGTAGTTCTGAAGCTTGATGAAAAATCAGGGCTAAAGTGCCATCTGGTAGCCCCATTAAAGTGAAAACATTTAAAGCTGGAGGATAATTTAGCTATTATTTACCCTAAGACACACTGTGATGACCTGTTCGAAAGTGTGACTACAGGAAAAATTCTGAATCAACATTTTCTCAGTTCAAATCACTTTGCCTGGAGAACTCCTGGTTCAGTAGTATTTGAGATTCTTGTCCAGGTACTGTGTGTCAGCTTAGTTCAATTGTGGGCTTTACACATATGAGGTGATACCCTCCCCCACTGAAGCCTGCAGACTCAGACCATGATGGAAAGGCAAAGGTCATATACTGAACTTGGAATAAGCCTTTTAACCACTGTTGCTGCCACATCTGTTAGGCATTATCTCAAGTAGCTCCAGATTCACACTCCTATAGGAATACATGCTTCTCTGGGAATTCCCTGGCTGCGCAGTGGTTAAGACTTTGCTTTCCAACACAGGGGATGTGGGCTCGATCCCTGGTCAGGGAACTAAGATCCATCCCACAGGCCTCTTGGCCAAAAAACCAAAACATAAAACAGATGCAATACTGTGACAAATCCAATAAAGATTTTTAAAATGGTCCACGTCAAAAAAAAAGTTTTTTTAATAAGTTAAAAAAAAAAGAACCTTTCTCTGCTCTGTGTCCTCAGTCATCACTTACCTCTCCTTTGCCTCATCCCAACAGGAATCATGTGACTTGGCTAAACAACTTAAACAAAAGTGTCTGTAGGATGGAATTAATAAATATTAGTGGCTAGAACAGAACTTATTACCAGCTCCACTTATTAAGCTGTTTGATCTTTGTGTCTTCATACGCAAAGCGGGGATAACACCTCCCAAGTCTGTTGTGAGGATTAAAAAAAAAAAAAAAGGACATGAAGCCCTTGGTCAGGACCTGGCACATGGTAAGTATTCACTGAGTAACAGCCATTTCTGCTGATTCCATCACTCTTTCCAGAAACAACACAGTTTAATCATGGACGTCTCTGGCTTAACAATTGAAAGCAGCTAGGAAGAAATTCCAGATACCAGAGTTTGCCAAGGTAGAGAATTGTCTGGGGCAGCCACAGCACTAGTTTTACATTATAACATAAGGTCATAGGAACAACTACCTATCCAAATGACTACTAGAGCTGGTAAAGAAAACAAGGATTTACTATTTGAACATTAATCCTGGTGCATTTTTCAGCAACTGGATCGTGTAACAAAATCAGATGGCCATGAGACTAGGTAAATAAAGATGTTATTATATACAGTCAGTTTTTATTATTTGTCAATATCAGGAGTAATGAGTTTCTCAGCATGGCTGAAAGTTAGTATGATTTCAATAGAGAAATATATTTCTTCCACGTCCAAGCTCAGAGTCTGATTCCATATGACATTTGTCCTAGAATCTCTCTGTAATCAGGTAGCAAGTTCTGAGATAATATCTGAAAAGTATAGTCATTAAGGGGTATTTCTAATGCCGGTATAACTCCTTGGAGGGGGTGTATAAGGAATAGAAGTAGGAAGAGGAGAAGGATGTAGGGGGATGGCAGGACTGTCCACAGACACAGACACAGGCAGTGCATGCTGAAGCTTGCCAACCTCCTCTACCCACATCAGCCAAAATAAGTCACTTACTCTTAAAACACTAAGACTTGGATCCTAGACTCTTCCTAATTAATGTCTTTATCATAAGCCATGTAAATGCTATATAATTAAGAGAAGCAGTTTTAGAAATAAAATGTTTCAGGTTAGCAAATATAAGATGAAAAATAGGCACTGGACTTGGGAATTTAAAAAGCAATTAAAGAAAATGAGAGATGTGCATATGTCCATAGCTAAAAGTTAAAGCTGAAATTTCATCACTACAGCCATAATCGGATTTAAAAAAAATTCAAGGGATAAATCTGTCTCTCACACTAGCCTAGCAATTTGGAAAAAAAAAAAAAAAGTATTCTCCAGAGAAAACGTCAACTAACATTTTGATCTGTGTTACCAAGAATGGATGATGTCATTGAGATTCTGAGGCATAAAAAGAGAGACCTAAGACATTCAAGAACTTCACTGCCACCAGACTCTTTGGAGGACAGTTTGAATTTCCCAATACCCACCCACCAACACAGAGACACACACTCACAAAGGCACACACACCACACGTTCTAGGATGTGCCCAGAACCATGGTCAACATAGACAGCAGCGTTCTCTTTCACTCCCTAGAGCAGCAAGATCTCTGAGAACATGTCAAGATGCTATGTGGATAAGTAGAAGCCAAGATAGAAGCATGTTGGCAGTTCACATTGGAGTTGAGCACTAATGTTACAGACTTTTAAGCAGATAGAGTAGCTTGGTTTAAATTTTGAAATTATCCTTACAGGAGCTGCTGGCAAGTGCTGACTTTCCATGGACCCTCCTCCCAGTTTCCACTGCTACTTTCTTGTCTTTCATTTACTCTCTAGATCTGCTTCTGGGTTGCCTATGTCTCAACCTGCCTGCCTGCGTCTCAGCCAAGGTCTGTCTGACTTTGGGCTCCTACAACTGCATGTGCTGTTTCTGTTTCTCTGTGTGCCCACCAACCAGTTCATGGGTCCAGAGACTTCACTGAAGACTAGGGGTGGGGGCCACACACAGGGTCATTTGCCCCCTGCTAGGCCCCCTTCTTTTCCCTGTGTCTGCTCTTCCCACTGTGCTTCCGGGCCAAACCAGCCCCTCTTCATCTTTCATGGGCCCTTTGGAGGCCCCATCTGCTACTTCAAACTGGCCAACCAACACATTTTTTCCAAACAAATAGATTAAATCTCCCTAAGAAGGAATCTCATAGTTAACAGTTTTCTCTTCATTTATTTTTTTCTGAACTGTCCTTTCATGTTTCTCCAGCGAGTATCCAAACATTATGTCCTAAGAGAGTCTTCTGCTGACGACTCTACCCCAAAGCTTCCTTCTTCCCCACTAACCACCCCCTCTCCTGCCCTCATCACCTTCAATCTCCATATCTGGATTTATTTTTCTTCAAGGTGCTTACTACTCTCTGATGCTATTTTATGTGTGGTTATTGCCCCGTGAGGCTTGAAGACCTTTGTCTGATTCACAGTGACTCCCTAGAGGCTAAAAGAGTGCCAAGACACTGTGCTGCTGCTGCTGCTAAGTCACTTCAGTCATGTCTGACTCTGTGCGATCCCACAGATGGCAGCCCAACAGGCTCCCCCGTCCCTGGGATTCTCCAGGCAAGACACTGGAGTAGGTTGCCACTTCTTTCTTCAATGTGTGAAAGTAAAAAATGAAAATGAAGTCACTCAGTCGTGTCCGACTCCCAGCGACCCCATGGACTGCAGCCCACAAGGCTCCTCCGTCCATGGGATTTTCCAGGCAAGAGTACTGGAGTGGGGAAGGTCTCAATAAATAAACTGTCAAATGCTGATTATTTGAAAGTCCATTGTACTGGGCTCATGTAACATAGTAATGAGCTAGACCATCACATAGTTCATGATTTAGTATGGAAAAAGAGACAGACACACATGTGCAGTTCAGTTCAGTTACTCAGTTGTGTCTAACTCTTTGCAACCCCCTGGACTGAAGCACACCAGGCTTCCCTGTCCATCACTAACTCCCAGAGCTTGCTCAAACTCATATCCATTGAGTCAGTGATGTCATCCAATCATCTCATCCTCTGTTGTTCCCCTCTCCTCCTGTCTTCAATCTATCCCAGCATCAAGATCTTTTCCAATGAGTCAGTTCTTCCCATCAGGTGGCCAAAGCATTGGAGCATTCCTTCCAATGAATATTCCTTCCAAAGCATTGGAAGCATTCCTTCCAATGAATATTCAGGACTGATTTCCTTTAGGAAGGACCATTTGGACCTCCTTGCAGTCCAAGGGACTCTCAAGAGTCTTCAACACCACAGTTCAAAAGAATCAATTCTTCAGCACTCAGCTGAAGAATTTATAGTCCAACTCTCACATCCATACATGACTACTGGAAAAACCATAGCTTTGACTAGATGGAATTTTGTTGACAAAGTAATGTCTCTGATATTTAATATGCTGTCTAAGTTGGTCGTAACTTCTCTTCCAAGGAGCAAGTGTCTTTTAATTTCATGGCTGCAGTCACCAGCTGCAGTGATTATGGAGCCCAGAAAAATAGTCAGCCACTGTTTCCACTGTTTCCCCATCTATTTGCCATGAAGTGATGGGACCAGATGCCATGATCTTTGTTTTTTGAATGTTGAGTTTTAAGCCAACTTTTTCACTCTTCTCTTTCACTTTCATCAAGAGTTTCTTTAGTTCTTCTTCACTTTATGCCATAATGGTAGTGCCATTTGCATATCTGAGGTTATTGATATTTCTCCTGGCCATCTTGATTCCAGCTTGTGCTCCATCCAGCCCGGCATTTCTCATGATGTACTCTGCATATAAGTTAAATAAGCAGGGTGACAATATACAGCCTTGGTATACTCCTTTCCCAATTTTGAACCAGTCTGTTGTTTCATGTCTAGTTCTAACTGTAGCTTCTTGACCTGCATACAGATTTCTCAGGAGGCAGATAAGGTGGTCTGGTACTACTGTCTCTTGAAGAATGTCCCACAGTTCTACACAGTCATACATGCATGAGCAGTAGATGGTGGGAATGTGTACTGCAGGGACCCAAAAATGGCAAGTTAGTTTGGTATGGGTGAAGGAAATGAATAAGAAAGGTCTTTCTATAGGAGAAGACGTATGGACTAAATTGAAAGAAGTCCACGTTCTCAATCAAAAGTGAATTCTAGGTAGACAGTGCTGTCTGAACAAAGACATAGAGATATGTACTACCAGTACCACAGGAAGCTTCAAATGGCAGGCACAGGGGAGTGTGCAAGAATGTCAAGTAGAAAACTTTTCNGAAGTCCACGTTCTCAATCAAAAGTGAATTCTAGGTAGACAGTGCTGTCTGAACAAAGACATAGAGATATGTACTACCAGTACCACAGGAAGCTTCAAATGGCAGGCACAGGGGAGTGTGCAAGAATGTCAAGTAGAAAACTTTTCAGGATGGAATTTGGTGTTCATGGCCAAGCCAGTGTATCCTAGGCTTTGACTCTAAAAAATCTGGATTCACCAGGTCATATCTGCCTGGACTTCTATATCTTAGCCCTTAGACTTTCTCTTAAAATATACTGAGATTCTTTTCTTCTTTCATCACTATGGATTCCAATCAAGGCTGTCATGTTGCACACCTCCATGGGGTACTATTCATACAGGTGCTCTGCTTCACTTCTCTTCCTCACTTCTTGATAGTCGGTTGTTTTTTTTTTTAATTGGAAGTAAAGCATTGTAAATGCTTTACAATGTTGTGTTGACTTCTGCCATACACCAACATGAATCAGCCATAGGTGTACATATGTCCCCTTGCCTTGAATCTCCCTCCCACCTCCCATCCCATCCCACTCCTCTAGGTTGTCACAGAGCACCAGGTTTGAGCTCCCTGGGTCATACAGGAAATTTCTACTGGCTATCTATTTAAAATATGGTAATGTATATGTTTATCTTCCTCACTTCTTATCTCAAATACAGATACTCTTGGGTCCACTATGTTACATAAAAATGTAGTGGAACATGAAGGCAAAAGCACCATAAATAAACACAACATAAAATATAAGATAAAATAATAAGTTCCCATATCCCATGGGGCATGGCTAAAAAAATGTATATATATAAATTATATATATATATATATATGCCATACCTTAGTTCACTGATCAGGGATTGAACTCATGCCTCTTGCAGTGGAAGTCCTGTGTCTTAATGACTGGACCACTAATGAGGTCCCCCAAATACTAAAATTATAAAACGAATTTTTTTTACTATTAAAACTCTGAGAATAGGCAAAAATAAATGATAAAATCCTTCAGATTTTACTTTCAACAAAATGATATTCTATTCTAGCACCATTTAAAATTCTTATAAGATAGCAGTAATTCTACCATTAGTTACAGAAAGAAATATGGAAACTTTCAATACAAACAACCTTTCCACTGCCCTGCATTGATAGGTATAAAATTTTATCTTCTTGAGAGATGATATCAGCAAGATGGCAGAAAAGGAAGCCCCAGATATTATTTCTCCATGAGGTACTGACTTATCAATGATTCAGGAACCTTTATGAGATCTTCAGAAATCAGTTAAGAAGTCACAATACTCCAAGAAAGCACAAAACCAGAAACAGTTTCATCAAAATGGGTAAGAAAAAGCCACAGGTTTTCCCTGGCACAGCTTAGTGTGGTCAAGAGAAAATACCCAACTTGTGGTTCAGGAGGGAAAGAGGAGAGTAAAACGTAGAGTCAACATTCTGACTTTTCAGGGGGCTACCTGAGGGCCTAACTCAGAGCACTAGTGGGTAACTGGCACAAAGAGGATGCCTGGGGACTACCAAGAACAATGGAGAGCTTGGTGGATTCTTACTGCAACAAAGAACCTGCAAAGAAACACCAAAGAGAGCAAGAGATAATGAGCTCTAGAAAAATAAATAAGCAAACCTCTCTAATGGCGGGGAGGGGGGGCAGCTTCCCAGGTGGTTTAGTGGTAAAGAATCTCTCTACCATGCAGGAGAGGTGGGTTCAATCCCTGGGTAAGGAAGATCCCCTAGAGAAGGACATGGCAAAGCACTCTAGTATTTGCTATTGCTAAATCACTTCAGTGGTGTCCAACTCTCTGGAACCCTATGAATTGTTACCTCACCAAACTCCTCTGTCCATGGGATTCTCCAGGCAAGAATGCTGGAGTGGGTTGCCATTTCCTTTAGAGGGGATCTTCCCAACCCAGAGACTGAACCCACATCTCTTATGTCTCCTGCAGCAGCAGACTGGTTCTTTACCACTAACACCACCTGGGAAGTCCCCAGTATTCTTGCCTGGGAAATCCCATGGACAGAGGAGCCTTATGGGCTACAGTCCACAGAGTCTCAAAAGAATCAGACATGATGACTAAACAACAGTTCAAATTGGGAAATTATATACATCAATCCAGAGACGATGCATCCCAGAAAATGTTGGAGGGGTCTCCAGATTCTCTAGACGGGATGAATGGGGAAGATCTCCTACATGAAGCCAGTCTGTAGAGACCAGGACAGGTGGTTTTTGGTTTTGTATTTGTTTTTTAATGACCAAATCCCAGCAAAAACAGGGCATAGGAAGAAGCAGGGAAACATAGCTCAATCAAAGTTGCAAAATAAGTCTCCAGAACTGATCTTAAAGAAATAGAGATATATCGACTACCTAAAAAGGAATTCAAAAGTTAGCATGGTAAAAAAATTCAATAAGCTAAAGGAGAACACAGATAGACAAGCAAATGAAATAGGAAAAGAATGACTGAACAAAATGAGAATACTAGCAAAGAGGTAGAAATTATTTAGAAAGATGATGATGACCCCATATGCGAGACAGCAAAAGAGACACAGATTTAAAGAACAGACTTTTGGACTCTGTGGGAGAAGGCAAGGGCGGGATGATTTTAGAGAATAGCATTTAAACATGTATGTTATATGTGAAATAGATCTCCAGTCCAGGTTCAATGCATGAGACAGGGTCCTCAGGGCTGGTGCACTGGGATGACCCTGAGGGATGGGATGAGGAGGGAGGTGGGAGGGGGGCTCAGGATGGGGAACACATGTACACCCATGGCTGATTCATGTCAATGTATGGCAAAAACCACCACAATATCGTAAAGTAATTAGCCTCCAATTAAAATTTTTTAAAAATGCAAGCCATAAAAAATAGAACCAAACAGAAATTCTGAAGATGAAAATACAGTAACTGAATTGAAAACTTCACTAGAGTAGTTCAATAGCAGATTCAGCCAAGTACAAGAAAGAATCAGTGAACTTGAAAACAGGTCATTTGTAAGTGTCCAATTAGAGGAGCAAAATGATAAAAAAAAATTTTTAAAGAAGAAAAATGAAGAGAATTTAAGGAACTGATGGAATAATGTCAGATGTACCAATAAACACATTATAAGAGTCCCAGAAGAAGCTAAAAGAAAGGGGAAGAGAGATTATTTGAAGAAATAATGGCCCCAAACTTCCCACATTAGGAAGAAAATAGACATCCAAATTCAATAAGCTTAATGGATTCCAACTAGAATAAGCCTAAAGAGCCCACACTGAGACACGTTATAATCAAACTATCAAAAATAAAAAACAAACAGAAAGACATGAAGATAGCAAGTGAGAAGTGACTTGTTATGTACCAGGAAGCTCCTAAAAGATTATCAGTGACTAAGCAGAAACATTACAGGCTGGAAGAGAATGGGGTGATATATTCAAAGTGCTAAAATAAACTGCCAACCAAGAACACTGTATCTGGCAGAACTGTTGTTCAAAAGTAAAAAAGAAACAAAAACTTTCCCAGGTAACAAAGCTGAGGAAATTTATCACTGCTAGACCTGCCATCGGAGAAGGCAATGGCACCCCACTCCAGTACCCTTGCCCGGAAAATCCCATGGACAGAGGAGCCTGGAAGGCTGTAGTCCATGGGGTCGCTGAGGGTCAGACACAACTGAGCGATTTCACTTTCACTTTTCACTTTGATGCATTGGAGAAGGAAATGGCAACCCACTCCAGTGTTCTTGTCTGGAGAATCCCAGGGACGAGGTAGCCTGGTGGGCTGCCGTCCATGGGGTCACACAGAGTCGGACACAACTGAAGTGACTTACCAGCAGACCTGCCATACAAAAACATGCTAATTCAAGTTGAAATGAAAGGACACTAAACAGCAACATGAAAGCATATAAAAACATGAAGTTTTCTACTGAAATATAAAATTCTCTAAACATGTTAACAAATACAGAATGCTATCATACTGTAATGTATTAGAATAAACAAATTAAGCAAAGTTGCAGGATACCAAAATCAACCAACAAAAAAATCAGTTGTGTATCTATACACTAACAATAAACAATTTAAAAAGGAAATTAAAAAAGAAATCCCAATTACAAGAGCATTAAGAGCAATAAAATATTTAAGAACATTTTATTTAGGAATACAATACTTTGCCAAGGTGGCAAAAAAAATGTTTACACTGAAAACTGTAAGATTGCTGAAAGAAATTAAAGACAATGAAAATAATGAGAAGACATTCCATATTCATGAACTAGAAGACTTAATATTATTAAAGGGATTCCCTAGTGGTTCAGTGGTAAAGAATCTGCCTGCCAGTACAGGAGACATGGGTTCAATCTCTGGGTCAGAAAGATCCCCTGGAGAAGGAAATGGCAAACCTCTCCAGTATTCTTGCCTGGGGAATAGCATAGACAGAGGAGCCTGGCAGGTACAGTCCATGGACTCACAAAAGAGTCAGATACGACTTGGTGACTAAACCAAAAAAATATTGTTAAAATGTCTGTAAGACCCAAAGGGATCTATAGAGATTCAAAGCAATCTCTATCAAAATTCCAATGGCTATTTTTGCAGATGTAGAAAAAACAACCTAAAATTCATATGGACTTTCAAAGGAACTGACAGAGCCAAAACATTCTTGAGAAAGAAAAACAAAGCTGGAGGCTTCATACATCCTGAATTCAAAATCATTTTACATAGCTACAGTAATCAAAGCAATATGGTGCTCACATGAACACAGACACAGGAGAAAAGACAAGCCAGAAACAAGCCCTATGGCACATAGTCAGATGATTCCCAAAACAGGTTACCTGACTGCACAAATGGTAAAGAGTAGTGCTTGCAACAAACTGTGCTAGGAAAACTGGATATCCACATGTGAAAGAATAAAACGGAGCCATTACCTTATACTGTTTATAATAATTGAAAGTGAAAGTCTCTCAGTTGTGTCCGACTGTCCATGGAATTCTCCAGGCTAGAATACTAGAGCCTTTCCCTTCTCCAGGGGATCTTCCCAACCCAGGGATTGAACCCAGGTCTCCCACACTGCAAGCAGATTCTTTACCAGCTGAGCCACAAGGGAAGTCCAAGAATATTGGAGTGGGTAGCCTAACTCTTCTCCAGGGAATCTCCCCAACCCAGGAATCGAACCAGGGTACCCTGCACTGCAGGCGGATTCTTTACCAACTGAGCTATCAGGGAAGCCCATATAATAGTTAATTTAAAGTAAATTAAAGACCTAAATATAAGACCCGAAACTATAAAATGTCTAGAAGACGTAAGGGAAAGCTACATGACACTGGATTTGACAATGATTTCTTGGATATGATGCCAAAATCACACATCACCGAAGCTAAAGTAGACAAATAAGACTATATCAAACTATAAAACTCTGTGCAGCAAAGGAAATGATCAACAGAATCAAAGGCAACCTACCAAATGGGAGAAAATATTTGCAAACCATGTACCTGATAAGGGTTATCTAGAATACCCAGAATATATATATATTCAAATGAATTGAAAACAGAATCTTAAAGAGATAGCTACACACTTGTATTCATTACAGATTATTCACATAGAGGCAAAAGCAAAGTAAATGTCTATCAATGGATGAATTGATAAAGAAAAAAAAAAATATATATATATGCAATGGAATATTATTCAGCTTCAAGAGAAAAAAAAATACTATTATATGCTACCATATAGGTGAACCTTGAGGACATTATGCTAAGTGAAATAAGCCAGTCATAAAAAGACAACTGTTGGGAGATTTAACAATAACCTCAGATACGCAGATGACAGCACCCTTTTGGCAGAAAATGAAGAAGAGCCTTTTGATGAAAGTGGAAGAGAGTGAAAAAGTTGGTTTAATGCTCAACATTCAGAAAACGAAGATCATGGCATCTGGTCCCATTATTTCATGGCAAATAGATGGGGAAACAGTGGAAACAGTGGCTGACTTTATTTTTTGCGCCTCCAAAATCACTGCAGATGGTGATTGCAACCATGAAATTAAAAGACACTTACTCCTTGGAAGGAAAGTTATGACCAACATAGATAGCATATTAAAAAACAGAGACATTACTGTGTCAACAAAGGTCGGTCTAGTCAAGGCTATGGTTTTTCCAGTAGTCATGTATGGATGTGAGAGTTGGGCTATAAAGAAAGCTGAGCACCAAAGAATTGATGTTTTTGAACTGTGGTGTTGGAGAAGACTCTTGAGAGTCCCTTAGACTGCAGGGAGATCCAAGAAATCCACCCTAAAGGAGATCAGTCCTGGGTGTTCATTGGAAGGACTGATGTTGAAGCTGAAACTCCAATCCTTTGGCCATCTGATGCAAAGAGCTGATTCATTGGAAAAGACCCTGATGCTGGGAAAGATTGAGGGCAAGAGGAGAAGGGGAAGACAGAGGATGAGATGGTTGGATGGCATCATCGACTCAATGCACATGGGTTTGGGTGAACTCTGGGAGTTGGTGATAGACAGGGAGGCCTGGCGTGCTGCGGTTCATGGGGTCGCAAAGAGTCGGACACGACTGAGCTAATAAACTGAACTGAAAAAGACAATTACTGAATGATTCTCTTTATATACAGTATCTAACGTAGTTAAACTCTTAGAAACAGAAAGCAAAATGGTGGTTGTCTGGGGCTCGGAAGAGCGAGAAAAAGTGTTAAATGGATATAGAGTTTTAAATCTGCAAGATGAAAAATTTCCAGAGATCTGTTGCACAACAGTGTACA
Source organism: Neotragus pygmaeus (assembly GCA_006410875.1). Taxonomy (NCBI): domain Eukaryota; kingdom Metazoa; phylum Chordata; class Mammalia; order Artiodactyla; family Bovidae; genus Neotragus; species Neotragus pygmaeus. The sequence continues at coordinate 1,229,773 of SJYV01003245.1, forward strand.
TACAGTTAACACTTTTGTACTGTATATCATTAAGATGGTAAATTTTATGCTATGTGATTTTTACCACCAGGAAAAATGTACGAAAAATACTGTCTTACTGGTAATCAAAGACATTCCCATTGAAATGTCCAAAAAAATACTTAAATACTATTTTCTTGCCTTTCCATCTAGCAAAGAAAAATCACCAATGACAGCAACAGGCAGTGAGTTGACTAATCCTGGCTGACTGACACATTCATTGCTTTAATTTTTTTTTGGAAAGCAATTTAACAATACCCAGAAAAAATCTTTAAAATAGCTTTACTATTTTACGCTTTGAGGATACAATTTCATTCTCTCTAATTTATTCCTTCCTTTATCGGTGAATATCTATATTTATTACATTCTAGTGAGAGGACATAGCAGAGAAAAAAGAGTCAGGGATCATGACTTACAGTGTGGAGGCAGAAATTAAGCACTACAAAGTAGGTATACAACTGGCCATTAAACTCAATAAGAGGGAAATTAATCTAGTTTGTAATACATAAGGATTAATTCAAGTACCCCAAAAGAGGAGCAGGATGGAGGTATGATGGCATACCAAAATGTTCATTTCAGCAATATTAATAAAGTATGAGAGTTGGAAATGTAGATAGAAGGGCTAACTCTGTAAACTACAGCATAGGTGTTCAAAGGAATATTATCCCAATCACTTTTTTTTAAGTGTTTTCAATGGCCATTTGGGGTTTTGAGTAGAGCTGTTCCCAAATATTTCAGTTCTCTTCCTGCTGGACACATGGTAAGATAGCACTAGGTCGCCTTCTCTGAAGTTAGCATGACCATGTGACTTGCTTTGATCAATGAATTGCAAGCGGTGTTTCCTTTCTAGGAAGATTTTAAAAGCGAGTGCAAGAGTGACCCCATTCTCTTATTTTGCTTTGGTGAGTGTGAATGCTTGTGTCCAAACGGAGCCTCCATCAGTGTCATCATGGATCCCTGAGTTCATCATAGATTCCTGAATTTGAATGAGCAAAGTCTCCCTGCTGATGCACACTAGATACGTAACAAGAGCAAAAACGAAATCTTTGTTAAGTCACAAAGATTTCAGGGGTTGTGTCACCATAGTATCTAGACTGATACAGTATCTCTACTCCATCAGAAAGATGCTAATTACACTAAATGGTTAGTATAAAAGGATACAGTAAAATTATATATGTTATGAGTATATCTCTGTTACATTTTATTCCTAGAAAAAAGACTAAAAACATATACCCCCAAATATTAATAATGATTATCTTTTGATGGATAGGTAGGAAATGTTCCTACCTCTTTGTTTTTTAAATACCATGCATTCATAGATTATCTCTAATGGGTAAAATAACATTCCTTAAAAAGCATGGAAGTCACCCAAAAAAAGTTCAGAGCAGAACTCTATCATTTAAAATTTGTAAACTAAAAGTTTTCCAGAAGGAAGAGATTATCCCTTCATATCAACATGCCCCCATGAACAATGGGAGCTATTAGGCCAATGTTTTAATTTATGGAGTATAATTTATGCTTATCCACAAATTTACAACCTAACTCTGTGTGTCTTGTATCCTATGTTAACTAATCTCAAACCCTAGATATTTTTTGCTGTGAAAGGTCTTATTTCTTATCCCTTCAAGATTCCTAGCTCAATGCCCAAGTTCTATTCAGGCACCCAAATCCACATCAGTTATAAGGAAACCCAATTAAATCTTACTTTATTTAGAGAACACCATTGAGTTGTTTTACTAAAAAATAAGTTAAGTCACTGGTCAGGAAAGAAATGACTCTACTTTGGCTGTAGAGCCTATTCCCCAGGGAATCTGATTCCTACTGCATTCTCCCTGCCCCTTCACCATTAAGATAATGATATTGTTAACACAAGATGCTTCCAATTAAATTACAATGGCTTAAACAAATATTATGTTCCACTTATCTTACATAATGGTACATAGTTTACATAATGGTTGAACGATCTCTTCAGATATAAAACAAAACCTACATCTTTATCAAAAACAAAAAGAAATCAGCTACAATTATAAAATGTTTTCTATTAGTCATAAAATTCATCCTTGTTTCTACCTACAAGAAACTCATACAACATAAAGCACAAATCTATACCATCATCAACTGTGTCCATGACATGATCAACACTGATACCTGCTCTCCTTGGGTTAGTATTTGCATGATATATTTTTCCATCTTTTTCTTTTTCAAAACTTAAATTTAAACTCTGATGGTCATTGTCTTTCAATTGCAACATTCAGTCCACTACATGTAATACAATTACTGAAATATTAGGATTTTATCTTGTGTGCAGTGCTTCTGCCCCAGTATTCAAATTCTCTTTCTCCTTCATTCCCATTGGCTTATTTTTTATTATTTTGTTTTCAACCTATTGGCATGGAAATTATACACTCTTACTACTCTTTAGGGGTTATTCTAACAACGCAACATGTGTCATTCATTAACTTATCAAAGACTAATATTGATTGATATTTATATTTCTTCCCAGATAATGCAAAGACCTTGAAACTCCTTATTTTTAACCCTCTAGAATGACTGAGGGGACAACAGGCAAAATGAAGAATTAAAGGACAAGAAAAGGCTAGATATTTTGTCTGTAGCTTTATCATTGTGATCACACGGCTGGCCTCTTCAAGGGGGAAAAAAAATCCATCACTACTTAGACTTCAACACGAGCATTAGCTTAAATTTTGTATCCACCACTCACTTTCAGTTTTGTAATGAGGTGGTTCTCATCACAGAAAAAATAAAACACTTGACCTTCTTCTTCCCATCCGCAGTCCCACGACCACTGGTCTTTTCTTATCCAAACCGCCTCTCTCTATCCAAAGAAAAAGAGAGAAATGTTTTTCATCACATGAGTTTGGGGGACCTTCCAAGAGGCATTGCACTGGAGCTTATTTATCACATCATACCTCTAGTTAGCAGGAATTAGGACACCAGTCCCCACCACATCTGCAATTCGGTTCCTGAGCCTGCAGCAAAAGACAGCACTGATGGATCCTGTACATAAACTGTGCAAGAGAAAGGGATCTCTGTAAGGATGAAACTTTAGAAACCCAGCAGAAAAAGCCTGGGAACTTTCACAGTAGTTCAAGGAGCATCAGGTGAGCTTGATCAGGTGACCTCTGCAACCAAGAAACCCAGGGGTTGAATCACATTGAGAAGACACAAGAGTCTGAGACAGCAAAACACAATGATGGCTTCCATTTCTTCACATGGCCATATGACCAGATGAATGTGTATCAGTTATCAGCAAGGCCACTATTATACAATTTCTGGCAACACCTGCCAGCTTTGGGTGACAAGGATTATGCAGGTGCTGCTTTGTTTGAAACTATACTGCAGGCCTCCATGATCGAGTCCCAGCTAGTAATTTCTGCAAGAGGGAGCATGAAAAATTGGTTCCTGCTACATATAACACTTAAAAATGTTTACGAGTGCATTGCGACTTGTAAGCAATGTCCATATCCAACACATTATCCACCCAAGTGATATGAGATTCTTAAAATATAATTCTGCCCAACTTATCAATGGAATCCCAACATCAACAATCAGTATGGGACTTTCCTGGTGGTCCAGTGGTTCAGAGTCCACCTTGCAGTACAAGGGACACAGGTTCAGTTCCTAATCAGGGAACTAAGATCCCACACGCCATGGAGCAACTAAGCCTGTATCACCTGAGTCTACACACCCCAAAGGAGGATCCCCCACGATGCAAGAAAGATCCCAAGTGCCCCACTGGGGCCTGATAAATACATAAATAACTTTTTTTTTTTAAACAATCAGTATGATGCTAGAAACTGGCTCATGTGTCACAGAAATTCTACTCTTTATGACTCCAACTATGTAAGTGTTAGTGGAAAGTGGTGTTAGTTGCTCAGTCATGTCTGACTCTTTGCAACCCCACGGCCTGTAGCACGCCAGGCTCCTCTGTCTATTGGATTTCTCAGGGAAGAATACTGAAGTGGGTTGCCATTTCCTTCTCCAGGGGATCTTCCCAACCCAGGGATCAAACCTGGGACTCCTGCATTGCAGGCAGATTCTTTTCAATTATAACATGATCTATAAATAAGGAACTGGCAGAAAGACTTCAAGAAGAGTCTTTTTGACTCATTACACAACCAGAAGCAATAATGAGAAGTGAACCCATGTCGATTTTTCAACTCATCTTGTGAGAAATTCACCAGAACCACAAAAAACAAACAAGCACTAAGTCTTCTCTAGCTATTTCAGCTATCCATGTTGAATTACACAAGACTTTATATCCATTACAGACAAATTACAGTGGAGCACAGATACAGCCTTAGAATAGGGTCTCTCCATGCTAATTTTAAAAACAACAATTCTTTCAATCTTTTTAGCAATGCTCATTAATTTCAGAAAATAGTAAAGTAAAATAAATTTTAAAAAACAGTAAATTAAAAAAAAAATAAGTAAAAATAACTCTACTTTAACAATGTGTCCCAAAAGGATGCATGTCCTCTGAAACCATATTATGAGGATATTTCTTCAAAGGTTTATTCACTGTACCTCGAAGTGTAGCATTAGCAGTGTTATTACTATGACAAACATCAAAGTCACTCTCCACAGTATTTACTATGTCTAAATAAATTCTCCTTTCCAAGATAACTATTAGATGGACTAGCTGAGAAGGAAGAATGATAAAGGGCGATGCTCTCAGCTCTCCTAGTTCCTTCCTTGTCTTTTTATTTCCTGCCACTCAGTGATGTATCTAGTACTTGGGAATTCTGCAAACAATGGACAATCTAGGGAGAGAGTGTCCACAAACCAGGCTGCAGTTCAAGCAAGAATAAGCAAAACACTCTCCCTGCCCAAAGTGTCCAAAGCAGTCTGGAGGTGTGGCTGGAGAAATGGGTTCAGAAGGTGGGGCTGATGAAAAGGAGAATGATTCCCAGCTGAATTGGAGTTATTGCTTTTGGAAGAGCAAAGCAGCCGGGAATGAAAGAGTAGCCTACCCATCCCCGCAGAACTGCCAGGTCGGCCTCGTCATCACACAGCGGCATAAACCCAATGGCAACCGCAGCAGGAGCCACAGCGCCCGCAAGCAGTCCTCCAGGGCAGCGGCAGTCCCCAAACAAAAACAAGGAGCCCGTGACATCCACATCCTGCAGCAACTGACATCAGGCTTCATGAATTAACAAAGACACGCCGCCACCCCCCACCCCAACTGCCCCCGCAAAGGATGGTCAGGTGACAATCTTCTGAAGAACAACTATGTAAGAGGAATAAAAACAAAGCCTATTTCAGTCTTCTGTGGGCCCCTATTCCCTCCATAAAAATGGTCATCTGGATAAATCCTGAGTGAGAAACAGACATCAAGCTTTTCATGTAATAGGTAAAGTCACTCAGTCGTGTCCGACTCTTTGCGACCCCGTGGACTGTAACCTACTAGGCTTCTCCGTCCATGGGATTCTCCAGGCAAGAATACTGGAGTGGATTGCCATTTCCTTCTCCATTTCATGTAATGACTAAGAAAAACAACTTGGCTAATGTATTTAGGAGCAGACCAACCTCAACTTGGACTTGAGAAGGCTTCAGTAATTTGGGGCCTTACTGTGGCCTCAGACTACTTACCTGACACAACACGGCAGCCTTACAATGAAGTCAACCATCTCTCAGGTGCATACTTTTCATATCACTGATCACCTGTCACTGGACCCCATCAGTGGTAGAGAAATCACCCCACTTCTGGGACTCGAAGGGGAGGGTGTGGGCAGAGGCAGCAGCACACAGTAGAGGACCTTCTGACCCACACATTCTGGGGCATAACCACTATGATAGACTTGAAAGATCTTCCAATTCCGAACGTGTGTGTGTGTGACACACGTGCAAGTGTGTGCACATTCTTTTAAAAGCAGAGGACACTGTCTATTCTCGGGTCATTTCCTGCTTTCCTGTTATATTTGGAGCAAAGTCCAAACTCATGAAGCCCTGGAGAATCAGCCTCCACCCAATTTCCACACCAGCCTCTCTCAATCTTCCCAATGCACAGGGCATCCTCTCTTCCTCTGGGGCCCTTGCCTCTTTCTAAAAGCTCTAGGTCTAGATCTGCACATGCTGGGACCCTTCTTGGGGCTTCCCTGGTAGCTCAGCTGGTGAAGAATCCACCTGCAATGTAGGAGACCTGGGGGTTCAATCTCTGGGTTGGAAAGGTCCCCTGGAGGAGAGCATGGCAACCCACTCCAGTATTCTTGCCTGGAGAATCCCCATGGATAGAGGACCTTGGTGAGCTGCAGTCCATGGGGTCGCAAGGAGTCAGACACAAATGAGTGACCAGACACGCATGCACGGACCATTCTTAATTCATTCTGGACTCTCTGCAAATCTTCTACCACCAAAGAGGCTCTCCAGAGCCTCCCGTCCTGTCATGCGCCAACCTCTTACAGTGTGGTTTTCTCTGCAGTCAGACCTCCTGACATGTACCTATCTGTTTTGTCACAGGACAATGAGAACACTACTCAGGATCTGAAATCAAACCATAAGGCTGCATTTATTGCTCAAATAACAAGAGCTGTGCTGGCCAAAAGGTCTCTCCAAGCAGAACAGGTGACTGACGTCACAGAGGGCTTGGGAAGCATGGAACTGTGTGATTCACAGATGCTTGGGGGCTGGGTTGACATCAGGTGGGTATTCAGGTAAGGTTCATGCTGAGTGGCAAGTTTTCTGGACAGCATCTGTCTCTGATTAGCTGACTTTCAGAAGCGGAGGACTGACGCCAGTTGGTTTTAAAACCAGCTTTCACAAAGACAAGTGTTGTTGACCAAATGAACAGACTGAAAATTGGTTCTGTCGGCTACTTGTTACCATGGTCACAGAACAATCAGACTTTTCCTAAGTTTGTGGGAACTTTTATTTTTTTATTCTCTGAGAGTAAACTCCATGCAATTAGGTTTGCCTGTTTCGTTCATCTTATACCCCCCGTACCTACTACACCTGGCACATTCATGTTGAATGAATAAATCAGTTGGGGGGGTGGGTTGCAAGATTATTCATAATGAGCACTATTTTAAGATTTGCCATGTTTTTCTCAGCACAATATAGCTGCTAAGTGAATGCCTTTATAATCACACAGTCCTGGCTTTGAATTTTGGCTCTAACATTTACTAGCTTATGGACTTCCTGAATCTCCATTTCATTCACTGAAAGAAGGGTAGGAGGAAAGAATAACAGTACCTCCCCCAAGGCTTCTCTGAGGATTGCAGAATAATGCCCAGTTTCTAGCACATTGAGTGTTCAAAGGCATAAATCACATATATTACTATGTGGAGAGTTCCTGAGAGGCTCAAAGTAGATACTGAAGCCCATAAAACCCCAGAAGGATCATGCTTGGCCCAATAAAAGGCAAAGAGTAAGGTCTGAATTAAAAGACTCCAAGAGGTACTCCTGACCCCAACTCCTCCCATCTGCTTTCCTCCGGTCTGCCCTTCACCTCAGCCTCCATCATGACCCTAGGGTTTCTGCCTTCCTTCTTCCTCCTCTCCCCACTCCCCTGCCACCTCACAGACCCATCACTCCTGATATTCCCAACAGTGGCATCCCCTCTGACTGGAGATAGTTTAAGCTAAATCATTTTCTCCAAAAAGAACTGCTATTTAGCAAGTGCTTTATGTTGATCCAAGTTTCCTCTGTAGCTCAGCCGGTAAAGAACCCACCTGCCAATGTAGGAGACCCAGGTTCGATCCCTGGGTCAGGAAGATCTCCTGGAGAAGGAAATGGCCACCCACTCCAGTATTCTTGTCTGGGAAACCCCATGGACAGAGGAGCCTGGCGGGCTACAGTCCATGGGGTCACAAAGAGTCGGACACGACTGAGAGTGCATGCACACATATGTTGATCTATTTATTTGATTAAGCTTGTACTATTTATTGCAATTTATGTAACAGAAACCAGAGGCAGTGAGACAAAGGAAGGATTAAGTTTTGAAGGGGGCGCTCAGACACTGAATTAGCTCTTTGCAGGCAGAGGACTCTACGGGGCTGGAGATTCATGATAAAGTCCATGCACTCTGTGGCTTTGCCCAAATCAAGTCCAGGCAAAAATTATCATTTTCTAGGTCTTCATAAAATTTAACATTCTTTCTCTCTCACACACAAGCACACGTACAATCTTGCTCAGCATCTCCATCCCCAGCTCTTGCCAATGAAAACCTCTAGGACCTTTAGTTATGTTTATAGGCACAAAGGAGACTGAGTATTTATGCCTTTGGCACTGTTTCAGAGGCACTGACCAGAGCTGAGGGCGTCTGCTGATATACTTATCCTCCTAGAAGACTTAGCTCCTCGGGATGTGGATGTTGTTCTGTCATTATTGGCCCTGGATCTGCATGAACTGATATATGCAGATACCGATACACGCCCTGCATTCACTGTATGCAAAATGCACTAAGACCCATGGGCAGCTGGCCCTGGACTTGAATCTCCTCTCCCAAGGACCGGCCATGTCACTCTGCAAGGCTGCTGAACTGCCACTCTGCTTTCTGCCTGTCTTACGGAACTGTTCTGAGACTGTAAACACATAAACCACAGGCCCAGGGCAGAGATCCACCAGGCAGCAGCTTAAAGTAGGCAGGGGTGCCCAGTGCTTCACCCCACAGGCTGTTAGAGCTGGGTGCGAGGCCATAAATGACTTTGGGGGAAGAGGTCAGAGAAGATACAGCGTCCATGGGAGTACATGTTCCCTGCGTGAGCAGGGAGGGTAGCGGGAAGCAACAGGAAGCCATGGAGCACAGCGGCCTGGGCTGGGCTGGGTCTCACGTCCCAAAGCTTAGCCATAAATGGGACCTTCCTGAAGGATTCGCCGCCTGTGACACGGACTCCCAGTAAACAAAGTCAGGACTAGCCACTTGTCTGAACTCTGCAGGCACATCCGACAAGAGGAGTAAGAGAGTGTGACGAAGTGCCCGAGGGCACACACTCCACACAAGTTCCAGGTGAGACCTAAGACTTCTCTCAAGACTTCCACCCGAGATTCGAGGTCTCATTTGTTCCTGCTCTTAGAAGGGCTTCCCTGGTGGCGCAGACAAAAAGAATCCACCTGCAGTGCAGGAGACCTGGGTTCAGTCCCTGAGTTGGGAAGATCCCCTGCAGAAGGGAATGGTGACCCACTCCAGTATTCTTGCCTGGAGAATCCCATGGACAGAGGAGCCTAGCAGACTACAGGCTCACGGAGTCTGCCAGGGGTCGCGGAGTCGGATTTGACTGAGCCACTTTTACTTCGGAAGGCACCACCTGGCGGCCACTATCAGAAATGATAACACAGAAGTCGCCTCTCAGCCTCTTCCAGTGACCAAGTGTTTTCTATTTATTCACTCAGCAAATATGCACTGATTCCTTACTAGGGCCCAGACAAGTGCTAAGTACTGCATGTACACAGTAGAATAAAATTCAGTGGCAGTCTCAGCGAGTTCATTGTAGAGAAAAGTGCGGAGTAGTGGCGTTGCATATAACGAGGAGAGTAAAGAAGACCAAGCTCTTGATCCAAACTGGACCAAGCCCTCTACTCCTTAGCCTCCCGCTCTGGGCAATCTTCTCCTTTATCTGTAGAGAATTATTTGTAAATGAGTGGCACTCCTCTGTCCCAGGGCATCTAGGCCTTTCCATCGCATTCCTCCTGTCTCTATCATTCATCTTTCCAATTGCAATGGACAGGTCCTTATCCCATTTTCAAAATTAAATTTCCTGCTCCCTCCTCCCCTGAGGAAGGCCTGGATTCAGCAGAAAATTTTGTTAATTTTCTTTTTTGTGAGTTTTAACTGGTCCCCAGGATCGAACTGTCTCTTGATCAGCTCCCCTTTTCCTTCCATATTTCCTTTTCTGCCTTCTGCTAAGAGGCAGGTAAGTGAGGGACAGTGAATCAAGGAATAAGAGGAAGATTCCAGTCCTGCCTTTCTCCTAGTTTCAGCCCCTGGCATTTTAAACCAACATTTTCAGAACCCTTACTTCAGAATTTCCTGTGGCATATTCTAGTGAATATCTACTTTTAATCTCAGGAGGAAGGATTTGATTTCGGGAAATTGTCAGATTTTTAAATGGAGTCCCTACTGATGATTTAGATGGGTGAATGAACTGGATTCATGTCATCATGGGTCCAAAAATGAGTTGCAGCTATTAAAAGAAGGAAATTGGCTTTCTTGGGTAGCTGGAAGGCAATTTAGCAAACAAATGTGTTCTAAGCTCTGAAAAGGTTGAGTGAAATAAGTATGTATCTCCCAAGACCTTTCCTTAGAAAGTTATGCTCACTTTGGACATATAAGTCTTCTCAGTATTTTAGGATCACACATGGAAAAGTACTAAGGAAATCAATGGGAATGGCCAGTTGGCGATCAGAACTAAGACTCAGTTCAGTTCAGTTGCTCAGTCATGTCCGACTCTTTGCGACCCCATGAATCACAGCACTCCAGTCCTCCCTGTCCATCACCAACTCCCGGAGATCACTCAGACTCACATCCATCGAGTCTGTGATGCCATCCAACCATCTCATCCTCTGTCATCCCCTTCTCATCCTGCCCCCAATCCCTCCCAGCATCAGAGTCTTTTCCAATGAGTCAACTCTTCGTACGAGGTGGCCGAAGTGCTGGAGTTTCAGCTTCAGCATTATTCCTTCCAAAGAAATCCCAGGGCTGATTTACCAGTGGTCAAAGGATGGCCCAGAACATCCTCAGATGTTAGGATTGGTTTAAAACAGGACACTCCTTCTGAGGCTGGAGATAAAGACGGACACAAATGAAGGTAAGAGAAACAGTCTGAGCTGGTGCGTGGAGGCTGAGTTAACACAGAGAAATTGAAAAAGTGCCCACTGTGTGAGCACAGGTGTAGCTGAGCTTGGCAACGGGACACACTGGTGTGTGCCTGGCAGAAGCTGTCACAGGAGAGAACTCAGAGATAAAACTGGGAGACAGGTGAAGCCTGGCCCAGTGGTAGAAGACTTTGAAAACTATTTTAAAACATTTGAACTTTCCCCCACAGATGATGGGAAGCACAAAAGATTCTAAGCAAAGGAGAGATCAAAGCAGGGTCTTGATCACACACAAGGGTAGGGGAGAGGCAGCCTGGGCTCCTGGCTAGAAGACTCCTGTGGATTCAGCTGGACCTGAGATCAATTCTGATTGAACTGTTTACTGGATCAGTGAGTGACTCTGAGGGAGTCTGTTTCCTCACCTGTAAAATGGGGATAATAATATAATCATAATAATTTCTTGTGGGGATCCACTGCCCTATGGAATAAACAAACAATGGCATGTATATTCCAGCATTTGGGTGATAACAGATTGATAAGAAGAGAGCCTAGAAGCCCAGAGAGAATGCTGCCTGCAATGCAGGAGACCAGGTTTGATCCCTGGATCGGGAAGATCCCCTGGAGAAGGAAACAGTAACCCACTCCAGTATTCTTGCCTGGAGAATCCCACAGACAGGGGAGCCTGGTGGGCTACAGTCCATGGGGTCACAGAGTTGGATATGACTGAGCAACTTCTACTTCAACACTCTAAAGTGGACCAGCAAGGCTCTCAGCCAGGCAGTGGCTTCCTTTCCACAAAGGCAGGGGAAAGGATGCCACAAAGACTTCCAAGGAACGTCTAAGGTGTGGTGACTAAATAAGGAAAGAGTAGGGAAGGGCTGGAGCTCAAGCCTAGAGACTAGGATCTGGAAAGTAAGTGATGCAGTGAGCAGAGAGAGAAGGGAAGGACTCCCAATCCCACTGGCTCTGAGTCAGCAAGACTCAGGGAGGAGACCTGAAGCCCAGCCGGCTTGGTTCATCATTTCCTCGGAGACTGCTCTCTCCTCACCCAAGAAGCTTTCCCTAGCTAGCCCTACACAAACTGTCACTTACCTCTGTTTCTCCTTCAGGGCCTGTGTGTAACTGTCTGATATAGTATGTGTTTGTTTACTGATGAGTTGTACTGTCTGGCTGTCTGCCCAATAAATGCAAGCTCCTAGAGGGATGACCTTTGTTTTGTTTGTTTCACATCCTCGGTGCCTAGAGCAGTGCCTGGCACACAATAGATGCTCAGTAATATGAAAGTGAAGTCGCTCAGTCGTGTCCGACTCTTTGAGTAATATGAGTGTTGTTATTAAAGTGCTTTCAACAGTGTCCGGCACAGAAAACACATTCAGTAAATACTAGCATTCATTGGTGAACGTCTCAAACGTTGTAAAGAGAAAGGCAGATGGAAAGTACTGAACTTTGGAAGAGTCCCTCCAGTTTTCTTACCAGGAAGAGGAAGAATTAACAGACTCTCCAAGATTAGAAATTTGGGCTGCCTTTTAAAGCAGGCAAGAGAAGTGCCCTTGGGGAGGCCTTGGGCCACATGGCCTTAGGTTTTTTTTAAATGTTGATACTGAGAATCACAACAACAACAACAACAAAACGGGAGGCAAAACCAGTTCATCCAGGGATAGGTTAGCAGCTATAAAAGGAGCAGAACGGGAATCTTATGGCAACAAAAAAAGGCTGGCACTTGTGCTGAGTAAGCTTCTGATTACACGAGGTTAACCTGTATCGGCCCCTCCGGCCCAGTCTTTCCCTTTTCTCCTGTCAGATCATTTGTAAATTCAGGTTCTGGCAGAGTTCACAAGAGCTCACTTAGCTGGGAGACCAAACATCAAGCTAATTAACAGATTCATAATTGACTGCTCCAGATATACGGGGATTGCAAGATCAGTTCCTCCAGCAAATACGCCCACTGTGCATTGAGAAAATTACTGGCAAAGTCATTAACACAATTTCTTAGTGATATGGGTCTATGCTGCTGGTAGAATAGAACTTGTACCACTTCTCAACCTCCCCCAAGAGATCAGGGCTCAGACAAGCCACGATTGCCCAAGTCCCTCCTCTCAGGTAGCATCAGGTAACATGCAGTGTTCTAAAATGCTCGTACAAGCACCAAGCACAAATTCCTAAGGTGATTTTTCAGTTCAAATTAAGATGCTGCTAAATTAGATTGTGAACAAGCTGAAGTGCCCTGGAGTCCTCAGCCGTTAACCGAGACTAAAACGTCAGCCACTGACAACCCCTAATCACAAAATATGATGACCACTGACTCCATCTTTGCTGAGGCCTTAATGTCAGAGGATGAGTAGATGAACCAAAAGGGGATATAAAAATTCACCTGTATGTGGCCTTCCAGAAACCACATGCATGACAATACATCCTTAAAACATGTTTTAACAGGCTAGAGTAAGATACATTTTTCCAAAGTCAACATGGAAAACAATGGGCCCCTGTTGATTCCCTGGTGCTTTACTGTACTCTGAAGGAAGTGTATTCATGTTCCGTTTTGCAACTGTTAAAAGCCCTTCGGCAACTGATTTTCAGATTTTTAATTTAAATGCACCCAAAATTACAAATTCTCATAGACACAATCACGAGTCTATTCTTGAATTACCAGGTGAGATGATTGTGTAAATATATTAGGAATATGAGACAGGAAAGAGTGTTGATCTTCACATTAGCCACCTTGAGAAGGGGCACACTTCATACATAGTGTTACTGATGTTCAGACCACTGAAGAGGAGGGAGTGTCAGGGAAAGCCAAGTTCCTTACCTGGTTCTGCCCCGACAAGCTGCTAGGCCACTCAACTTCTCCATTTGCAAAGAGCTATGGGGTCTTTGTAAGAATTACATGAGCTAATATCAGAAGACTGTGTATGCTGCCCAGTTCATGATTAGTTCATTTAGGGATCTGATTTGGGGGTTTTGATTTTTGTTTCACTGGGTTTTGTTTTGCTTTGGGGTGTTGAGTGCTGAAACTGCATTTATATGGCAATCTCTCATTTCACCAAGATGTTGAGCTAAGATGACATACACATTCAAACATTCCTGCTATAAGCACCTAGAAATATCAGATACGATATTTTTAATGCATACTTGAACCTGCAATAAGAGGAGGAATTAACCGGGTGCCAGAAACAAAACCAGAAATAAGCAGAGGAGTCAAGTGGGCAGCCACTCCTGGGACTGAGGGCACAAAGGCAGAGGAAGGGATAGAAGGGCAATGAACCAGGGGAAGTCAGGGTGTAGCTGTCAACTCACACCTGGGAACAGGAGGCAAAGCCCAAGAGTCCTGCCCCAGGAGAAGAGATTCTGCCTAAAATGAGGCCCTGCAAAGGGCTGTGATCACAGGCAAGGGGGGCTGAAAAAAATTTCCCTAACAGCTCAGCTCATTTGTCTATCTCTGGCTTCAGGAGAGGAAAACTAAAAGCCTCCTGCAAAATTTGAACCTTATATGTCTCCACTGGAAATTTGGGGTATAAATTTAGGCTACCGTTTGGAAATTCCAAACCTAAGAAATAAGCATAAAAATTGGTCCTGGGCCAATAATGGGCAAGGGAAAAATGAGAGCAAAACACCCACAACCCATGCTGTAGACTATTCCCACAGAAAAGTCAGACTCAGGAGACTCGCAAGTGATAAAACCACACTGAACAGGAGGATTGTGGCTCCAAGAACTGGAAATAATAGAAAAATTTGAGAGAATATAATTAGGTATGTTTAAAAGGAGGGAAAAAAAAGATCTCAGACATCAAACACATGTTTGATAAAATTCAACATTCATTTATGATTTCTTAAAGAAAACAATTTAGCAAACAAGAAAATATTTCTCACAAATCTAAGACGAGAAGGACATTTTCTTAACCCAATAAAGGCTGCATGCTAATCAACTTATGGATAGCATAATTCTCTTAAGATTTTTTTTTTCAATGTGGACCATTTTTAAGGGCTTTTACTGAATTTGTTACACTATTGTTTCTGTTTTATGTTTTGGTTTTTTGGCCAAGTGGCATGTGGGATCCTAGCTCCCTAACCAGGATCAAGCCTGCACTCCATGCATTGGAAGGTGAAGTCTTAACCACCAGCATCAGGGAAGTCTCAATAACATCACTCTTAACGGCACAACATTACAAGCTCTCCATGTAAAGTCAGTAATGAGATGAGAAAGGTTACTATCACTCCTGATGTTCANTCAAGCCTGCACTCCATGCATTGGAAGGTGAAGTCTTAACCACCAGCATCAGGGAAGTCTCAATAACATCACTCTTAACGGCACAACATTACAAGCTCTCCATGTAAAGTCAGTAATGAGATGAGAAAGGTTACTATCACTCCTGATGTTCAACATGGACTTCCCTGATGGCTCAGATAGTTTTATATATATATATATATATGCGTGCAATGCAATGCAGGAGACTTGGGTTCAATCCCTGGGTTGGGAAGATCCCCTGGAGAAGGGAATGGTGATCTACCTCGGTATCCTTGCCTAGAGAATCCCACAGATGGGATGGCATGGAGTCACAAACCACAAAGGATAGGGTTTGGAGAGCTTCTGGGTAGGGGACCACGTGGAGGTTCTGGGAGGGTGATGTGCCTAAGGAGAGCCTGGAAGCCCCATGTACACCCTCTCCCATGCCTTGCCCTTATTTCTCTTTCATTTGGCTGTTCCTAAGTTGTATCCCTACATTAAACCAGTGATAGTAAATACAGTGCTTTCCTGAGATTTGCACGTTGCCAAGTACAAACTGACACATCATTGTCACGAGCCATCTACCTCTATAAGCATTAAATCATGTGCTCTTATAACTGCTGATTTTCAATATTTCCATGAAAGGAGTTCAGAGAGGGAAGTAGAAATGAGGCACTCTGTGCTCTGGGAAAAACTGGCAGAACAGTTTTCAGATAGTTAGATATTTTCAGCAGCTGATTTTATGAGCCCAATTCTTGTATATCCTCATATCTAGAAAAGCACTGAAATCCTTTATGACGATGACTGCTCCTCATGACTAACAGAAATCTTCTGCCAAAAAAAAAAAAAAAGTGCTTGATTGCATGTTATTCACTCTTCATCAAAATCATGTATATACTGACCTGCCACCCTGTCTCTTTGAAGCAGTTTCTCAGAGGTAGCTGAGGTGCTGTCTCTGGGCTATAGTCCTCATTATGCCCCCAAATAAAACTTAGCTCACAACTCTCACATTGTGATTATTTTT